>QRFJ01000821.1:164275-250279 GCA_006176705.1 Cocos nucifera
AATTTTGGCTTCTAGGGCACATATATCTAACAAGAAGAACTAAGGATATGTTGTTGATCTTTGGTAATGGAGAACTCCAAGTCCAGGGGTATACGACTCAGATTTTATTTCGAATGTAGATGATCGAAAGTCAACATCAGGGAGTCTATTTGTGTGCAATGGTGGAGCTGTCAGTTGAAAATGTTTCAAGCAGACAGTGATAGTAGATTCTACCATGGAAGCAGAATACATTGCTGCATCAGAAGCTGCAAAGAAGGCATTCTGGTATAAGAAATTTACTGCAGAGATCGAAGTGATGCCATCAGATGTCATTCCTCTATACTACGATAACAATGACGCCATAGCCCTTGCTAAGGAGCTGAGGTCTCATCAAAAATTCAAGCACATCGAGCGGCGATACCACCTCATCTGCGATTACCTCAAGAAGGGTTACATCGAGGTCAAGAGAGTCAACTCCATCGATAATGCGGCGGATCTGCTTATAAAGCCGTTGGATCAGTAGAAGATCGAAGCCCACCTTGAGAAGATAGGACATAGATTTGTAGCCAATTGGCTTTAGGTCAAGTGGAGTTTGTTAGGTATGTGTGCCATAGAAGTCAGAATAGGCTGACACTTGTAATGCACTTCTAGGGACAAAATTATAATTTTAACTATAAATAATAAAATGAATTATTTTCTATCACAAATATGTATTTAGTGTTTGTGATATATCCTTTGAGTTAATGATAATAATAATTCATATTTTTAAGAGTTGAAAATTTAAGATATGAATTTTAATTTATTAACTCATAAAATGCTCCTGACCGTAGGATCGTCATGAGGATGGTGATTGATCTGAAAGGTTGATATACAATTGCTTCTTTATAGTAGATGAGTCTTGAGTCTACGGTGTAGAGACACTAAAGCGAGAGTATAGGTACTCGTTAGAGAACGAGGGCACTAAGCGTGACCACCTCGAGCAGTCATAAGGAAGTCTACCTTCTCATCGATGACTGACTCGAAGCTGCAGTGGTGTGTCTGATTCTTTGACCAGAGGTGCATTGGCAGTTCACGTTGAGAGTGTTATAGTTTGACTACACCATGACTCAGTCTCCTAGCCATTCAGAATGCTGAGGTGTATGTTGGCTATAACATCTTCATTGTAGGAATTAGATTGCACCAAGAGAAAATCTATCTACCTCGGTAGAAGAGGAGCAGCCCTATGATGATCGTGAGAATCAAGTCCATAAGTACATGGCCATGGCAGAGTGTGAAATAATAGAAAGAGTTTCTATTAAGATTTTTACATCGGACTTGAATTGAATGATTAAATCATATGATAGAAATTAGGGTTTGTCGAGTTCACCTTAACCCTAATCTGATCGGGGCTCAAGGTAGAAGAACTTAATTACACAAGTAGCTGCACGGAGAGGTTCATTTTCAATTTTGATGGGTTGCCACCATATACTACTAGGTGTCACTGGTGGATTTTGGGAGCAATTAGAATGATTTAGATGATCGATCATTCCAGTTGTCTGAATCAGAAGAGTTCTGATCCATCGAAAGAAGTTTTGATGATGTCGATGATGAAGATCATGACATATCTCATTACCATACAAAATTGAACCTAACTAGATCACACAAATAAGGATTTAGATTTGGATATCATCAATTGGACTAACCCAGTTCAATTGATTTGAATTAGATACAATTAGGTTCAAGGAAATCGTGCTAGCACAGATTGAACCTAACGTTCTCCTTTTACTATCATTAAAAGTTATCTCGACTAAGCCAAATATGTTTGTGCTCACTCAAGTACCTTTACATGGTCTTATTGGAGCTTGTCTAGGTTAGAAAATGGTTGTCTTAATTTATGAGATAAATTTGAGATAACACCTACCAATTTCCATCACCTGCTAATTCTTATCCTTTGACTTTGGTCAAATATTGATCTTTAACCCTTGAACATCTGCCCATATGTCATGCACTTATTGAAGAGCAGATAGGAGCATGTCCTCTTATTAGATTTTGGAAAGGAAGGGGCACATGCCTAGGATGGCGTGCGCCTATGGATAGGGATGCATGGAGTCCCATGCGGATGGGACTCTAGGTTGCTTCTTAGATTCTACTTAGGTGACCCTTACCTATAGACTTTGACCAATCTTAGCTCCCATCTAAGGATGAATTTGTAGGGCCCTCATCTGATTGGATCAGGTGATGTCATCCCACCAATCAAATTTAGATCTGATTGCACGAAGCAACGCGATTGGCCAGAATGTTGTGGCACTGCATGGCGCAGTAGGGTCTATAAATAAACCCTATTTGCGCCCAACCCTATTTTCTCTTAGCCATACCCTAAGACTACTCCTCTCTCTACTCCATGCCATCTTCTGATCCTCTCCCTCCTCTCCATGCCCAAGGAAAGTTGGGCTTCAGTTTGGTGCAATCCAGGCAAGAAAAGGTTGACGAGAAAGGAAGAATGCAGCACTGCTGTAGAGACAACTACTGACCTTCAGAAGGAGTTTTTGAAGATCCTCCAAATCAGATCTAGATCTAAATTTTAGAGAAGTGATAAAGAAGGAGAAGATCTTTAGATCCAACTTAAGTAGATACTGGTAGAGGTCAGGGGCTTGCATGGCTAGATCTAGAACCTCAGGCGATCAGCAGGATCATCAAAGAGTAATTAGATTACCCACATCAAGGTATAAATTAAATTAGATTTAATTTATTTTTATTTTTATTTGTTAGATCTATAAAATTAGATTTAAAACATCTCACATCTGATCTAGATATAGAGCTAGATAAATTTTTAAATTATCTCTCTCGATACGATCAGATCTGAACGAACCTAATCTGGAAAATCAGGATTTCCCCTTCATAGAGAACATCATAGGTTCCTTCAGGTCCATGCTAAAGATCAGGAGCTTTGACAACATAGTATCAAGGTGCTTATGATGTGAAGGATGATTGGTGTTCGAACGATATCATGGGTATACAATTTGGTATCAGAGCTAGGTGATGCCTGGAACGTTATGAAGGAGAAATCCTGATTTCCTAGGTCAGGTTCGTTCAGATTTGATTGGATCAAGAGAGATATTTCAAAAAATTTTCTCATATATCCAGATCAGATTTGAGATATTTTAGATCTAATTTTATTAATCTAATAAATAAAATAAAAATAATTAAATCTAATTTAATTTATACCTTGATGTTGGGTAATCAGATTTCCCTTTGATGATCCTGCTGATTGTCTGAGATTCTGGATCTAGCCATGCAAGTGCTTGGCCTCTACCAGTATCAACTTGGATTAGATTTAGAGATCTTCTCCTTCTTTATCACCTCTCCAAAAATCAAATTTGGATCTGATTTGGAGGATCTTCAATACTTCTTTCGAAGATCTGCAGCAGTGCTGCCTTCTTCCTTTCTCGTCAGTTTTTTCTTGCCTGGATCGCACCAAACTGGAGCCAAACTTGCTTTGGGCATGGAGAGAAAAGTGAGGACTAGAGGATGGCATGGAGGAGGGAGAGGGGCAGCCTTGAGGCATGGCTAAGAGAGAAGTCTATTAAAGTTGGGTGCAGACAGGGTTTATATAGACCCTGCTGCGCCATGTAGTGCCACATCATCGTGGCCAATCATGTTGCTTCGTACAATCAGATCTAAATCTGATTAGTAGGATTACATCATTTGATCTAATCAGATGAGAGCCCCTCTAATTCATCCTTAGATGGCATCTAAAACTGATCAAAGTCTATAGTTATGGGCCACCTAAGTAGAAACGAAGAAGCAACCTGGAGTCCCATCCGTATGGGACTCCAGGCATCCCGATCCATGGGCGCATGCCTCCCTAGGCGTGCTCCACCTTCTTTTCAAATTCTAGCAAGGGGACAAGCCCCTATCTACTCTCCAATAGGTGCATGACATATGGGCAGATGTCTAAGTGTCAAAGGTCAACATTTGACCAAAGTCAAAGGACAAGAATTAGCAGGTGACGAAAAATGGTAGGTGTTATCTTAAATTTATCTCATAAATTAAGACGATCCTTTTCTAACCTGGACAAGCTCTAGTCAGACCAAGTAAAGGTACCTAAGTGAGCACAAACTCATTTGGCTCAGTTGAGACAACTTTTAATGATAATGAAGGAGAATGTTAGGCTCAATCGTGTGCTAGCATGATTTCTTTGAATCTAATTGAATCTTATTCAAATCAATTAAACTAGGTTAGTCTAATTGATGATATTCAAATTCAAACACTTATTTGTATGATCCAGTTAGGTTCAGTTCTATATGATAATGAAATTTGTCGTGATCTCTATCATTAACATCATCGAAACTCCTTCCGATGGATCAGAACTTTTCTTATTCAGACAACTAGAATAATCAATCATCTAAATCATTCTAATTGCTCCCAAAATCCATCAGTGACACCTAGTAGTATATGGTGGCAACCCATCAAAACTAAAAATGAACCTCTTGGTGCAGCTATTTGTGTGATTAAGTTCTTCTATTTTGAGCTTCGATCAAATTAGGGTTAAGGTGAACTCGTCAAACCCTAATTTCTATCATATGATTTAATCATTCGATTTAAGTCTGATGTGAAAATCTTAATAGAAACTCTTTCTATTATTTCACTCTACCATGGCCATGGGCTTATGGACTTGATTCTCATGATCATCATAGGGCTGCTCCTCATCTACCGAGGTAGATAGATTTCCTTTTGGTGCAATCCAATTCCTATAATGAACATGCTATTGCCAACATACACCTCTAGATTCCGAATGGCTAGGAGACTGAGTCATGGTGTAGTCAAACTATAACATCCTCAAGGTGAACTGCCGATGTACCTCAGATCAAAGAACTAGATACACCACTGCAGCTTCGAGTCAATCATCGACGAGAAAGTAGACTTCCTTATGACTGCTCGAGGTGATCACGCTCAGTGCCCTCATTCTCTAATGAGTATCTATACTCTCGCTCTGATGTCTCTACATCGTAGACTCAAGACTCATCTACTACAAAGAAGCGATTGTACACTAACCTTTCGGATCAATCACCATCCTCATGATGATCCTACGGTCAAGAGCATTTTATAGTTAATAATGAAAATTTTTGTCTTAAATTTTCAACTCTTGAAAATAAGAATTATCATTATCATTAGCTCAAGGGATGCATCACAGACTCTAAATACACATTTATGAGAAAAAAAATCTATTTTATTATTTATAGTCAAAATTATAATTTTGCCCCAAGAAGTGTATTATAAGTGTTACCCAATTTTGGCTTCTAGGGTGTACATATCTAACAAACTCCTACTTGACCTAAAGCCAATTGGCTACAAATCTAAGTTCCATCTTCTCAAGATGGTTTTCGAACTTCTACTGGCCCAATGACTTTGTAAGCGGGTCCACCATATTGTTTGTGGAGTCGACTCTCTTGACCTCGACGTAACCCTTCTCGAGATAATCGTGGATGAGGTGGTATCACCGCTTGATATGCTTAGATTTTTGGTGAGACCTCGACTCCTTAGGAAGGGCTATGGCACCATTATTATCACAGTACAGAGGAATAGCATCTGATGGCATCACTCCGATCTTTGCAGCAAACTTCTTGTACTAGAATGCCTTCTTTGTAGCTTCTGACGCAATGACGTATTTTGCTTCCACGGTGGAATCTACTATCACTGTCTGCTTGGAACTCTTCCAACTGATAGCTCCACCATTGCACACAAATAGACTCTCAAATGTCGACTTTTGATCATCTACATCAGATATAAAATCCGAGTCTGTATACCCTTGGACTTGGAGTTCTCCATTACCAAAGACTAACAATATATCCTTAGTTCTTCTTAAGTACTTAAGGATACATTTCAGATCGTGTACATAACATGGAATACATGAGGCTCCGTATTGCTGAAGTATAAAGGATCTTGCTCATGCATTCTATTTCCTCAGGTGTGCTAGGGCACATCTTCTTGGAAAGATGAATGCCATGTCTGAAGGGTACCAAACCTCTTAGAGTTTTCCATGCTAAACCTCTTTAGCACTTCCTCTATATATATCTTCTGTGAAAGTCCTAGCATCCTATTCGGTCTATCTCTATAGACCTTAATTCCTAGAATAAAGGATGCTTCTCCTAGGTCTTTCATGGAGAATTCTTTAGATAACCATATTTTAACTATGGTCAACATGGGAATATCATTCCCAATAAGGAGGATGTCATCCACATACAATACGAGGAAGACAACAGCGCTCCCACTGACCTTTTTGAAGATACATGGCTCCTCCTCATTTTTGATGAAACCAAATAATTTGATCACATCATTAAAATGAGTATTCCAGCTCTGAGATGCTTGCTTAAGTCCATATATGGACCTTTGCAGCTTGCATACCTTATGATCATCATCACTGGATGTGAAACCTAGCGGCTGTTCCATATAGATATCTTCCTCAAGATATTCCATTTAAGAATGTCATTTTCACGTTCCATTTGCCATATTTCATAATCGAAATAGGCTGCAACAGTAAGCAATGTGCGAATGGATTTAAGCATAGCTACTGGTGAAAAGGTATCCTGATAGTCAATGCCTTCACATTGACTATAACCTTTTGCCACTAATCTAGCTTTGAATGTCTCCACATTTTTATCTGCACCAATCTTTCTCTTGTAGATCCATTTACATCCAATAGGTACTATACCTTCTGGTGGATCTACCAAGGTCCAGACTTGGTTTGAGTGCATCGAGTCAATTTCTGACTTCATTGTCCTCTAACCATTTCTCGGAGTTGATATCCGATATCACCTCGTTATAGGTTTTGGGATCATCACCATGAACCCCATTACCTACGAGGAATATTTTCTCTACTTTCTCTAAAATAGTACCTAAGTATCTCTCAGGGAGATGAAAAACTTTTTTCGATCTACGAGGTGGAGGAGGTAGTGATTAGATTGGCTTAACCTAATTTGGTTCCATTTGATCCTTAGCTCATTGCTCTTGTGAGACTTTCTCATCGAGCTTGATCTGCTTTCCAATGCTGCTATCTTGAATAAACTATTTTTCAAGAAAGATGGCATGTCGACTCACAATCATGTTATGATCTTCTGAAATATAGAAATAA
The DNA here is from genome assembly GCA_006176705.1 of Cocos nucifera. Lineage (NCBI taxonomy): Eukaryota > Viridiplantae > Streptophyta > Magnoliopsida > Arecales > Arecaceae > Cocos > Cocos nucifera. The sequence continues at coordinate 171,366 of QRFJ01000821.1, forward strand.
TATCCTAATGACTTTTTAGGATATCCTATAAATCAAGCTCTAAAGGACCTGAAGTCTAACTTATCTGCTTGTTGTCTTTTGACATGAGCCGAACAACCCCAAATTCTGAGATGACTCAAACTTGGTTTCTTATCATGCCATATCTCATACGGTGTGGTAGGAATGATTTTAGAAGGAACCCTATTAAGTAAGTATATTGCAGTTAACAAATAGTATCCCCAAAAAAAATCAGAAAAGTCTGTGAAGCTCATCATGGATCGGACCATATCTAATAAAGTCCGATTCCTCCGATTTGAAACCCTATTGAGTTGAGGTGTTCCAGGTGGAGTCCATTGAGAGACTATGCCATTTTCCTCGAGATAGTCCAGAAATTTTCGACTAAGGTATTCACCTCCTCGATCTGATCGAAGAATCTTGATGGATTTTTCTATTTGTAAAGATCGTTAATAAGGAAACCACTTGTAATTTTATTTCTTTCATAAAGAATATTACAATGGTCCTTAAGAAAACTAATTACATACCCTTCTAGTGCTAGGCAAGAAATAAAAATCAAATTCCTGCTTGCTGTAGGCACATAATAACAGTCTTTTAATACTAAGTCTAAATCAGATTATAGTCGAAGAGGGTATGTTCCCATGGCCACGGTAGCAACTCTTGCTCCATTTTCGATGTGCAGGATCATCTCACCATCCCTCAGCCTCTTGCTATCCTCAAGACCCTGCATGAAAGTGCACAAATGAGCACAAAAATTAGAGTCAAACATCCAACTGGATGCAAAATAAATCGTAAGATTAGACTCAATAATGAGCATACCTCCAGAAGGACCCACCTCCTTCTTATTCTTCAGAGTGGCCAGGTAAGTAGGGTTGTTTAGCTTCTAGTGGCCATCATTGTTGCAATGGAAATACATTTCTTTGTTAGTAGCTTTCTTCTTTAGCTCTACCTTTTTCTTCTTTCATCCTTCCACCTTCTGCTTTTTCACAGACTTCTTCTTCTTTCCAAAAGACTTTCTCTTGGAAGAAGTCCATTCCATAGTAAGCATTGAGCCTTTAGAACCATTTATAGAAAGCTCAGTGGTAACCAGCATGTTCATAAGTTCAGCCAAGAAATTTTGAAGTTTTTGCATATTGTAGTTCATGATGAACTACCCATAGGCATCAGTCAAAGATTGCAGAATTATGTCATTCTGTAGATCCAAGTCCAACCTCACTCCGAGCTTCTCTAGCTCTTCCAAATCCTTGATTATCATCAGACAATGATCTTGGACTGACTGCCCATCATGCATCTTAGCCTTGAATAGTCATTTAGTAATTTGATACTTGGATGCGCGACTCTGTTCACCAAACATTTCTTGTAGGTGAGCCAATATTTGACGAGCAATCCTGAAATCTTCATGTAGCCACTATAGTTCATCACACATCGAGCCAAACATGTAATATCTGGCCTTGCTATCTTCGTTCATCCACTTATTTAGAGATGCTCTCTATTCAGTGGATGGATGGACTGGTAAGGTGGGAGGGTCCTGATCTAATACATGAGTTAACTTCTCGAAATCCAAAATAATTTTAAAGTTTTGGAGCCAATCCTTGTAATTTGGTTCGATCAGTCTATGGGTGTCCAGGATTCATGCTAGTGGATTGGATGCAAATATTTTCCTGTAGAACGTCAAAGTTTCTAGTTAGATATTGTAATTAAGACTTAACCAATTTATTTAGTGATTTTATTTTTAAATAAACTAGCTTCCATAATTTTTTGGGATCCCTACACTCCCTCTGTAGAGATGAGAAAATCTTCACGATTAATGATTTCTAGCGGATGGTATGGTCCCACCAACTGACTCATCACCTCACCTAACAGTTATTGATGATGGGTTAGCCAATGAGTGAACAACTCTTATTCAATGATTCTCCAATCATGGTGCATCCAAACTTGATCTCTAATTCATGAATCTCACCATGCCCGAAATATTGATCCACTCCTTAGTTATGTCAAACCCACCATTTGCACAGATTGGATTTCTAATTGAGTCTCTCACCGTATTGGTGATGGATTAGCCAATGAGTGAACAACTCTTGTTCAATGATTTTCTAATTATGGTGCACCCAAACTTGATCTCTAATTCATGAATCTCACCGTGCTCGAAATGTTGATCCGCTCCTTAGTTATGTCAGACCCACCATTTGTACAGATTGGATTCTTAATTATGTCTCTCACCGTATTTGGAATATTGAGCCCAATCCATCCTCCAGTCCGTAGCATCCAATGCCTAATAGATTGTTGAAGGAGAAATCCTAATTTTTTGGATCAGGTTTGTTCAGATCTGATCGGATTAAGAGAGATATTTTAAAAATTTCTCTCTTGCATCTAGATCAGATCTGAAATATTTTAAATATGATTTTATAAATCTAATGAATAAAAATAAAAATAAATTAAATCTAATTTAATTTATACCTTGATGTTGGGTAACCTGATTACCCTTTGATGATCCTACTGATTACTTGAGATTCTGGATCTAGCCATGCAAGCACCTGGCCTCTACCGGTATCCACTCTAGCTGGATCTAGAGATTTTCTCCTTCTTTATCACCTCTCCAAAAATCAAATCTAGATCTGATTTAGAGAATCTTCAAAACTTCTTTTGAAGATCAGCAATCATCTCTGCAACAGTGCTGCCTTCTTCCTTTCTTGTCAGCTTTTTCTTGTCTGGATCACCCCAAACTGGAGCCCAACTTTCTTTGGGCATGGAGAGGAGAGAGAGGGATAGAAGATGTCTTGGAGGAGTGAGAGGGACAGCCTTTGGGCATGGGCTAATAGGAACTCTATCAAAGTGTGGTGCGATAGGGTCTTATTTATAGACTAAGCTGTGATCCAACGGTCCTCTTCTTCCCAACCAATCACAACCCTTTGCATGAAATCAGATCTAAATCTGATTGGTGGGAATAGAGTCCCCTGGAATTCCAATCCTTAGAGAGGCCCCTAAGACCAGTCCTTAGATGGTTCTTAAGACAGGTCAAAGTCTATAGGTAAGGGTCACCTAATTTGAATCCAAGAAGGACTCCTAAAGTCCCATCCATATGGGACTCCAGGCGTCCCTATCCATGGGCGCATGCCTCCCTAGGTGTGCATTCCCTCCTTTCTAGGTTCTGTAGGGGACAAGCCCCCACCAGCTCTCCAATAGGTGCATGACACATGTGGTCAAAAGTCAAAGTGTCAATGGTCAAATTTGACCAGTCAAAGGTAGACTTTTGACCAAAGTCAAAGAACAAGAAATGGTACAGGTGACCAAAAATGGCAGGTAATGTCTTACAAAATAAGACAACCTTTTCTGACTTGGACAACCTCCAGTCAGACCATAGTGAAGGCCTCTGATTGAGCACAAACTCCTTTGGCTCAGTCAGGACAACTTATTTATGATAGTAAAAGAAGAACGTTAGGTTCAATCGAGTGCTAGCACGATTTCTTTGAACCTAATTGAATCTCATTCAGATCAATTGAACTAGGATCAGTTCAATTGATGATCACCAGATTCAAACCCTTGTTTGTGTGACCCAGTTAGGTTCAGTTCTGTATGGTAATGGGATATGTCATGATCTCTATCATCGACATCATCGAAACTCCTTTCGATGGATCAGAACTCTTCTGATTCGAACAGCTAGAATGATCGATCATCTAAATCATTCTAATTGCTCCCAAAATCCACCAGTGACACCTAGCAGTATATGGTGGCAACCCATCAGAGCTGAATGCGAACCTCTTGGTGCAGCTACCTGTGTGATTAAGTTCTTCTATCTTGAGCCCCGATCAGATTAGGGTTAAGGTGAACTCGTCAAACCCTAGTTTCTGTCATATGATGTAATCATTCGATTCGAAGTCCGATGTGAAAATCTAAATAGAAACTCTTTCTATTATTTCACTCTGCCCATGGCCATGGGCTTCTGGACTTGATTCTCATGATCATCATAGGGCTGCTCCTCTACCACCGAGGTAGATAGATTCCATCTTGATGCAATCCAGTTCCTACAATGAACATGCTATAGCCAACATACACCTCAGGGTTCCATATGGCTAGGAGACCGAGTAATGGTGTAGTCAAACTATAACACCCTCAAGGTGAACTGCCGATGCACCTCAGGTCAAAGAACCAGACACACTACTGCAGCATCGAGTCAGTCATTGACGAGAAGGTAGACTTCCCTAATGACTACTCGAGGTGGTCACGCTCAGTGCCCTCGTTCTCTAACGAGTACCTGTACTCTCGCTCCGGTGTCTCCACACCGTAGACTCAAGACTCATCTACTAAAGAGAAGCGATTGTACACCAACCTTCCGGATCAATCACCATCCTCGTGATGATCCTATGGTCGGGAGCATTTTATGAGTTAATAATGATTATTCATGTCTTAAATTTTCAACTCTTGAAAATATGAATTATCATTACCATTAACTCAAAGGATGTATCACAGACACTAAATACACATATGTGATAGAAAATAACCCATTTTATTGATTTATAGTCAAAATTATAATTTTGCCCCTAGAAGTGTATTACAAGTGTCAGCCAATTCTGGCTTCTAGGGCACATATATCTAACAATCTCCCACTTGTCCTAAAGCCAATTGGCTACAAGTCTAAGTCCCATCTTCTCAAGGTGGGCTTCGATCTTCTGCTGGCCCAACGGCTTTGTAAGTGGGTCTGCCACATTATCTGTGGAGTTGACTCTCTTGACCTCGACGTAACCCTTCTCGAGGTAATCGCGGATGAGGTGGTATCGCCGCTCAATGTGCTTGGATTTCTGGTGAGACCTTGGCTCCTTAGCAAGGGCTATGGCGCCATTGTTGTCGCAGTATAGAGGAATGGCATCTGATGGCATTACTCCAATTTCTGCAGCAAACTTCTTGTATCAGAATGCTTCCTTCGCAGCCTCTGATGCAGCGATATATTCTGCTTCCATGGTGGAATCTGCTATCACCGTTTGCTTGGAACTCTTCCAGCTGACAGCACCACCATTGCACACAAACAGACTCCCAGATGTCGACTTTCGATCATCTATATCGGACATGAAATCCGAGTCTGTGTATCCCTGGACTTGGAGTTCTCCATTACCAAAGACCAACATCATATCCTTAGTTCTTCTCAAGTACTTAAGGATACATTTCACAGAAGTCCAGTGTTCTTCACCTGGATTTGACTGATATCTGCTTGTGACACTCACAGCATGGGCTATATCAGGTCGTGTACATAGCATGGCATACATGAGGCTCCCTATTGCAGAAGCATAAGGGATCTTGCTCATGCGTTCTATTTCCTCAGGTGTGCTAGGGCACATCTTCTTGGAAAGATGAATACCATGTCTGAAGGGTATTAATCCCCTCTTAGAGTTTTCCATACTAAACCTCTTTAGTACTTCCTCTATGTACATCTTCTGTGAAAGTCCTAGCATCCTATTCGGTCTATCCCTATAGACCTTAATTCCTAGAATAAAGGATGCTTCCTAGGTCTTTCATGGAGAATTCCTTTAGACAACCATATTTTGACTGATGTCAACATGGGAATATCATTCCCAATAAGGAGGATGTCATCCACGTACAATACGAGGAAGACAACAGCGCTCCCACTGACCTTTTTGAAAACACATGGTTCCTCTTCATTTTTGATGAAACCAAACATTTTGATCACATCATTGAAATGAGTGTTCCAGCTCCGAGATGCTTGCTTAAGTCCATATATGGACCTTTGCAGCTTGCAAACCTTGTGATCAGTATCACTGGATGTGAAACCTAGCGGCTGTTCCATATAGATATCTTCCTCAAGATATCCATTTAAGAATGCCATTTTCACGTCCATTTGCCATATTTCATAATCGAAATAGGCTGCAACAGGCAAGCAATGTGCGGATGGATTTTAGCATAGCCACTGGGAAAAAGGTATCCTGATAGTCAATGCCTTCGCATTGACTATAACCTTTTGCCACTAGTCTAGCCTTGAATGTCTCCACATTCCCATCTGCACCAATCTTTCTCTTGAAGATCCATTTACACCCAATAGGTACTATACCTTCTGGTGGATCTACCAAGGTCCAGACTTGGTTTGAGTGCATCGAGTCAATTTCTGACTGCATTGCCTCTAGCCATTTCTCGGAGTCGATATCTGATATCGCCTCGTTGTAGGTTTTGGGATCATCACCATGAGCACCATTACCTACGAGGAACATTTTCTCTACTTCCTCTGAAATAATACCTAAGTATCTTTCAGGGGGATGGAAAACTCTTTCCGATCTATGAGGTGGAGGAGGTAGTGTTCTTATTGGCTCAACCTGATTTGGTTCCAATTGGTCCTTAGCTCGTTGTACTTGTGAGACTTTCTCATCAAGCTTGAATCTGCTTTCCAATGCCGCTATCTTGAATAAACTATTTTTCAAGAAAGATGGCATGTCGACTCACAATCACATTGTGGTCTTCTGGAATGTAGAAATAGTATCCTAATGACTCTTTAGGATATCCTATGAATCGAGCTCTAAAGGACCTAAACTCTAACTTGTCCGCTTGTTGTCTTTTGACATGAGCCGGACAACCCCAAATTCTGAGATGACTCAGACTTGGTTTCTTACCGTGCCATATCTCATACGGTGTGGTAGGAACGGTTTTAGAGGGAACCCTATTCAGTAGATATAATTGAAGTTAACAATGAGTGTCCCCAAAGAAAATCAGGGAGGTCTGTGAAGCTCATCATGGATCGAACCATATCCAATAGAGTCCGATTTCTCCATTCTGAAACCCCGTTGAGTTGAGGTGTTCCTGGTGGAGTCCATTGAGAGACTATGCCATTTTTCTTGAGATAGTCTAGGAATTTTTGGCTAAGGTATTCACCTCCTCGATCTGATCGAAGAACCTTAATGGGTTTTCCAGTTTGTTTTTCTACTTCATGTCTGAATTCTTTGAACTTTTCAAAAGCTTCAGACTTGTGTCTCATAAGATACACATACCCATACCTAGACAGATCATCGGTAAAGGTAATGAAGTAGACAAAATTGCCTCTAGCCGGCACATCAAATGGGCCGCACACATCAGTATGTACTAGGGCAAGGAGATCTGTGGCCCTTTCCCCATGTCCTACACAAAAGGGAGTTTAGTCATTTTGCCTTGAAGACAAGATTCACAAGTTGGATATGACTCGAAAGTCAATGGACTCAATAGCCCATTTTTCTCCAATTTGTTGATCCTATCTTCTGCTATATGACCTAATCTCAGGTGCCATAGATATCTATCGTTTGGACTATCCCTAGGTCATTTTGGCATTCACGTTTTGCTCGATAGTTAAAAATAGGTACATCAATATGTAGCTGATAAAGACCATTAATAAGGAAACCATTTGCAATTTTATTTCTTTCATAAAGAATGTTACAATGGTCCTTAAAGAAAAGGTAATCACATAGCCTTCTTGTGCTAAGCATGAAACAGAAATCAAATTCCTGCTAGCTGCAGGCACATAATAACAGTCTTTTAAAAACTAAGTCTAAACCAGATGGTAATCGAAGAGGGTATGTTCCCACGGCTACTGCAGCAACTCTTGCTCCATTACCGATGCGTAGGATCATGTCTCCATCCCTCAGCCTCCTGCTATCCTCAAGACCCTGCATGGAAGTGCACAGATGAGCACTAGAACCAGAGTCAAGCACCCAACTGGATGCAGAAGAAACCGTAAGGTTAGACTCAATAACGAGCATACCTCCAGAAGGACCTTCCTTCTTGTTCTTCAGGGTGGCCAGGTAAGTAGGGCAGTTCCGCTTCCAATGGCCGTCGCTGTTGCAATGGAAACACTTTCCTTTGACATCGGCCTTCTTCTTCTTCTGCTTTCTTCTTCTTTCCTCCTTCCACTTCTTGCTTTTTCACAGACTTCTTTTTCTTTCCATAAGACTTTCTTTTGGAAGAAGTCCATTCCATAGCAAGAACTGAGCCTTTAGAACCTTTCATAGAAAGCTCAGCGGTAACCAGCATATTCATTAATTCTCGGCCAAGGAATTTTGAAGTTTATGCATGTGGTAATTCATGATGAATTGCCCATATGCATCAGTCAAGGATTGCAGAATAATATCATTCTGCAGATCCAAGTCCAACTTCACACCGAGCTTCTCAAGCTCTTCCATGTCCTTGATCATTGTCAGACAGTGATCTTGGACTGACTGCCCATCACGCATCTTAGCCTTAAAAAGTCATTTCGTGACTTGATATTTGGCTGCGCGACTCTGTTCACCAAACATCTCCTGCAGGTGAGCCAACATTTGGCGAGCAGTCCCGATATCTTCATGTTGGCGCTGGAGCTCATCAGACATCGAGCCCAACATGTAATATCTGGCCTTATTATCTTCGTCTATCCATTTTTCCAGAGACGCTCTCTGTTCAACGGATGGACGGGCTGGTAAGGTGGGAGGGTCCTGGTCCAATACATGGGTTAACTTCTCGAAATCCCAAAATAATTTTGTAGTTTCCTGAGCCAATCTTTATAATTGGGTCCAGTCAGTCTATGTGTGTCCAGGATACGTGCCAATGGGTTGGACGCAGACATTTTCCTGTAGAGAGTCAAAGATTCTAGTTAGATACTTGTAATTTTGACTTGACCAATTTATTTAGGAATTTTATTTTTAAATAAATTAGCTCCCACTATTTTCTCGGATCCCTACACTCCCTCTGTAGAGATGCAAAAATCTCCATGATTAATGATTTCTAGTGGGTGGTGCGGTCTCACCAACTGACTCATCACCTCACCTAACAGTTATTGGTGATGGGTTAGCCAATGAGTGAACAACTCTTGTTCAATGATTCTCTAATCATGGTGCACCCAAACTTGGTCTCTAATTCATGAATCTCACCGTATCCAAATATTGATCCACTCCTTAGTTAAGTCAGACCCACCATTTGCATAGACTGGATTCCTAATTGAGTCTCTCACCGTATCCAAAATATTGAGCCCAACTCATCCTCCAGCCCATAGCATCCAATGCCTAATAGACATGGTTGCATCTTTTCCGGTGCAACTGAGCCACTGTATCCAGTCCGAGAACAATCAACCCCGGAAGGGCCCGCACATCTACAATGGTGGAAGACCTCAGACTTAATCTTTTCTTAGGGAGAATTGATTCAGGTCTCATTAAACTAGACTTGGCTCATAGTCATAACAATTATGACTAACCTAGTGGCATGGGTTAGCTCGGATTATTGACCACCTCAGATCAGAACTGTGTCAACAGATATGGCCAGGTAAGTGAGACCGGTGGAAGGAATATGCCATTAACTCGTACAAGAACGCATTCAGGTCGAGTAGCTTCCAATTAAAAATCAGTCGGTCGTATGTGCCAAACTTACCTTAGACACCAAATTATTGAGCCAGAACCAATTGGGTTAGCCTACAATCCAGACTCTAACCTCTGAGCCTAATTAGGTCTTGCTTGATCGTGACTCGATCTTGACCCAGACTTAATCCTATTAGGCTGGTCAATTTAAGCATTGTTGATCCCATCTAACCAACTCTTGATTCGGTTTGATCAACCGCTTAGACCTAATTGAGCTACCCAAGCCCGAACCCAGTATTATGAATATGTCTTAGATCTGAAAATTCTCAATTTTAGACCTAATTAATATTTCATAATCTTAATTCTTAATTAAGTTTAGGGTTCATAAACAAAATATGCACAATAAATCCTAGGGTTTCAGGATCTAGGGTTTTGCAGAAAGTAAGTTTTGGGTTTCTGATTAAGGACGAACACGCAGCACCCCTACACATCATAAGAACACCCCATCGAATGGAAGGAGAGGGCCTTTAAACCCTTCTTCTTTATTCTTATGACCGGACGGCCAAGAGGAACGCCTTAATCAGGAACATATGCAATACTACAAAACTAGTTTTAGATCTATATCATATATCTCATATATAAAATTAGATCTAATCATGGCATATTTTGCATACATCTCATGTATCATAATCATGCATATTTTTTAGATCTAAATTATCTCATAATAATCTAAAAAATTAGATTTAAATTGATCTACATCAAAATAAATTCTAATCTAGACAATTATGTAGAACTATTCTACAACTAGTCTAGACATGCATCAATCATATCTCATATGATATTTAAAAATTAAATAATTTTTATTTTTTATTTTTTAGATGTTATTATAATATTTATAATATTAAAAAAATAGTAAATAAATAGATCTAAAATTATAATTTAATCAAAATTAAATCATGAAACATGCAAGACTATTCTATAGAACTATTCTATTTTAGAACTAGTCATGCATATTGTAGAACTTAGATCCATAATTATTTAATTTTAATTTTTTGATTTTAGATCTGATCACATCTCATGTGACATCTAAAATCACTTATTATTAATTAAAATAAATTAAAAATTAGATCTAAATAATTTTAGAAACCTTGGCTCTGATACCAGTTGAAGGAGAAATCCTGATTTCCTGGATCCAGGTTCGTTCAGATCTGATCGAATCAAGAGAGATATTTAAAAAATTTCTCTCATGCATCTAGATCAGATCTAAAATATTTCAGATCTAATTTTATAGATCTAATAAATAAAAATAAAAATAAATTTAATTTAATTTAATTTATATCTTGATGTTGGGTAATCTGATTATCCTTTAATGATCCTGCTGATTGCCTGACATTCAGAATCTATCCATGCAAGCACCTGGCCTCTACCAGTATCCACTCAAGCTAGATCTGGAGTCTTCTCCTTCTTTATCACCTCTCCAAAAATTAGATCTAGACTTAATTTGGAGGATCTTCAAAACTCCTTCTGAAGATCAGCAATCATCTCTGCAACAGTGCTGCCTTCTTCCTTTTTTGTCAGCTTTTTCTTATCTGGATCGCACCAAACTGGAGCCCAACTTTCCTTGGGCGTGGAGAGGAGAGAGAGGGTTAGAAGATGGTATAGAGGAGGGAAAGGAGAAGCCTTGGGGCATGGGCTAAGAGGAACTCTATCAAAGTGTGGCGTAGATAAGGTTTATATAGACCCTACTGCGCCATGCAGTGCCACATCATCCCGGCCAATCACGTTGCTTCGTGCAATCAGATCTAAATCTGATTGGTAGGATGACATCACCTGATCCAATCAGATGAGATCCTCATAAATTCATCCTTAGATGGTAGCTAAGACTATTCAAAGTCTATAGGTAAGGGTCACTTAAGTAGAATCCAAGAAGCAACTGGAGTCCCATCCGTATGGGACTCCAAGCATCCCTATCCATGGGGGCACACCTCCCTAGGCATGTGCCCCCTTCTTTCCAAATTTTAGTAAGGGGACAAGCGTCTATCTACTCTCCAATAAGTATATGACACATATGCAGATGTCCAAGGGTCAAAGGTCAATGTTTGACCGAAGTCAAAAGACAAGAATTAGCAGATGACGAAAAATGGTAGGTGTTGTCTCAAATTTATCTCATAAATTAAGACAACCCTTTTCTAACCTAGACAAGCTCCAGTCAGACAAAATAAAGGTACTTGAGTGAGCACAAACTAATTTGATTTAGTCGAGATAAATTTTAATGATAACAAAAGGAGAACGTTAGGTTTGATCGTGTGCTAGCATGATTTCTTTGAACCTAATTAAATCTAATTCAAATCAATTGAACTGGGTTAGTCCAATTGATAATATTTAGATCCAAACCCTTATTTGTGTGATCCAATTAGGTTCAGTTTTCTATGGTAATGGGATATGTCATGATCTCCATCATCGACATCATCGAAACTCCTTTTGATGGATCAGAACTCTTCTGATTCAAACAACTAGAATGATCGATCATCTAAATCATTCTAATTGCTCCCAAAATCAACCAATGACACCTAGCAGTATATGGTGGCAACCCATCAAAATTGAAAATGAACCTCTCAGGTGCAGCTACTTGTGTGACTAAGTTCTTCTATCTTGAGCCCCGATCAGATTAGGGTTAAGGTGAACTCGTCAAATCCTAATTTCTATCATATGATCTAATCATTCGATTTAAGTTCAATTTGAAAATCTTAATAGAAATTCTTTCTATTATTTCATTCTGCCATGGCCATGGGCTTATGGACTTGATTCTCATAATCATCATAGGGCTGCTCCTCATCCATCGAGATAGATAGATTCCCTCTTGGTGCAATCAAATTTCTACATTGAACATGTTATAGCCAACATACACCTCAAAATTTCGAATGGCTAGGAGATCAAGTCATGGTGTAGTAAAACTATAATACCCTCAACGTGAACTACCGATGCACCTCAGGTCAATGAACCAAACACACCACTGTAGCTTCGAGTCAGTCATCAACAAGAAGGTAGACTTCCTTATGACTACTTGAGATGGTCACGCTCAGTGCCCTCATTCTCTAATGAGTATCTATACTCTCGCTCTGGTGTCTCTACACTGTAGACTCAAGACTTATCTGCTATGAAGAAGCGATTGTACACTAACCTTTCAGATCAATCACCATCCTCATGACGATCCTACTATCAGGATCATTTTATGAGTTAATAAATGAAAATTTTTATCTTAAATTTTTAACTCTTAAAAATATAAATTATCATTACCATTAACTTAAGGAATGTATCACAGACACTAAATGCATAATTATGATAGAAAGTAATCCATTTTATTATTTATAGTCAAAATTATAATTTTGCCCCTAGAAGTGTATTACAAGTGTTAGCCAATTCTGGCTTCTAGGGCACACATATCTAACATAGATATGGTTGCATCTTTTTGGTGCAACTGAACTACTATAACCAGCCAAGAACAATCAACCTCGGAAAGGGTCCGTACATCTACAATGGTGGAAGATCTTAGACTTAATCTTTTCTTAGAAAGATTTGACTTAGGTCTCATTAAACTAGACTTGACATAGTCATAACCATTATGACTAACCTAGTGGCATGGGTTAGCTCGGATTATTGACTACCTCAGATCAGAACTGAGTCAACAAACATGGTCAGGTAAGTGAGACCGATGGAAGAGATATGCCATTAACTCGACAAGAACGCATTCAAGTCGCGTAGCTTTCAATTAAAAATCAGTCGATCGTATCTGCCAGACTTACCCTAGAAACCAAATTGTTGGGCTAGAACCAATCGGGTTAGCCTGCAATCCAGACTCTAACCACTGAGCCTAATTAGGTCTTAGCTTGATCGATCACTCATATGACTCGATCTTGACCTAGACTTAATTCTATTAGATTGGTCAATTTAAGCACTGTTGATCCCATCTAACCAACTCTTGATTCGATTTGATCAACCGCTTAGACCTTATTAAGCTATCCAAGTCCGAATCCAATTTTATGAATATGTCTTAGATCTAAAATTCTTAATTTTAGACCTAACATATGTTTCATAATCTTAATTCTTAATTAAGTTAGGGTTCACAAACAAAATATGTAAATAAAATCTTAAAGTTTCAGGATCTAGGATTTTGTAGGAAGTAAGTTTTTTGATTTTTGATTAAGAACGAATGTACAGCACCCCTACACATCATAAGAACACCCCATCGAGTAGGAGGAGAGGGCATTTAAATCATACTTTATTCTTATGACTGGATGACAAGGGAAATGCCTTAATTAGAAATATAAATCTACAAAACTAGTTAGATCTACATTATATATCTCATATATAAAATTGATCTAACTTTATATATGTTTTGCATACATCTCATATATCTTTTTATGCATGTTTTTAGATCTTAATTATCTAATAATTATCTAAAAAATTAGATTTAAATTGATCACATCAAAATAAATTCTAATCTAGATAATTATGTAGAACTATTCTACAACTAGTCTAATCGTGCATTCATCATATCTCATATGATCTAAAAATTAAATAATTTTATTTTCTATTTTTTTTAGATTTTATTATTATATTTATACTCATTAAAAACTAAAAAATATATAGATCTAAAATTATAATTTAATCAAAATAAATCATGATCATGCAAGACTATGTATAGAACTATTCTATTTTACAACTAGTCATGCATCTTATAAAACTTAGATCTAAATTATTTAATTTTAATTTTTTTGATTTTAGATCTAATCACATCTCATGTGACATCTAAAATCATCTAATTTTTAGATTAAGAATAAATAAAAATTAGATCTAAATAATTTAGAGAACCTAGCTTTGATACCAGTTGAAGGAGAAATCCTGATTTTTCGAGTCAGGTTCGTTCAGATTTGATCGGATTAAGAGAGATATTTCAAAAATTTTTCTCATATATCTAGATCAAATCTGAGATATTTCAAATCTAATTTTATTAATCTAATAAATAAAAAAATAAATTAAATCTAATTTAATTTATACCTTGATGTTGGGTAATCAAATTATCCTTTGATGATCCTGCTAATTGCCTAAGGTTCTGGATCTAGCCACACAAGCGCCTGGCCTCTACTGGTATCCACTTAGACTGAATCTAGAGATCTTCTTCTTCTTTATCATCTCTCCAAAAATCAAATTTAGAATTGATTTGGAGGATCTTCAAAACTTCTATCGAAGATCTACAGTCGTCTCTACAGTAGTGCTGCCTTCTTCCTTTCTCATCAGCTTTTTCTTGCCTGGATCGCACCAAACTGGAGCCCACTTGCCTTGGGCATGGAGAGGAGAGAGAGGACTAGAGGATGGAATAGAGGAGGGAGAGGGGCAGCTTTGGGGAATGGCTAAGAGAGAAGTCTATTAAAGTTGGGTGTAGATAGGGTTTATATAGACCCTGCTATGCCATGCAGTGCCACATCATCCCAGTCAATCACGTTGCTTCGTGCAATCAGATCAAAATCTGATTGGTGGGATAACATCACCTAATTCAATCAGATGAGAGAACCTCTAATTCAACCTTATATGGCACCTGAGACTGGTCAAAGTCTATAGTTATGGGCCACCTAAGTAGAAACCAAGAAGCAACCTGAAGTCCCATCCGTATGGGACTCCAGGCGTCCCTACCCATGGGCGCATGCCTCTCTAGGTGTACGCCCCCTCCTTTCCAAATTCTAACAAGGGGACAAGCTCCTATCTGCTCTTCAATAGGTGCATGACACATGGGTACATGTCTAAGTGTCAAAGATCAACGTTTGACCAAAGTCAAAGGACAAGAATTAGAAGGTGACCAAAAATGATAGGTGTTGTCTTAAACTTATCTTATAAATTAAGACAACCCTTTTTTGACCTGGACAAGATTCAGTTAGACCAAGTGAAGGTATCTAGGTGAGCACAAACTCATTTGGCTCGGTCGAGATAACTTTAATGATAATAGAAAGAGAATGTTAGGCTCAATCGTGTGCTCGTACGATTTTCTTGAACCTAATTGAATCTTATTCAAATCAATTAAATTGGATTAGTCCAATTAATGACATCCAGATCCAAACCCTTATTTGTATGACCTAGTTAGATTTAGTTCAATATGATAATGGGATATGTCACAATCTCTATCATCGACATCATCGAAACTCCTTTCGATGGATCAGAACTCTTCTGATTCAGAAAACTAGAATGATCGATCATCTAAATCATTCTAATTGCTTCCAAAATCCTCCAGTGACACCTAACAGTATATGGTGGCAACCCATCAAAATTAAAAATAAATCTCTCGATGTAGCTACTTGCGTGATTAAGTTCTTCTATCTTGAGCCCCGATCAGATTAGGATTAAGGTGAACTCATCAAACCCTAATTTCTATCATATGATTTAATCATTCGATTCAAGTCCGATGTGAAAACCTTAATAGAAACTCTTTCTATTATTTCACTCTACCTTGGCCATGGGCTTATGGACTTGATTCTCATGATCATGATAGGGCTGCTCCTCATCTACCGAGGTAGATAGATTTTCTATTGGTGCAATCTAATTTCTACAATGAATATGCTATAGCCAACATACACCTCAGGGTTTCGAATGGCTAGGAGGTCGAAACTATAATAGGCTCAAGGTGAACTATCGATGCACCTCAAGTCAAAGAACCAGACACACCACCGCAGCTTCGAGTCAGTCATCGACGAGAAGGTAGACTTCCTTATGACTACTCGAGGTGGTCATGCTCAGCGTCCTCATTCTCTAATGAGTACGTGTACTCTCACTCCAGTATCTCTACACCATAGACTCAAGATTCATCTACTATAAAGAAGCGATTGTATACCAACCTTTTGAATCAATCACCATCCTCATGATGATCCTACGATCAGGAGCATTATATGAGTTAATAATGAAGATTCTTGTCTTAAATTTTTAACTCTTGAAAATAAAAATTATCATTACCATTAACTCAAAGGATGTATCACAGACACTAAATACACATTTATGATAGAAAGTAACCCATTTTATTATTTATAGTCAAAATTATAATTTTTTCCTAGAAGTGTATTACAAGTATCAGCAAACTCTGACTTCTAGGGCACACATATCTAACACGTTGTGGACGATAATATGGTATTAGAGCCAAGTTTCAAAGCCTGATGGTGCATGGAAGGGAAGGAGAAGTCGTACAAGATGAAATAAAAAATCTACACAAGGATTCCATGGTATGTCTCAAATCTACCTTGTTGTTGCTATGGTTTGGCCAACCGAGAGTAGCGGGTTGAAGGTGGAGGTTGAGAGGATTAACGAAAAGAAATTTCTTAGGGTGGAAGGATTTGTTGAATGATTTTTTGATCGATCTTGGTGGAAAGATTGGGATGTATGATGGTTATGTGATAGGCTGGGAGCACTGGAATATTGCAGTAGCGCTTCCCTGAAGATGCAGAGCTGAGAGAGGCTCGACAATGCAGCAATCGAGGGAGGTATCTTAGCAGAGAGCATCAGAATTCTCTAGAAAGATGGTCAGTGTAGTGCTGTTGAAAAGAGGTTTTCCAAGGGATAATGGTCGAAGGAAGACTGAAGAAGCGACTATACATCCTTCGATGTCAGGAAGGTGGGAAAGTAGTCGGAGATGTATTTAGTGGTTCAACTAGAGCATGAATTTGCGGAGCCTTGGGAGTGATGGAGATGGATGATCCATGGAGGTCCAATCAGTTAGAGCTAGATGGCTGTAAAGCGGCGTAGAGATGAGTCAGGGAGCGCTGAAGTGCTACAGGAGCACTTTTCTAGAGGCACGGGACTGAGAGAGGCTCGATGGTGCAGTAGCTGAGGAGTATATCTTAGTAGAGAGTGTTAGTGGTATCGCAGGAAGATCAGGTGCAGGTCCCAGGAAGAACCAGGGGGTCTTAGGGAGCGCTAGGAGGTCTCTAGCAGTTGGGAGTATCATGGATCAGATTTCTTCTACAAGAGCATCAGGAAGAGTCATGATTCAGGTGGAGGATGGTTCTCCAGATGCAATTGAAGTGATGGCTGATGTAGGAGCAGAAGAGAAGGACTAGGATGAAATTTTCTATGGTTCAGTGATTGGTTTCAGAAGAGTTGGATGAGCTCTTGAGTTTTAGAGGTGCTCGCGGGTTGCTAAGGTATCCGAGATAGCTTTGAAGGGGTCCACGGAGCATGGAGGGTTCGAAGGGGCAGTAACGGTATTTGAGGTATAACGGCAGGCCCAACAGTGCAGCATTGGATGGTTGGCCTCGATGGACTCGATGATAGAGTCGACTTCTGCGGCATCAGGTGGACTTCGAATATAGGTGAAGCTCCAGAGAGGTGGCTTTACAATTGAAGAGAAATTTGACATGAGTTCAGAGTAGAGGGGTGCGGGAGGATCGATATCCTAGCACCAGCATCGATGATGCACAGTTTCAGGTGGAGCGGCATGTGCAGGAGGATAGACGTAGTTCTGAGGAGACCATGTTAGGGTTTACAGTGAGTGCCGGTACAGGAATATTGTGGGTTCTCCAAGAAAGTTTAGGAAAAGTGATGCAGCTGCTAAGCAGAAGGGATCCTATAATTCTAGGGTGGTGCAGAAGTACAAGCCAAGGTCTTCAGCGGTGGAGGCGATCATCCCAAAGGCCTCAAGGATGCACAACAGCTGAAGAGGATTGGTGGAGGCGATGATTGCACAAGGAACTGTCGAGTATGTAGGGATAGTGGAAACGTGCAAGAGGTCATTGTCGAGGGGTTTGCCAAGGCTTGAGGCACCAAGGTAGAGATTGTGAGAATTTATGGTGCTCTCAAGCCTTGGGAGGCCACGGGAGGAGTCAGGGGGTTGGCTCCAGGTATTCCAAGGATTTGGTTGGTGCTTCGGAGATCTGAAACAGAAGGTAAAGCAAGAAACCAAAGTCGGAGAATCAAGACTGCAGAAAAAAGATTTTCTATAGGTTAGCCGGCTCAGTCTAAAACTGGATCGACTAGGTCTCCATGCATAGGCAAAATAGAGAGCTGCACATTCAGGACTGCTGGCGCAGCACAGGACTGGGCTGACTCAATTTCAGACTAAGCCGATCCAGTAGAACTTAGTTGGCTCAGTGCTAAGATTGAGCCGTCTTAGTTTGCGGGTAGAGTTACGCGAGGGTATATTTTGGGCTAGGGTCTGGGATGATCCTAGGGGTCTTAAGGCCTAGTTTGAGAGGTCTTAAGGAGGCTAATTCATGTATGGGTCGGGTCTAGATCCAGAGGATGAGAGCATGGGAGACATAGGTGTACATGGGCTCGATGAGTGCTTTCATGTATTGGGTTAGCCAGGGAGTTTTTCTGATCAGGCCTAATGGCTATGTATAAATACATAGGTTGTATTAGGGTTTTATTATGCCGCGAATACAGATCTTTTCTCCCTAAACTCTCTTCTTCTCTTCTCTTTAGAGTTGCTGCCCTAGGGTTCTTGAAGAAGCTTTAGAGAAGAGGGTGTCTCCCTCAAGCCTAAGGAGGGAGGTGCCCCATCATAGATTCAGGTGAAGGATCGGTGGTGTGCCACCCATAGAGAACGTCATAGGTTTCTTCAGGTTCATGCTAAAGATCAGGAGCTTCCACAACTTGGTATCAGAGTGCTTGTGATGTCAAGGATGATTGGCGTTCGAGCGACATCATGGGTCTACAAAAAGTGGATTGCTAGGAAGCTCTAAGGCTACATGAGTAATGTCCTAGCATCCTAAGTGAAGGGATCAAGCTCTAAGAACTAGGATCAGGCGGAGGAGAAGAAGATAGTCCAACATCTGTAGAAGGCTATCTAGAAGCATCTATCATCGTAGCGGAGATCTCCTGAATTAGTCGAGCAATCTCCTCTCTAAAGAATGACATGGCTTCTAAGGTGAGTCACTGAATCTTCGAGCTAATAGCTGCCACGATCCTCGGGGAGACCCTCTCAACCAATAAGTCATCATCCAATCTAGAGTGTGGTCTGTCTGAGCTCTCTAGACAGTTCAGTGGAGCCTTTGTAGTCTCATAATTTTGCTCTATCGGTGGTGTTGGCTCTGCTGGCTCCTCCATCTAAACATCCAGCATCGGTACGATAGGTGGAGCCTCAACTAGATTCTTTGCCTGTATCTAAGCTCCTCGATGAACCCAACGAACACCCTATCTCTTGAAACTCATATGACGCAGGAAGTGTTCGTTGTATGTATCTGTATGCATCAGGGCTCTAGAGGTCTCTCCATCAAAATCTATCCCATGCTCCTGATAAATCAAAGTCAAGGCCATCCCATAGGATAGAGAAGTCCTAGATCTCCCTATCACATCCTCCATATATCTGATCATAAGTGCTGGGAGGTTTAGGGGGATCTCATGAATCACATGGTACATGAAGGATATGTTTCTCGTAGCTACAAAGTCAAATCTACCAGTTTTAGAACAAAAAAAATCTGGCTGGTAATGTGAAGTAGGAGGCACATATCAGTAGATAACCAATTTGCACTCACCTCCTCTAAATCACTGATATCCTCTCTCCCTAAAATATACTTGAGCCCTTCTATCTCTTTTCAAGTTTATCAATTTTGCTTCCTTCAACTCTCATCCTCAGTATTCTCCCAAACTTTTCACTATCAAAAATAATTAAAACTCCTCTCACTTCAGATTCAATGACCCCATCTTCACTCTTCAAATTTGAATAAAATTCCATGACTAGATTTAGGTAGGTCAAAATACTTAGGGAGCAAAAGAATTTCCACCCTAGATTTCTAAGTTTCCTTCCAAAATCAAAATCATTTTTCTCTAGAAAACCAAAATTGATGTTTCTACCCATAGAAACCACACGGGAGATGGCTACAGACTGTGAAGGAGTACCTTGGGAAGATGAGGGGGCTGTTGGAGGCAAAGACGACCTGGCTGGAGGCGGAGGAGCTACCGACGAGGGGGAAGCAACTCTCTACTCTACATGGTGTTTTGTTCGCTATTCATAGACTGGAAATGGAGAACGAGACATCCTAGGGCTTGGAGAAGCCGTCCGAGATCTTCTCTTCCATCGAGCAAGATGCTTCACATGAGGCATCATCTTCCAAAACACGGGAAGGAGAGAATGATGGAGTATTTCTGGAGGTTTGGATGGGATAGAGAGGGGTTTGGAGAGCCCTGTTCGAAGGTGCAAGCAAAAATAAAAAAGGAATAGGGCAAGGATGCTTCATTTTTAAAAGACCCTCTCCTATAAAAGGGGTCGACACTTTATTTGAAAAGTGTCGACACCTTAGAAGGGGTCGATAGTTTTAGTGTAAGGTGTTGACACCTTCCCAGAATAGTTCCAGGTAGATTTTTAGCTTAAGTGTCGACACTTACAGGATTTTTGGTCGACACCATGATTAAGAAATAGTCCAGAGAGGATCCATATCAGGAGGATTTAATCAAATTTAGATCAAAAAGATATTCAATTGATTTGAGAGTTCAGGATAATATTTAAATTGAATTTGAGATTCAATGATTTGACCAAATAGGATGTGATAATCAATCAAATTAGGAGTATTGAGAAGAAAAACTCTAGATATGGGCTCTATATGTTTGGTTTCAACTACGGAAGACTTGAAACCATAAAAGTGACTAAGATGTAATGCAGTTTTAAACATTTGAATTTTATGAGAAGATATTTATATTGAAATATTTATTTTATGTAAGTAATTTTGACTAAATTTAATAGTTTAATATTTTATGGGGGAAATTCAATTAAATTTAATTTAAGTTTAGTATCTATTGTAAACTTAATAATTAAAGGAATTAAATATTTTTAGGTTTATATTCATCAATTATAGAATTGATAAGAGGAGTCTTAAAATATTATGTTGAATATTAAGTTAAAGTATTTTAACCATAGCATGATACATAGAAGAGAGCATATTATTCTTTAAAATCATAACATTCACATCATGATATGAATTCATTGTAAGCATCAAAATCAATCAATTAAATATAAGAAGTATTTTAAGTAAATAATTTTATCTGCATGCATATTAATCAAGGATTCAATCAAAAAGATTTTAACAACCATTGATGGTATGAAGAAAAGTTTAGATTGTACCAACAGTCATCACCCATCATCTTGACATCCAAGGAATCCAAATAAAGATGTTTTTCTCTCTTAAGAGCTTGGATCCTTGGCAAACCTACAAGATCACTTCAAAACTTTTGGTACCCAAGTCATCTTGGGTCCATAGGAGTTAGTATTTAAGATTTGTTTTGAAACCTAAATTTGTCTTATCAAGGTTTGGCAAATTCTTTTAAAGTTGCATTCCAAAATCTTATGGCCAATTTGATTACATTTAAAGCACTTAAAAGAATGATCCTTGATGAAAGTTCTTGTAAAAATATCTTTTGTATTTTGCCATTTTCTTGAAGTATTAAAATCAATTTCTATTTTATTGAAAATAATCCCATTGGTTTTTATCAAGGATTGAAGATTTTCAAAACTAATTGTAAACTTTTTAGCTATAGGTTTCAAAACCTCAACTTCTCTTCTTAATTTCTTGTTTTCTTCCTAGAGCACTTTCTTTTCAATTGAATGATTTTCATTTTCTTTTAAGAAAGATTTCAAAATATCATTTTTCTTTTTAAGCTCAAGAATTCTTTTATCTAAAGAATTTTCAGATTTAATCATATTTTTTTTTCTTTAGCTAAAGAATTCTTTTCTTCCATTAAATTAAAATTATTCTTTTTAAGTTCTCTACTTTTCTACCTTAACTTCTTAAATTCATACATTAGTTCATTCAAGTCATCGAGCAGTTCATCAAAGGTAAAATTGGATGAGTTTTCGGAATTTACCTCATCTTCCAAGGCCATGAGGTAAAGATTCTCATTTTCCTCTTCCTCATCGAGCTTGAAGAGTCACCACTTTCCCAATGCCCTAGTAGAGCACTTTTCTTCATCCTTTATAGGGACACTTGATTGTTGGTGACATTTCTCTTTTTTTCTTTCTCCTTTTCTTTATATCATTCTTCATGAGGAACTTCTTGAATTTTCTTAAGAGAAGTACCATGTCCTCATCAACTTCTTCTTCATCGTCCTCTGACTCATCGCTTTCTTGATAATTTGAAATAGACTTGAAAGCAATGATCCTTATTTTTCTTGGCTCCTCTTCTTCTTTCTTTTGAGCCATATGCATCTCATGGGTCATAAGAGAACCCATGAGTTCTTCTAGGGATAGCTTGGTGAGATCCTTTGCTTCTTATATTGCCATCATCTTAGTTTTTCAATCTTTAGGTAAAGCTCTAAGCACTTTGCAAACAAGATCATAGTTAGAATAACTTTTGCCTAGGCCATTTAAAGCATTTATAATTTCAGTAAATTTGGTAAACACATCAAAAATAGTCTCATATTTTTTTATTTTGAACATTTCATATTTATGAACAAGCAAGTAATTTTAGATTCTTTAACTTGGCTTGTTCCTTCATGAGTTATTCCTAATATGTTCTAAAATTCTTTAGCCAATGTGCAAGATAATATTCTATTAAACTCATGCACATCTAAAGAACAATAGAGTACATTGATGGCTTTTGCATTTAATTGAGCCATCTTTTTGTCAAATTGATCCCATTCCTTTTCTGGTTTGGAAAGAGTCATACCATTTATAATTTTGGGTGTGTGTGGTCCTCTAGTTATGATTTTTTATAAGTTATAATCTAGAGCTTATATGAAAATTCTCATTTTAATTTTTTAAAAGATGTAGTTGGTGCCATCAAATAAAGGTGGTCTAGAAGTGGATTGGCCTTTAATAAAGAAAACACCGCTAGAGGTTGCCATTTGATCTTTTGCCCTTAATGGTTAGGTCAATAATTAATAACAGAGTATCTGGTCTGATACTACTTGTTGCCCAGAGATAGCAATCCAAGAGGGGGAGGTGAATTGGGTTTATAAAATTTTTGACCAAATTTAACTTTGCATAAATATGTGCTTTACTTAGCTTAATTCAATTCAATAAAATTAACTAGTGTATGCAACAGAATCAAGTATGAATAAATTTAAGCAAGAGTTGATCTAAATTAGAAAGTAATTAGCATTTTGAAGCATGCAAGATAAGTAAAGCAACAAAGAAGAAAGCACAACACAAATGCACAAAGATTTTATAGTGGTTCGGTGCAACCCCGCACCTACATCCACTCCTCAAGCTCTCCTTGAAAATTCTACTATGATCCCTAGATTATAGTGTGTTTGTTTTAACTCGAGATCACAAACAAACCCAGTTGGTTTTGCCGGGCTCACCAACCATAATCCTACACCGATAATTCTTTTGGGATTACTATCAATCCGGTTGATTTTAAATAAGGAGCATCAACCACAATCTTTACACTGTCCAATTACCAGCTTGGACTAGCCTACACCCCAAATTTTTTTTTCTCCTAAAAAAACTTGTAAAGAAATAAAAAATACAACTATAAAAATTTTGCTCAAAACTTATAGCAAAAAGGAACTCTTTTGATGTGCGGAGAAGATGTTGAATATGTGCTCTTTGGTAGCTTTTCTTCTCTTCAAATGTCACCGAAAGACTTGCTTGATGTGTTGTGGAAGATGACTCTTGAATGTCCTCTGAGTTTGAAGCTCAAATCTCTCTTTTTTCTCTTATTTTTGGATATTCAATGTAACTCACTTCCTCGAATAGTTTTTTTCTTTTAATCCTTAATATCTTGATCCAAAATGTTTTTCTCACTATTTTTATACTTAGGAGTGACTCTTGAGTAAGTTTTAGCTGTTAGAAAGCTTGGACAAGCCGTTGGAGTAGAGAATGGCTTGTTGAAAAAGTGCAGAAAACTAGCCGTTGCAGCCTATCTCGATATTGGGGTCGACACCTTTCCTTCATGTGTCGACATTTTTTTCTCAGGTGTCGATTCTTTTTCTTCAGCTGTCAATACCTCTTGGGATTCGAAGAATTTCTACTTTCTGCCTTCTGTTCTGTGCAATAGAGATCGATCATGGGGTTATTCTCTAGCATAGGGGTCAGTCCTGGGATCATCTCCTATGCATGCCAGTCCATGCCAGAGCATGCCAGAAGCCTGGGGTCAACATCTTTGCTCTTGGGGTCGACACTTGGACTTTCTAAATTTTAGAAACATGAATATTTTGTCTCGTTTCAGGATAGGGGTCGACACCTTTAGCCTTGGTGTCGACATCTTCAAGTCAGAAACTCAAAATTTTTTTCTTATGAAGCCCTTGACTTGGTGCTTTTATGTAGATCTTTTCTTGGATTAATTTTTCAATTTAAATACCTAGAAAGATCTACATCCACTCATGAAATACTTAGTTAAATACTCAAATACTCGAAGTTTGGCAATCATCAAAATCAATCAAGGGGTCAACACCTATTAACCCAATAAATGTATTAGAGACACTTAATGCATAAATGTGATAGAAAAAATAATCCATTTTATTAATTATAAGTCAAAATTATAATTATGCCTTTAGAATGTATTACAAGTATCGGTCATTAAGGCTTCTAGTGCACACATCTAACAAATTTTCACTTGACCTAAAGCCAATTGGCTACAAATCTTAGTCCCATCTTCTCTAGGTGGGCTTCAGCCTTTCTCTTGAAGATCCATTTACACCCAATAGGTATAATACTTTCAAGTGGATCTACCAAAGTCCAGACTTGATTTGAGCGCATCGAGTCAATTTCTGACTTCATTCTCTCTTGCCATTTCTTAGAGTCGATATCTGATATCGTCTTGTCATAGATTTTAGAATCATCTCTATGAATCTCTTTTTCTATGAGGAATATTTTCTCTATATCCTCTAAAATAATATCTAAATATCTCTCAAGAGGACAGAAAATCCTACTTGACCTACGAGATGGAGGAGGAAGTGTGTGGATCAGCTCAGAGGATCAAGTTTCTAAGATTCCTTCGCTCATTGCTCTTTGGAGACTTTCGTCTCGAGCTTGATCTGGCTTTCCATGCCATCATCTTGAATAAAGTATTTTTCAAGAAAAATAGCATGTCGACTCATAATCACATTATGGTCTTCTAGAAGATAGAAGTAATATCCTAAAGACTACTTAGGATATCTAATGAAATGAGCTCTGAGGGATGTAGATTCTAACTTATCCACTTGCTCTCTCTTGACATGGGTTAGACAACCCCAAATCTTGGGATGACTTAGACTTAGTTTCTTACCATACCTTATCTCGTATGGTATAGTAGGAGTGGTTTTAGAAGAAACCCTATTCAGTACATAAATAATTGTTAGCAAAGTATGTCTCCAAAAAAATTTGGGAAGGTCTGTGAAGCTCATCATGAAATAGACCATATCTAATAGGATCTAGTTCCTCTATTTTGAAATCCCATAGAGTTGAGGCATTTTAGGTGGAGTCCACTGTGAGACTATGCCATACTCCTCAAGATAGTCCAAAAATTATCTACTAAGGTATTTGCCTCTTTGATCTGATTGAACAATCTTAATGGGCTTTCCAATTTATTTTTTCACTTAATGTCTAGATTTTTTAAATTTTTCAAAGGCTTTAGACTTGTATCATATTAGGTACACATATCCATACTAACAAAAATCATTGGTAAAGATGATGAAGTGGACAAAACCACCTCTAGCCGACACATTAAATGGGCCACAAATATCTATATGTACCAGGACAAGTAACTCTATGATCCTTTCCTCATATCCCACAAAGGGCAGCTTGGTCATTTTGCCCTGAAAGTGTGATTCACAAATCAGATATGACTCGAAAGTCAACAGATCCATTAGTCGAGATTTCTATTATTTGTTAATCCTATCTTCTGCTATATGACCTAGCCTAAGGTATGATAAGTACTTTTCGTTTAAGCGATCTCAAGATTGTTTAGTTTCTATGGCATTCACATTTTGCTCAACATAATTAATAGGTACATCTACATGTAACTTATAGAGATTGTTTATCAAGAAACCACTTTCAATTTTATTTCTTTCATAAAGAATAATACAATGGTCCTTATTGAAACTAATTACATAACTATTCTGTGCAAGACAGGAGATAGAAATCAGATTCTTGCTCATAGTAGGTACATAAAAACTATCTCTTAAAGCTGAGATGCTTCCTGATGGTAGTCGTAGAGGGTATGTTTCCACGCTATAATAGCAACTTTTGCTCCATTTCTGATGAATAGGATCATCTCACCGTTCCTCAGTCTCCTGCTATCCTTAAGACCTCACAATGAAGTACACAAATGAGCACTAGATCCAATGTCAAGCATCCAACTGAATGTAAAAGAAACCGTTAGGTTTGTCTTAATGACGAGCATACTTTCAGAAGGTCCACCTTCCCTCTTGTTTTTCAAGCTTGCCAAGTAAGCAAGGTAGTTCTATTTCCAATGGCCATCAAAGTTACAATGAAAATACTTTCCTTTCTCCACAGCCTTCCTCTTCGGCTCTTCTTTTTTGTTCTTCTTTTTTTCTCCATCTTCTGCTTCTTCATAGACTTTTTTTTCTTCTCAAAGGACTTTCTCTTGACTTCTTCTTCTCAGAGGACTTTCTCTTAGAAGAAGTCTGCTCCATAGCAAGAACAGAGTCCCTTGAACTCTTCAAGGTCCCTTCAGTGGTCATCAGTATGTTCATTAATTCAGCCAAGGTGGATTGAATCTTATTCATATGGAAGTTTACAGTACACTACCTATATGAATCAGTCAAGGACTGCAAGATCAAATCAATCTACAAATTCCTATCCATCAATATGCCAAGCTTCTCAAGCTTCTCCAAGTTCTTGATCATCAACAAGAAATGATTATGGATCGACTGCCCATCATGCATTTGCACCTTGAAGAGTCTCTTTGACACTTTGTAGCATGCTGTGCAACTCTACTCACCATACAACTCTTGTAGGTAAGTCAGCATCTAGTTGATGGTCTTCATGTCTTCATGTTGGTGCTGTAATTCATTAGACACTGAGGCCAATACATAGCATTTGACCTTATTATCATTGTCCAACCACTTTTTATGAGATGCTTTTTGATCGGCAATCGAATGGGTTGGGAGAGGGGGAAGTCCTAGTTCAAGACATAGGTCAGCTTATCAAAAATCAAAATAATTTTCAAGTTCTGGATCCAATCCTTGAAATTAGGTCTAGTTAGATGTTTGATTTCTAGGATCCTGGCTAGCAGGTTGGATGCAGACATTTTTCTATAGAGAGTCAAAGTTTTTAGTTAGATTTAAACCTGACTTGACCAATTTGTTTTAAGGATTTCATTTTCAAAACTAAATTTGAGCTTTCACTATTTTTTTGAATCCCTACACTTTCTTGGAAGAGATACGAAAATCTCCACGATCAAAGATTTTTAGTGGATGGTGCGGTCCAATCAATTGGCTCACTATCTTATCTAACAATTATTAGTGATAAGTCAGCCAATGAGTGAACAACTTCTATCTAATATTTCTCTAAACATGTTGCACCTAACTTACAACCATAGCTCACCATGCCCAGAATATTGCTTCACTTTTTAGTTAAGTTAGGCATACCATTTGCACGAACTTGATTCATGATTGGGACCCTCATTGTAATCGAAATATTGAGCCCAACCCATCCTCCAATTCGTAGTATCCCATGCCTAATAGCTATGTTGCATCTTCCTGGTGTAACTGAACCATCATATCCAGTCGAGAACAATTAACCCCGAGAAGGGTCTGCACAGCTACAATAGTCAAAGATCAATTAACTTAATATTTTTCTAGGAAGAGTTTAATTCAGCTCTCTTTAATCCTAACTAATTACAATGGTTATGACTAACCTAGTGGTATGGGCTAGCTTGAATCATTAGCAACCTCAACTCAGAACTGAATTGACCCAATCAGCCAGGTAAGTGAGATCGGTGGGAGGGATATGCTATTAACTCATTATGCACACATCTAGATCGAGTAGCTCTCAAATAATGACCATCGATCATATGTGCCAGACTTACCTTAGACACCAGTTTATCAAATTAGAACTGATCAGGTTAGCCTACAATCTAGGCTCAAACCACGAAGCTAGATTAGGTCTTGAGGTAATCAATCACATGTGGCTGTAAATCGATCTTGACCAAACTTACAATTATTAGGCTGGTCAATTTAGCACTCTTGATCCTACCTAACCAACTCTTCATTTGATTTGATCAACTACTCATGCTAGACCTAATCAAGCTATCCATACCCTAAACCCATGTTTTATGAAAGTATCTTAGATCTGAAAATTCTTAACTTTTAGATCTAATTAATTTCATAACTTAATTCTTAATTAAGTATAACATGATTCAGAAAAATAAAGCATGAAATAAAGATCCTAGAATTTTTGGATCTAGGATTTAGTAGAAAGTAAATTTTAATTTTCTAATTGAGGACAAACATGCAACATCCCTACATGCCATAAAAGCATCCCATCGAATGGAAAGTGGGGGTCTTTAAACCCTTCTTACTCTTATGACTTTATGGCCAAGAGGAATACCTCAATTAGAAAATAAATTTCTACTACAACTATATTAGGATTTGACGTCTTGAATTTGATCTATAGTTAGAGGAGAATCAATATCGGCAAGCAATCGGGCTGGCTCGGGTATGAGATCTAGCCAGCTTGGGCTAGGATCGAGTCAACTCAAACCGTAGTTGAGGCAGTCCTTTCAAGCAAATAGAAAATATGTGTTCGGATGAGATGCAGTCGAGCCAACTCAACCTCTGACAAAGCTAGCTCGACGGAGGCAAACAGAGAAAGATGGAATTTTTTTTTTTGGACTTGGATTATAATTAATTTAAGGGGTCAGGCACATAGAGAGTGTCAGATAGCCACTAAAAGGAGTTTGGCAGAGCGCTGAGTACATGCAGCTCATGTGAGAGAGAAGTAATAGGTGCATAGCATTCGATGTGGAGGCCATGAGGGTAGAGCATCTTGTAACTTTTGAGGATCCTCTTACAATTCTAAGAGAGTTTTTATGAGGATAGCTTCTAGTTGAAAGAGATTTATGTATGGTGAGTTGAAAGTGGATGTTCTCCTCTTATACTTATTTTTTTCTCTTTCATAGTAGAGCATTGCATGCCTCATGGAGGTGAGCCTTTAGGCTGATCCACATATTTGAATATTTTTTTATTTTATTTTATTTTTTCTTCTTACTGTAATAATCTGGTACTAGATCTTCTACAAGTGATATCATCAATAATTAGTATCAAAGTCAGATAGTACCAGAGTGTAAATTATAGTAGTGGTGATAAAGATTGAAGAATATGAAAAAGATAAGTGCAATCAAGATAGAGATCAGTAGGTTTGATGAAAAAAGTAATTTTTTCTTATAGCAAGCAAGGATAAAGGATATCCTCATCCAACATGAGTTGATTGATGTCCTCTTATATGAAGAGATGCCAGCCACCATGGAAATGAAGGATTGGAAGTAGATCCAGATGCAGGTGGTGAGTATGATTCGCTTATATCTAGCAAAAGATGTTGTGATCCATATACTTGACAAGATCTTTTTGACGGCACTGTGATTGAAGCTCAAGAAGTTGTACATGGCAATGTTGCTTATCAATATGCTATTCTTTTATTGGCAGTTCTACCAACTATGGATGGATGAAGGTCAAAGCATGCAGAAGCATCTATCCAACTTTTAGAAGATTCTTATCGATCTCCTCGACATTGGTGAAAAATTTGAGGAGAAGATCAGGGCGGTGGTCTTGCTAGCATCGCTTCTCTATTCGTATGAGTCTTTGGTGACTGCTCTTCTTGTAGACAAGAGCATCATCAAGATGGACGAAGTCACTATAGCAATTCTCTAGAATAAGGTTCTCAGGAGGGAGAACCTAGCTTCGAGCTCAAATGGTGGAAGCTCAGCTTTGGTGGTTTTTGAAGGAGCAGAAGGTAGTAGATGGAGTGGCAAAGGATCATGAGGAGGACGATCTAGGTCTAAGATGAGGGATCATAGCAAGATCAGATGCTACTGGTGTGATGAGTTAGAGCATTAGGTTAAGAATTGTCCATAACTCAAAGATCAGAAAAGGGCTATTATCACGATGGCCAGTAGCGATACAGAAGGCAGTAATGATGTCCTTCTGATTACTGATGAGGTATCTACTTCTGCCTCCTAGTAAATTATGGATTCTACTTATTTTCATCATGTATGTTGTAGAGAGAAGATATTTGACTCCATGGAGATCGATGAGGACACTGTGTTCCTGCCAAATGGATCAAGTTGTGAGATCAAGGGTAATAGGATGGTCAGCATGAATCTCCATGATGGATTAGTGAAAAAGTTGGATGTGGTCCGATGCATATGTAGCTTTAAGAAGAATCTAATATCACTGAGCAGACTAGATTCGACTGACTTCAGATGGAAAGCTGATGAAGGAATCTTGAAGATGATGCATGGCAGTAGGATGGTGTTAAGAGGAAGAAAGTATTGAGGATATTATCTCATGGTAGGGAGCTCAGTACAAGGTGGAGCTCTAGGTGAAGATAGATTGGACACGAGATGAGAGACTCGGAAGGATGACATGCGATGTCATAAGGTGAAGTTCTAATTACCGCAGGAGGCTACCACGAGCAAATCTCTGGTTGGGAGGTTCACGGCCATTAATGAAGGTGGGATCGAATGGTCTAGCTCAACTCTCATGTTTGTCCATCCATGATCAGTAGGCGATTATCCCATGGCATGGAGGCAAGAAGATACAGAAGCTCTCGAAGTTAGATGGAGGCCGAATGTCGAGTCGAGATAGAGATTATTAGAATTTGATGCCTCGAATTCGATCCATAGCAAGAGGAGAATCAGTATCAACAAGAAATTAGACTGGCTCAGATATGGGGTTGAGCTAGCTCGAGCTGGGATTGAGCCGGCTCAGACTGTAGTCAAGCCAGCCCTCTCAAGCGGATAGGAAATAGATGTTCAGGTGAGCAGTCGAGCTAGCTCGACTTTTGAAAGAACTGACTCGATGGAGGCAAACAGAATAGGATGATGTTTTCTATTTGGACTTGGATTATGATTAATCCAAGAGATCTATAGGAGTTGCACATGAAGCATAGGATCTACCAGCCATAGAGTGCTGTGATCATGATCTGAAGGTTGGAAAATATTTTAAGACTCCATCGAGATCATGTTTGACTCATATTTGGAGAAAGAGTCCTGTTAGGAATCTTGTGAATTACTGAGAAGAGGATTCTCATCCTATTTAAAGGCCTAAGATGCTGTGGAGCAAGGAAGATGGCGTGTGTGGTGTGAGAGGCATGTAGAAAGGCTTAGGCAATCGTTGAGAGGAGTTTGGCAGAGCACCAAGTATGTGCAGCCCGCATGGGAGAGAAATAATAGGTGCATAGCATCTAGCATGAAGGCCGTAAGGGCAGAGCATGTTGTAACTTCTAAGGGTCTCCTTGAGATTCTGAGAGAGCTTTTGTGAAGGTAACTTCTAGTTGAGAGAGATTTATGTACAGTGAGTTGAGAGTGAATATCTCCACTTATACTTGTTCTTCTCTTTAATAGTGGAGCTTTGCATGCCTCATGGAGGTGAGCTTTTAGGCTGATCCACATACTTGATTATTTTTTTATTTTATTTTTTTTCTTTCAACCATAATATTCTGGTATGAGATTCTCAATAAGTGGTCTCAGAGGAGTTGATATCACCAACAAATTAGAACTAGATCTACAATATATATCTCATATATGAAACTAGATCTGTTCTACTTGCTTTGCATACATCTCATGTACTAATTTTAAATTATATGTCATGTAATATATCAGATTATATCTCATATAAAAATAAAAAATATGATTGATCTCATCAAAAATAAATTTTAGATCTAAACTATTTAGATCTAGAACTAGAATCTGGCTCTGATACTAGTTGAAGAAACTGCAGGATCGGCTTGATCGGATTAGGTTAAGCAGCAAAATTTTAAAATTTTTTCTCACTGATCTGATCATATCTAAGAGTTCTTAGATCTAATTACATAGATCTCAAACTAAAAATAAATTTGGGTATCGAGATACCACCTGATTGTAAGTAAACTATTCACTTGCTGTGATGATCTGAATATTATCTCGAGATCCGACTTGAGCTATGCATGTTCTCGACCTTTACTAGTGTCCACGCAGGTCAGATATGGAGATTTTCTCCTTTTAGATCTAATCTCTAAAAATTAGCAACTAGATCTTCTGAATTTACCTTCGATTTGATCTCCGGCAGTAGTTCGATTGACACATGATTGAAGTCTCCTTTGACTTTGGTTTGCATAGACAGCACCTCGACACTCAGAGAACTGATTGGCCCAACTCTTGGGCATGGGAAGAGGGAGAAGAAGAGGGAGAAGAGGCATAAAAATGGATGGATAGGGCTTCATAGTGGGCTAATGTGATTGCCAAACACTTTGGCCTAGGTCCCCATTATAGAGAAAATAAGAGACCTAAGAGTTCTAGGGCTTTAAGCAATTGACCGAGTCAATTTGCTTAAAGTAGGATTCCTCACTAGTATTGGTGCCCCACATCAGAATTTATGTGAGTTTTGTCGCACAAAACTCATACCTGGCGCCCAGATAAGGATCCCATGAGTGGGAACTATTTCAAACTCATATTTGACCTGTTTAAAATAGTTTAAATCCCAAACAACTTTTGTTGGGATTAAACTCCTCCTCTATTGAGAAAAATGTCTTAAGATTCAATCCATAATAAGCCCAAAATGAGGTCCAAGATAATGAATGGAGTCCAACAAGCCCAAGAACAACCTAAATGGAGTTCAGACGGAGAAGATACGTATGAAAGAAGGTCAGAATGGGGTAGCCGGCCCTCGAGCCCATTGAAGGGGCCCACAAGCGGTGCCGACTGGTGGTGGTGTGGCCCAAACCAGTAGGGTATGGTGGTGCTAGTCCAGCCACATGCTAGGCCAGCCAGGCATGTAAGCGCGTGCGGGGGGCATGCACGGGCTGCGTGGGAGCAGGCTGCGTGGGCGCCCAACCCATGCAGTGGAGCATAGTCCACCATGGACTGTCGACTCATGGGCCCTCACATGGGCCATCCAACCATTTTTCTCTATATTTTGCATAGTCCATGGCACTATTCCATGGACTGATCATGATTCGATGGCTCAAGAAGGAGCTGGTCGTGATCGAATGGTTGAAACTTAATCAGAGCCTGATCAGGACTATTGTGCGTGATCCAGCCCAGGAGGGAACTGATCATGATCAAATAGTCTAGATGTGATCTCGAGTGTGATTAGGATTGGGTTTCCTGTTGAAATATTATTTTTGAATTTCTGGAGTCTATATAACTTTGATTGACAAACCATTTATTATATTGGAAAGCTGGTAACATCTTAAAGGACTGAGAGGCTTTTTTAGAGGTTTCAGAGAGCTTTTATGAAAGTTTTGGGACTTCTTATTGAGAGATTCTTGTACAAGGGTTGAGTGGTAAGTTTTTCTTGTATTGTTTCATTTTCTTTCTCTCATAGTGAAGTTTGCACATCCCATGGAGGTAGACCTAGGTTTAATCCATGTATACTTGATTGTTTGCTCTCTTGTCTTACATTCTTCTTCCTTTCTTTTGTGGTATCCATATGTGAATGAGTGCAACGCAAATGATATTGATAAGGTCTTGAGGTCGTGGTGTCCTGGCTAAACTTCACAACAATTGATATCAAAGTGAGTTGATATCCCCCAACATCCTTAACCAACCTTATCTATAAGGGGTGCATTACAGGGATTGGCATGCACCCTTCTCTCTCTCAAAAATTATCTGGGGGCACATGCCCCAAGTGAAACTCTAGGGGGCACATGCCCCTCTTTTTTTTTTTGCTCAAAAGATCAAGTCAATAAGGCACCAAATCTTGGCACCCCTTTGTCCTAATTCTTTCAGAAAAAAATTAGGACAAGGGGTAATCTAACCTGAACAAGGTCTGATCTAATCAAGACAAGATCCAATCAATTCAGGACAAATCCATATAGGATTTTTGGATGAGCTAAATCTAATTTGACTAAGTCCAGACTGTTAGATGTATGCCCTAAAAGCCAGATTGGCTGACACTTATAATACACTTCTAAGGACTATTTTATAATTTTGACTATAAATTAATAAAAGAGATATTTTTCTATTATAGTGTGTATTTAAAAGTATCTGTGATACATCCTTTTAGTTAATGATAATGATAATTCATATTTTCAAGAGTTGAAAATTTAAGACATGAATTTTCAAAATTAACTCATAAACTGCTTCCGACCGTAGAATAGTCATGAGGATCATGATCGATCTGAAAGATTGGTGTATGATCACTTTCATAGGATAGATAAGTCTTGAGTCTATAGTATGAAGATATCGGAGTGAGAGTATAGGTACTCGTTAGAGAATGAGGGCACTGAGCGTGATCACATCAAGTAGTCATAAGGAAGTCTACCTTCTCATTGATGATTGTCTCGATGCTGTAGTTGTGTGTCAGGTTCTTTGACCTGAGAAGTATCAACAGTTCATCATGAGTGTGTTATAGTTTGACTATACCATAACTCGATCTCCTGGCCAATTAGAATCCTAAGGTGCATGTTGGCTATAGCATATTCATTGTAGGAACTGGATTGCACCAAGATGGAATCTATCAACCTTGATAGTGGAGGAGTACTCTTATGATGTTCATGAGATTGAGTCCTTAAGTTCATGGCCATGGCAGTGTGATATAATAGAAAAGAGTTTTCTATTAGAATTTCACATCAAACTCAAATCGAATGATTCATTCATATGATGAATGTTGGATTTTGACGAGTTTACCTAAAATCTTGATCCTGCCGGGACTCATGATAGTAGAATCAATTCACACAAATGCTACACTGAGAGATTTGCTTTCAATTCTGATGGGTTGCCACCATATGCTGCTATGTATCACTAGTGGATTTTGGGAGAAATTATAATATTCTTGATGATCGATCATTCTAATTGTATGAATTAGAAAAATTCTGATCCATCGAAAGGTATTTCGATGATGTCAATGATAGAGATCATGACATATCTCATTACCATACAAAATTAAACCTAACTAGGTCACACATACAAGGGTTTGAGTTTGGTTATAATCAATTAGACTGAGTCAGTTTAAGTGATTTGGATTAG
This sequence comes from Cocos nucifera, assembly GCA_006176705.1. NCBI lineage: Eukaryota > Viridiplantae > Streptophyta > Magnoliopsida > Arecales > Arecaceae > Cocos > Cocos nucifera. Next base: position 206,731 of record QRFJ01000821.1, read on the forward strand.
ATCCGATTAGATTCAAGAAAATCATGCTAGTACATGATTGAATCTAACATTCTCCTTTTGTAGTCTTTTTGATTCATCTAAATCAAAATCCTAACTAGAACTTATCCAGGTTAGAACTTATCCAGGTTAGAATAGAATTATCTAAATTCATCAGATGATTTTAGAATAATACCTGCCTTTTTTGATCACCTATCATTTTTGGTCACCTGCCTTTTCTATCATACACCAGGGTCAAAGTTTGATCCTGTTGTAAGAAAGAAGGGATCAGGGGTGCACACCCCCTGAAGATTTCTAGGGGCACGCACCCCCCTTTTTGATATAGCATGGAGATGGTGCAGGTCCCCCTAGGTGTGTGCCCAAAGTGAATAGGCTTTGACTTGGTCAAATTTTAGATTTGACCAGTCAAAGAGGTTTGATAGAGATCAAATTCTACGAGGGAAGGAAGAGTTCCTTGCACACTCTAATTCCTCCCTCTTTTCTTATCCATCTTGTATGACAAATATGGAAAATTTGGGGTGGCAATTCTGAGGTGAGTTGGTGAGAAATTTTGTCAAGAAATCAGAAACAAATCAAGCAATTAGTTACTTGATTGATTGGAACACTGAGGTGGTGCAGGGCTCTATTTAAGAGACCCTATGCCCTAGGGTTTCTCATTCTATATGATCCATGCCCCAAGCCCCCATAGGCAGCCATCCTTTCTCTTTCTCCATGCCCCTCCTCTTCTTCTTCTCTATGCCCAAAGGTTGGGCCAAGGTTCCAAGAGAAGGTCCATAGAAATTAGCACGAAGGTTTCAAGGAAAGAGACAACGTTCGTGAGACGAGCGTGCCTTCATCAGTTGATTCGAAGGCTTTACTAAATCAGATTTACATCTAATTTTTGATGATTAGATCTAGAAGGAGAGTACTTCTAGATCCAGCCCAAGTAGACTCTAGTAGGGACTAGGCATGTGTGTGGCTTAATCCAAAACCCCGAGCTTCCGCAGATCATCGATAGGATAATCAAATTATCCAATCAAGTACAAAGTTTATATCTGATTTAATTTTTAATTTTTGATTTAATATCAGATCATTAAAATTAGATCAAAGAACTCTCTAATCTTATTAGAATCTATAAAATAATTTTTAAAATATTTTCTACAGATCTGGTCAGATTAGACCGATCATGTGGCGGAAAAAGCAGTTTTTCCTTCAGCTGGTAATAGAGCTGTGTTAGCAGTTCTTTTGATCTATTTTAGATTTAATTTTTTTATGATCTATGATCTGATATTAAAAATTTTAGATGCCACATTAGATGTGATCATATCTAAAATCAAAAAGATCAAAAAAAATTTAGATTCATATCAATGTTGTATGAGATGCAAATCTTGACTAGGTTTAGAATTGTTCTATGAGTAGTCTAGCGCTAATTTTCTTTTTGATATGATTAAATTTTTTTTTAGATATTTATACTTTTATTTTTTGATATTATAAATATTATAATTAGATCTAAAAAAAATAAAATTTTTAGTTTTGATATACGATATGAATGAAGCATGCCTAGACTAGTTGTAGAATAGTTCTATGATTTATCTAGAATAGATTTTATTTTGATATGATCAATATAAAATTTATTTTTTAGATGTTATATATGATGTATTAGATCTAAAAGCATGCATTTAAGATTTGATGACTGATACATGAGATGTATGCAGAACATGCATGTTTAGATCTATGACTTTATATGAGATATATGTTGTAGATTTATTATTTTGTAGTGTAGTAATTATTTTTGATTAAGGCATTCCTCTTGGCCGTATGGTCATAAGAGCAAAGTAGAATTTAAAGACCCTTTCCTCCCATTCGATGGGATGCTCTTATGGCCTGTAGGGGTGCTGCGCATTCATCCTTAATCAAAAATCAAAAATTTACTTTTCTACAAAACTCTAGATCTTAAAATTCTAGGATTTTTGCATGTTTCTGATTATGAATCAAAACTTAATTAAAAATTAAGATTATAAAACTAATTAGATCTAAAATTATGAATTTTAAGATCTAAGACACCATAAATTTGGGTTCGAACTTGGGTAGCTTAATTAGGTCTAGCGATTGATCAAATCGAATCAAGAGTTGGTTTGGTAGGATCAAAAAAAGCTTATATTTGACCAGCCTAATAGGATTAAGTTTGAGTCAAGGTCGAATCACATTGAGTTGTGATTCGATCAAGTCAAAACCTGATTTGGCTTCACGATTCGAGCTTGGATTGTAAGCTAACTCGATTGGTTTTGATTTGATAATTTGGTGTCTAAGGTAAGTCTGGTAGATATAACTGACTGATTTTTAATTGGAAGCTACTTGACCTGAACGCATTCTTATTGAATTAATGGCATATTCCTTTCACCGATCTCACTTACCTAGCCATTTGTGTCAATCCAATTTTGGTTAGAGATGGCTAACAATTCGAGCCAACCCATGCCACTAAATTAGTCATAATTGTTATGACTAAGTCATGTCTAGTTTATAAAGACCTAAATTAAATCTTTCTAAGAAAATATTAAGTCTAAGATCTTCCACTATTGTAGATGTGTGGGCCCTTCTTGAGGTAGATTATTCTCAGTTGGATACAGTGGTTCAATTGTACCAAGAAGACGTAACCATATCTATTAGGCATTGGATGCTACAGGTTGGAGGATGGGTTGGGCTCAATATTTTGGATACGGTAAGAGATCCAATCAAAAATCCAATTCATGCAAGTGGTGGGTCTGACTTAACTAAGGATTGGATCAATATTTTGGACACGATGAGATTCATAAATTAGAGATCAGGTATTGGTGCACCATGATTAGAAAATCATTGGACAAGAGTTGTCCACTCATCGGCCAACCCATCACCAATAATTATTGGTGAAGTGGTGAGCCAGTCAGTGGGTCCGTACCATCTATTAGAAATCATTGATCATGGAGATTTTTGCATCTCAGACCAGAGAGTGTAGGGATCCAAGAAAGTAGTGAAAGTCAATTTTGTTTAAAAATTAAACTTCTAAACAAACTGGTAATTGGTTAAGTCTAATTATAAAATCTAACTAGAAACTTCAACTCTCTATAGAAAAATGTCTACGTCCAATCCACTAGCCCGTATCCTGGACACCCATAGATTGACCGGACCCAACTACAAGGATTGGCTCCAAAACTTCAAAATTATTTTGGGTTTCGAGAAGTTGACTCATGTATTGGAATAAGATCCTTCCAATTTACCAGCCCATCCATCTACTGAATAGAGAGCATCTCTGAAAAAGTGGATGGATGAAGATAACAAAGCTAGATATTACATATTGGGCTCAATGTCTGATGAGCTCTAGTGCCAACATGAAGATATAAAGACTAGACACCAATTGTTGGCTCACCTACAAGAGTTATTTGGTGAATAGAGTCACGCAGCCAAATATCAAGTCACTAAGAGACTTTTTAAGGCTTAGATGTTGATGGACAGTCGATCCAAGATCATTATCTGATGATGATCAATGACTTAGAGGAGCTTAAGAAGCTCGATGTCAAGTTCGATAAGGACCTATAGATCGATATAATTCTGCAATTCTTAACTGATGCTATGGATAGTTTATCATGAACTACTATATGCATAAACTTCAAAATACCTTGGTTGAACTTATGAACATGATGATTACTATTGAGCTCTCTATGAAAGATTCAAAGGATTTAGTGCTTGCTATGGAGTGGACTTCTTCCAAAAGAAAGTCTTTTGGCAGAAGAGGAAGTCAATGAAGAGTAGAAAATAGAAAGTGGGAAGAAGACGAAGGAAGAGCCAAAGAAGAAGGCTGCCGATAAAGAAAAGTATTTTTATTGTAATTCTGACGGCCATTAGAAGTGGAACTATCTTTTATACTTGGCTATCCTGAAGAACAAGAAGGAGACAGGTCCTTCTGGAGGTATGCTCATGATTGAATCTAACCTAACGATTTCTTTTGCATTCAGTTGAGTACTTGACTCTGGATCTAGTGCTCATTTATGCACTTCCATGCAGGATCTTGAGGAGAGCAGGAGGCTGAGTGATGGTGATATGATCCTGCACATAAAAAATGAAGCAAGAGTTACTACTATGGCCATAAGAATCTATCCTCTTTGACTACCATCTAGTTTAGATTTGATTCTTAGGGACTGTTATTTTGTGCCTGCAGCAAACAGGATTTTGATTTTTGTTTCTTATTTAGCACATGAAGGTTATGTTATTAACTTTCTTAAGGATCACTATACTATTCTTTTTGAAAGAAATAAAATTACAAGTAGATTTTTAATTAATGGTCTCTATCAGTTGCATATTGATGTATCTGTGTTAAATGTCGAGCAAAATGTAAATATTGTGGGACTAAAGTGACCTAGGGATAGTCTAAATGATAAGTATCTATGGCACCTTAGGCTAGGTCATATAGCGGAAGATAGGGTTAACAAATTGAAGAAATTCGGGCTATTGAGTTCTTTGACTTTCGAGTCATATCCGATTTATGAATGATGCCTTCATGGCAAAATGACAAAGCTTTCTTTTGTAGGACATGAGGAAAGGACCACAGACCTTTTTACCCTAGTACATACTAATGTATGCAGTCTATTTAATGTATTGGCTAGAGGCAACTACGTCTACTTCATAATCTTTATCGATGATCTATCTTGATATAGGTATGTGTATTTGATGTGACATAAGTTTGAAGTCTTTGAAAAGTTCAAGAAATTCAGACATAAAGTAGAAAAGCAAACTGAAAAACTCATTAAGGTTCTTCAATCAGATCGAGAAGGTGAATACCTTAGTTGAAAATTTCTAGACTATCTTTAGAAAAATGGTATAGTCTCTCAATGAACTTCACCTGAAATATTTCAACTCAACGAGATTTCAGAATGGAGGAATAGGATCCTATTAGATATGGTCCAATCCATGATGAGCTTCATAGACCTCTCTTATTTTCTTTGGGGACATAGTCTAATGATCATAATTTACTTACTAAATAGGATTCCTTCTAAAACTGTTCCTACCACATCGTATGAGATATGGCATGGTAAGAAATTAAGTCTGAATCATCTTAGAATTTGGGATTGTTCAGCTCATGTCTAGGTCCTTTAAAGCTCATTTTATAGGATATCCTAAAAAGTTGTTAGGATATTATTTCTATCTTTTGAAAGACTACAATGTGATTGTAAGTCGACATGCCATCATTCTTGAAAAATAGTTTATTCAAGATAGTGGCATCGAAAGATAGATAAGGATTGAGGAGAAAGTCTTCCAAAAGCAGCAAGCTAAGGAACCTATGGAACCTAATTAGATTGAGGCAGTCCAATCACAACCTCCTCGACCTCGTAGGTCAAATAGAAATTTCATCCTCCTGAAAGATACTTAGGCATTATTTTAGAAGATGTAGAGAAAATGTTCCTCACGAAAAATGAGGTTCATGGTGATAATCCCAAAATGTTTGATAAGGTGATATCAGATATCAACTCTAAGAAATGGTTAGAGGCAATGAAGTTAGAGATTGACTCAATGTAATTGAACCAAGTCTGGACCTTGGTAGATCCACCTGAAGGTATAGTACCTATTAGGTGTAAATGGATGTACAAGAGAAAGATATATGTAAATGGGAATGTGGAGACATTCAAGACTAGGTTAGGGGTGAAAGGACATAGTTAGCGTGAAGGCATTGGCTATGAGGATACCTTCTCACCAACAGCCATGCTTAAATTGATCCACACACTACTTGCTATTGCAGCCTATTTTGGTTACAAAATATGATAGATGGACATGAAAATGATGTTCTTAAATGGATATCTTGAGGAAGATATCTATATGGAATAGCTGTTAGGTTTCACATCTAGTGAAGCTGATCACAAGGTCTACAAGCTATAAAGGTTCATCTATGGACCTAAGCAAGCATCTTAAAGTTGGAATGCTCATTTCAATGATGTGATCAAATCATTTGGATTCATCAAAAATGAGGAGCCCTGTGTGTGTTCAAAAAGATCAGTGAGAGCACTATTGTCTTTCTCGTACTATATGTAGATGACATCCTTCTCATTAGAAATGATATTTCCATATTGACTATGGTCAAAATATGGTTATCAAAAGAGTTCTTTATGAAAGACCTAGGAAAAGCATCCTTTATTCTAGAAATTAAGATCTATTGGGATAGACCGAATAAGATGCTGGGTCTCTCACAGAAGATGTACATAAAGAAGGTGCTGAAGTGGTTCAGCATGAAAAATTCCAAGAGAGGATTGGTACCTTCAGACATGGTATTCATCTCTCCAAAATGATGTGCCCTAGCATACCTGAGGAGATTCAATGCATAAGCAAGATCCCTTATGCTTCTGCAATAGGGAGCCTCATGTATGCCATGCTATGTACATGACCTGATATAGCCCATGCTGTGAGTGTCACAAGCAGGTATTAGTCAAATCTAAGTGAAGAGCACTAGACTTTTGTGAAGTGTATCCTTAAGTACTTAAGGACTAAGGATTCTTGGTCTTTTAATGGACCACTCCAGCTCTAGGAATATACAGACTCAAACTTTATGTCTGATATAGATGATCGAAAGTCGACATCTGACAGTCTTTTTATGTGCAATGGTTGTGCTATCAGCTGAAAGAGTTCCAAGCAAACCATGATAATAGATTCCACTATGAAAGCAGAGTACATCGCTGCATCAGAAGCTACAAAAGAGGCATTCTAGTATAAAAAGTTCATCGTAGAGCTCGAAGTGATTCCATCGAATGCCGTCCCTCTATACTACGATAATAATGGTGCCATAGCTTTGGCTAAGGAGTTGAGGTCTCATCAGAAATCTAAGTACATCGAACAGTGATTCTATCTCATCCTTAATTATCTCGAGAAAGGTTACGTTAGGATTAAGAGAGTCAACTCCATGGACAACACGGTAGATCCATTGATGAAGCCTTTAGGCTAGTAGAAGATTGAAGCACACCTTGAGAAGATGGGATTTAGACTTATGGCCAATTAGCTTTAGGTCAAGTGCGAGTTTGTTAGATGTGTGTCCTAGAAGCCAGATTGGCTGACACTTGTAATACACTTTTAAAAATAATTTTATAATTTTATCTATAAATAAATAAAAAAATTATTTTTCTATTATAGTGTGTATTTAAAAGTGTCTGTGATCCATCCTTCAAGTTAATTATAATGATAATTCATATTTTCAAGAGTTGAAAATTTAAAACATGAATTTTCATAATGAAGTCATAAGCTGCTCCCGATCATAGGATCATTACGAGGATGGTGATCGATCCAGAAGGTTGGTGTACGATTCCTTTCTTAGGATAGATGAGTATTGAGTCTATGGTGTGAAGATACTAAAGTGAGAGTATAGATACTCGTTAGAGAATGAGGGCACTGAGCATGACCACATCGAGCAGTCATAAGAAAGTCTACCTTCTCATCGATGACTGGCTCGATGCTGTAGTGTATGTCAGGTTCATTGACTTGAGGGAACTATTAACCTCCTAGTGATTTAGAACCCTAAGGGGTATGTTGGCTATAGCATGTTCATTGTAGGAACTAGATTGCACCAAGATGGAAACTATTAACCTCGGTAGTGGAGGAGTAGTCCTATGATGATCATGAGATTGAGTCCTTAAGTCCATAGCCATGGCAGTGTGATATAATAGAAAAATATTTTCTATTAGGGTTTCACATCGGACTCAAATCGAATAATTCATTCATATGATGGATGTTGGGTTTTGACAAGTTTATCTTAAACCCTAATCCTATCGAGACTCATGATAGTAGAATCAATTCATATAGATAGCTACACTGAGAGGTTCGCTTTCAATTCTGATAGGTTGCCATCATATGTTTTTAGGTATCACTGGTATATTTTGGGAGCAATTAGAATAATCTTGATGATCGATCATTCTAATTGTATGAATCAAAAAAGTTTTGATCCATCGAAAGGTATTTCGATGATGTCAATGATAGAGATCATGACATATCTCATTACCATGAAGAATTGAACCTAACCAGATCACACATATAAGAGTTTGAGTTTGGTTGTGATCAATTGAATTGAGTCAGTTCAATTGATTTGGATTAGATCTGATTAGGCTCAAAAAAATCATGCTAGCATATGATTGAACCTAATATTCTTCTTTTGTAGTCTTTCTGGTTCGTCTCAATCGAAACCCTAATTGGAACTTATCCAAGTCAGAATAGGATAATCTAAATTCATTAAATGATTTTAGGACAACATCTATCTTTTCTGATCACCTATCATTATTGGTCACCTGCCTTTTCTGTCGCTCACCAGGGTCAAAGGTTGATCCTGTTGTAAGAAAGAAGGGATCAGGGTTGCACGCCCATTGTAGATTTCTTAGGGCACGCACCCTAACTTTTTGATACGACATGGAGAGGTGCATGTCCTCCTAGGTGTGCATCCAAAGTGGATAGGCTTTGACTTAATCAAATTTTAGATTTGACCAGTCGAAGAGGTTTGATAGAGATCAAATTCTAAGAGAGAAGGAAGAGTTCCTTACGCACTCTAATTCCTCTCTCTTTCCTTATCCATCTCGTATGGTGAATATGGGAAATTTGGGGTGGCAATTTTGAGGTGAGTTGGCGAGAAATTTTGTCAAGAAATCAGAAACAAATCAAGTAATTAGTTGCTTGATTGATTGGAACATTGAGGTGGCATAGGGCTCTATTTAAGAGACCCTGTGCCCTATGGTTTCTCACACTTTATGCTCCACGCCCCAAGCCCCCATAGGCAGCCATCCTCTCTCTTTCTCCATGCCCCTCCTTTTCTTCTTCTCTATGCCCAAAGGTTGGGCAAAGGTTCCAAGAGAAGGTCCATAGAAATTGGTGCGAAGGTTTCAAGGAAAGAGATAACGTTTGCGAGATGAGCGCAATGCCTTCATCAGTTGATTCGAAGGTTTTACTAAATCGGATTTAGATCTAATTTTTGGTGATCAAATCTAGAAAGAGAGAACTTCCAGATCCAATCTGAGTGGACTCTAGTAGAGGCCAGGAAAGTGCATGGCTTAATCCAGAACCCTAAGCTTCCATAGATCATTGACAAGGTAATCAGATTACCAAATCAGGTACAAAGTTTATATCTGATTTAATTCTTAATTTTAGATTTAATATCAGATCATTAAAATTAGATCAAAGAACTCTCTAATTTGATTAGACTCTATAGGATAATTTTTAAAATATTTTTTATAGATTTGATCAGATCACACCGATCCTATAGCAGAAAAAGCAATTTTTTCTTCATAGACTAGTCAGGAAATCCATAGAAGAAGAAAGTTAGGTTCAATCATATGCTAGCATAATTCTTTTGAATCTAATTAAATCTAATCCAAATCAATTGGACTCCATGAGTCCAATTAAGGACTTCCAGATCTAAACCCCTATTTGTGTGATCCAATAGGTTTAATTCTGAATGGTAATGGGACATGCCATGATCTCCATCATCGACATCAATGAAATACTTTTTGATGGACCAAAACTTTTTTTGATTCATCCAATTAGAATCATCGATCATCGAGATAATTCTAATTGGTCCCAAAATCTACTAGTGATACCTAGTAATATATGGTGGCAACCTATCAGAATGGAATATGAATCTCTCAGTGTAGCCTACTATATGATTGGGTTCTTCCATCATGAGTATCGATAGAATTAGGTTAAGGTTGACTCATCAAATCCAATTTCTGTCATATGATTGAGTCACTTGATTTGAGTTTAATGTGAAACCATAATAGAAACTCCTTTCTATTATTTCACACTGCCATAGCCATGGGCTTTAGGACTCGATCTCATAATCATCATAGGACTAGTCCTCCTCCATCGAGGTTGATAGATCCCATCTTGATATGATCCAATTTCTATAATAAACATTCTTAGTACCAAGTTATTTTCCTACACTATTAAAATTTATGTTATTTATTTTTAATTTTAATTTTTATTTATAATTCTATTTTTTGACTTCAAAATTTCTTTTCTTTTCTTTTTATTTTATAAAAATTAAAAATTTTAAAATTAAAACACTACCTTCTCTATGGATTCAATCCAACTTATTACTATCTATGTGCACTTAATTATTTTGAAAAAAGTTGGATTAAATTGATAAATATGGTGTCCTAACGACAACATCATGCTCTTATCAAGTTTTTGACACTATTAAGATACCATATTTATCAGTTTAATATGACTTTTTAAATAATTAAAAATAGTTAGAAAGCAATGAGTCGGGTCGAATCTATAAAGAAAGCAGTATTTTAATTTTAAAATTTTTAATTTTTATAAAAAAAGAAAAAAATTAAAAAAGAATTTAAAGTCAAAAAATAGAATTAAAATAAATAGTAAAAATTAAATAGTGTAAAAAATTAAACTTGGTACTAAGATCTACTAGTTAGATCTTAGCATCTACATGCAATTAAATTAAAGAGCATAAATTAAAGTATAGAAATTAAATTATAATAAAAATAAAGAGCATGAATTTAAATAATTGAAAAAGTAAATTTGCACTAATTAAAAATTTAAATACATAAAATTTAAAAAGTAAAGAAAAATAAAATAAAAATTAAAAGCTGATCTCTGATCTTGGATTAGCGTCGGCATTGAGATAGTGTAGAAGCCAGCTCTTCTTCGTAGCACCCGTTGTCTTGAAGTAGCCTCTAACCCAAGCATGGCTCTAACCTTTACCATACTCCTTCCCATGATCGAAGACATATTAATTTGGAGGCTTGGGATCCTATTTATAGAGTATTGGAGGGTTGAATTCTTTGCTGCTAGGCAATATGGGACTAAGGAGGAGTTTTGATCATCAAATATGAAGAAATCCTCTAAAAAATCAAATTAAAAGGGTCCCTGGTTGAGTTCCATGAGTTTTGGCCATTAGATCTCGATCGAATGGTCCTAAAATTTCGAAAAACCATGTTTAAAAGCCCTAGTCACAGTCGGATTTAATGATAGCTATCCGATCGAATAAATCTGGTGAATCTGGGCCATCAGATCACTACTTGATGTTTAAATCAAGTCGAAAGATTCTTGGAACATCGGATCATCATCAGGATCGCGAACTATCATCGGATCGCATCAAAATCCCCCTTAAAATCATTCTTCAAATCGGAACGAATGCTGGCCATTTGATTAAACTGAGATGCTAGCTCTGCCATTGGATCATCATCTGGATTGTTTGGAACCGTTGCATCATGCTAGGAGCTTGGGAGAATTAGAATCAGAACAAGAAACAATTCCACCCATCCATTTTCAATCGAAAACCACCATAGCCGTCGGATAGTGCAAATACTATGCTGTGGAATCTATGGACCGGTCATATCGTGAGCTTGGACCAATCACCACCTCCTTTTGCTAAGTGAAATGACCACATTACCCGATAAGCCGTGATAGAAATTTTATAAACCTCTTAGCGATCCTGGTCCTTCACGTGGCAACTCCTGATTCATTGGATGTCGCTCTGGTCTACCGGAGACCACGTTGTCTACTGATGTCATGGTGACGTCAGCACTAGAAGAAAAATATTAATTTTGTTCTTTAAAAATCCATATTTAATCCATTTTAACTCTGATTTATTTCAACTTGTTTCATTGCGATAAGAAAAATGAGCTCTTTTCATTGGTAATAAAATTTTATTTTTTTATTTTTATTATTTTTTAAATTATTTTTAAATTATTTTTAAAGAATAAAAATATTAATTTCTTAAAAATATGTATAAATTAATTATTAATTTATAAAAATAAATATAAATTAATTAATAAATTAATATTTTTATTGATAAATTTATGGTACTTGTCACACCCTCCAACTTAAGCTTTGCTCATCCTCAAGTAAAGAAAAAATTTAGTTTTAGATACCTTTTAACTTTAGAGTTTCGAATTTTACCTAAACAATTTTCAAAATGGCCATTGATATTCAATAGAGCATAAGTGAGGTATGTCATTAGGATATTAGTACCTACCAATAAAAAATTAAGTAAAGAACACTAAATTTTTCTAAACTTTTTCTAAATTATCCTACCTTTATCATTGAATTGTCTAAACTTTCATATGGGCAAGTGTATTGCTACTTACATCCTTCATTTATTGAATTTTATTTTTACATTGTTCACTTTTTGATGCGAATATCATCGCTTACTTAGGCAACGGGACCTGGTTACTCAATGGAAAACCAATATTTTTTTTTTAACATTATACTACTATTGAGTGTCTTAACTCCTTAAGCTTTCTATTTGATCCGTGTAGCGAGTCTTGGACCAATGACTCCCAAATCAGTTGGCTTTAGGGCACTAGGTATAGAATACTCCTTGGACTTACTAGCTCAAATCAAACAGGCTACGAGTTAAGACTAGCTTTACAATGAGCTTCTCATCCTTCCCATCTTTTGATGTGAAACTCAATACTTGCTTAGGCAAAGAGGCCCAGTTACTCAGTGAGAAGTACTTAAAAATTATTTTATTTTAATAATTTTTTTATATGAAGAAATATATAGTTACCCTACACAAGTCCATAAAATGTAGACTTTTCTTTGATGCTAGTAGAAAAAATTAAAAATACTCAAAAAAAAATTTTTTTATATTCTAGACTTAACTCTTTATTGGGTTCTCTTAATACTTGATCCCTCAATATCTCACAAATTCTCTAATCTATGCATCATTTTTTTTTTAAAAATGCTTAGTTCAACTTGATTCTTAAGCATAATCGGATGTCTAAATACTAAATACTAACTTCTTTAAGAATTTAAAAAAATTTAAAATTTTTATTATTCTTCTCCTCCAACTTAATTGACATTGTCCTCAATGGAGAAAAAAAAAATAAAGAATGTAATAAAGAATAGAAAAGAATATACCTGACTCGATGTATATGGTCCAGCACATGCCTTTAAAAATTTGAGCTCTCCCTCCAACTTTATTCAAAATAACCTAAAAAAAAATTAAAAAGATAAATTAGATGAAAGAAAACTAAATATTGGGTTGCCTCCTAACAAGTGCTAAGTTTACCATCTTCAGCTCGACACAATGTAGCTTAATATCCTATGTAAAATACTGGATTGACAAATTCCAACGATTTTGGTTTGCCAATTTTAGGAAGATAATTTCTTATCCCTTTATTGATATATTCATTATTAAATTTGGGAACATATTTTGTGACCCCATTCTCAGTCTCTTATTTTTCAAGAATTTCTCCTATTTGTTCTTCTAAAATGCTCATGAATTGAGTTTTTGTATTAGGAGTTAAGTTTAATGTAATAAGTGCTGGAAGGGTGACTAAAGGTGGGTTTAATTCTGGAGGTAAATTAATATGATCTTGTTTAAATAACTCTATTGGCTCTTCATTGTATGCCTCTTGATTTTTATAAGAACTAACTTCTAAGGTTGAAGGGAACAAGACTTTTGATTTATAGGTCTCAAGTAAATCATCTATTCTCTTCTTTCCTTTATCTATCTTATTTAAATTGGAACAAGCATCAGTACTAATTTTGGGCTTAGGTTCTTCTATGTCGTTAGCTTTAGTACTAACTAGTTCTTTTAAATTTTTGTTTTGACTAGCATCAAAACTTGCCTCTCTCACCTGGTCTTGGTATGGGTCCATAAGAATTCTATAACTTTTAAGTTCAGAAATTACTTTGGCATTCTCTAATTAAGGATTCTTAGGTGGGACATTAGATTGATAATTTAGTCCAGATGGTTGGTGGACAATGGGTGGATTGTTTATAGGATTTGCAATTGATAGGCTTGGCAATTGACCTAGTTCTCTCCTCATGTTAGATTCAGCTAGTTGTCCAATTTGAGCTTCTAGCCTGACGATAGATTGATGTTGAGTCAGAATTAATTATTGAAGTTGGTTAAATTTATCATCAGCTAGATTGGTCTGTTGAGGAGGTAGATATGATGGCTAATTATAATGCAATGGCTGAGTGGATTGACTAGGCTGACCACTATTATAGGCATAATTTTGATATTGGGACCTATTTTGATAGTTTTGGATAGGTGAAATTTGGGTCTGAGCCTAAGTCTGTTGAGGTATCCAAGAAAAATTATGGTGGTCGCTCCAACTAGAGTTATATGAATTTGAAAAATGATCACTAATAGACTTGGAGTAGTCTTGAGCAGCTTGAATTTATTCTTGGATAAAAGATGAAAATTATGCAGTCATAGGACATTCACTCATATGATGGATTGGGCTAGCATAGTTAAATAAATCTCCTGATAATTAGAAGATGATGTGAATTATGCAGGAGATTGTTGACCTAGGGTTAGAACTTGATCTAATTTTTGAGCAAGAAGATCCACTTTATTTATCAAATTTGAATCAGCCTTAGGACTAGATTCTAGATGTTTAAATTCATGGATCCTTGCTCAGGTTTCGAAGAAAGATAACGAAGCATGGTTAATTGAGTTTTCACTCAGGGTATCAAACTTATAGGCTTCATCCTCACTCTTGTTCATGAATGCACCTCCATCGGATGCATCTACCAATTATCTATATTAGTCTCCTAAATTCTCATAGAAAACTTGAACTATTTGCCACTTAAATAGACCATGGTATGGGTATTTTCTAATAAGTTTCTTAACTCTCTCCCATGACTCATGAATTTGTTCTCCTAGAAGCTGAGCAAATCCTGTGATAGCTTGCCTCATAATGTTAGTTCGGCCTATGGGATAAAATTTTTTAAGAAATTTACTTTGCAATTCAATCCAAGTTTTAATTGATCTCTCTATTGTGCCAAGTTAGTAATTGGCTTTATCTTTTAATGATAAGAAAAATAAAATTAGTCTAGGGGCATCCTCAGTTAAATTTTGAATCTTTATCATAGAATAGATTTCTAAAAACTCATCTTATAAAGGTCTTCGTTGGTGTTTTCATAGAAAGATAGGAGCATCTGAATTATGATCGGCTTGATCTCATAGTGGGTAGCATGAATTTTAGATAATTGGATACAAGTCGATGGATTATAGGTGGAAGAAATAAAGTATTTCTTCATCTACCTAGGTGGTTCTCTAAAATTTTTAGTCATTCGGCTATTGAATTTAATACGATTCAGCCTTTCAATTTTATTGTTGGATTCAACTATTTCAGGTAAAGCAATTTTTTATCATGTATGTATTAGTGCAATCCTAATATATGGTTCAAATTTTTTTAAAAAAAATTTAATTAATTTTTATATTTTTATGTATTTATTATTTTTTAATTTTTTTAATATTTTTTTAAATTTTATTATTATTTTATTTTTTTAATTATTATTTTTAATTTAATTTAATTTAATTATTATTTTTAATAATTTTTAGTTAGTTTAACTTAATTTAATTTAATTTTTAATTTAATTTTTATTTTATTTTATTTTTGAAGGAAAAAAGGAGAAGAAAGAAAGAAGAGTTCTAAAGAAGAGATCCTAAGGAGTCTTAGAGCTAAGAAGAGAGAGAAGAATTAGTTTTAATTAGGTTTAATATTGATTAGCAATCAAGTTAATCAATCAATCTTGACTAAGGGTTATCCTACATCTAGACAGCTTCTAACTGTCAAGATCACCTTCAAGCCCTCCAAGTGTAGGATCCGCCAATCAACTGGCCAGGTAAGTATAAGATTAGTGGGAGTCTCTCCATTGCTTGTCTTAGACACCAATTGTGCTTGGCTAGGTATGCTAACGAAATTGATTAAGTAATCATCTTTCTTCGAACTCAGTCATTCCTAAATCACTTTTCTAGACACCAGTTAAATTGATTAACCCTAATTCGATCTAACTTTTAAAATTTTTTATCCTAATAAGCTCGAGTTTCTAAGGCCAATGTCTAATTGATTTTAAAATTAAAGGCTTAGGTCAATGCAGGATGTGGGTTGGTTGTTTATGGGTCAAGGAAGGATGATCAAATCTTCACCTTATCTTGTTTAATTGGATTGTGCCCTTAATTTAGTTTAATATGAATATGCATAAAAAAAATTTTAATCAAAGGATTCTATGCAATTTAAACTAGATGCATGTAATTAATTGAATTTTAGAAGCTTACCTTGTCTCCAGCAACCACCAAAAAAAAAATAAAAATAAAACTAATATTATGCATGCTCTAAGTAGTTAGAATTTCTAATCTTGTCATGAGATTTTTAATTAGATTTAAGTGGGTATTTTTTTTAATTTAAAAATAAAATAAATAAATAAATAAAAAGAGAAAAGGACTAGGGTTAGGATTGATCTCACCAAATAGGATTGAAAGCTTTTCTTTTCTTAATTTTTTTATTCTTTTATCTCTTTTTCTGTAAAATAAATAAGAAAAGCTAGTAAGCAATATTTATAAAAAAAATAAAAGTTATCTACAAGAAAAATCAAAGAAATCAAAAATTTTAATGTCCATGCCTTTTTCGGCAATGGTGCCAAAAACTTAATAAGAGCATGATATTGTCGTTAAGACACCGTGTTTATCAGTTTAATCTAACTTTTTAAATAATTGAAAATAGATAAAAAGCAGTGAGTCAGATTGAATTCATAGAGAAGGTAGTATTTTGATTTTTATAAAAAAAGATTTGAAAAAAAATTTGAAATCAAAAAGTAGAATTAAAAATAAAGACCAAAAATTAAACAATGTAGAAAATTAAACTTGGTACTAAGATCTACTAATTAGATCTTAGCATCTACTTGCAATTAAATTAAAGAGCATAAATTAAAGTATAGAAATTAAATTATAATAAAAATAAAAAGCAAGAATTTAAATAACTAGAAAATTAAATTTATATTAATTAAAAATTTAATTTAAAATTTAAATATATAAAATTTAAAAAGTAAAGAAAAATAAAATAAAAATTAAAAGCTGATCTTTGATCTTGGATCGGCGTCGGCATTGAGATGGTGTCGAAGCCAGCTCTTCTTTGCAGCATCTATTGCCTTGAAGCAGCCTCTAACCTAAGCATGGCTCTAACCTTTACCAAACTCCTTTCCATGATCGAAGACATATCGATTTGGAGGCCTGGGGTCCTATTTATAGAGTATTGGAGGGCTGGATTCTTTGCTGCTAGGTAATGTGGGACTAAGGAGGAGTTTTGATCATTAAATATGAAGAAATTCTCTCAAAAATCAGATTAAAAAGGTCCCTGGTTGAGTTCCATGAGTTCTGGCCATTAGATCTCGATCAAATGGCCCTAAAATACCCAAAAACCATGTTTATAAGCCCTAGTCACAGTCGGATTCAATGATAGCTATATGATCGAATCAATTTGGTGAATCTAGGCCATTAGATCGCTACTTGGATGTTTAAATTAAGTCGAGAGATTCTTAGACCGTCGAATCATCATCAGGATCATGCGCTCTCGTCAGATCGCATCAAAATCCCCGTTAAAATCCTTCTTCAGATTGGAACTAATGCTAGCCGTTCGATTAAATTGAGATGCGAGCACTACCATTGGATCATCATCTGGATTGTTTGGAATTGTTGGATTGTGCTAGGAGCCTAGGAGAATTAGAATCAAAATAGGAAATAATTCCACCCATCCATTTTCAATCAAAAACCATGGTAGCCATTGGATGGCGCAAATACTATGTTGTGGACCTTGTGGACTAGTCGTATCATGAGCTTGGACCAATCGCTGCCTCCTTTTGCTAAGTGAAATGACCACATTACCCCATGAGCCACGATAGAATTTTTATAAGCCTCTTAGCGGTCTTGGTCCTCCATGTTGCAGCTCCTGATTCGTTGGTTGTTGCTCCGATCTACCGTAGACCACGTTGTCTATTGATGTCATGGTGACGTCAGCGCTGGAAGGAAAATATTAATTTTTTCTTTAAAAATCTATATCTGATCTATTTTAACTCTAATTTGCTTCAAACTTATTTTGTTGTAATAAAAAAATGAGCTCTTTTTATTGGTAATAATATTTTTTATTTTTTTTAATTCTTTTAAATTATTTTTTAATTAATAAAGTACTAATTTCTCAAAAATATGTATAAATTAATCATTAATTTTTAAAAATAAATATAAATTAATTAATAAATTAATATTTTTATTGATGAATTTATGGTACTTATCAAATATATTATAGCCAATACATACCTCAGGATTTCAAATATCTAGGAGATCGAGTTATGTTGTAGTCAAACTATAACATTCTTAAGATGAACTATCGATGCACCTCAGGTCAAAGAATCTGACATACAATTGCAGCATCGAGCAAATCATTGATGAGAACGTAGACTCCCTTATGACTGTTCAAAGTGGTCATGCTCAATATCTTTATTCTCAACAAGTACTTTTGCTCTGGTATCTTTACATCATATATTCAAGACTCATTTATCCTAAAAAAGCGATCGTATACCAATCTTTTGGATCAATCACCATCTTTATGATGATCCTATGATTGAAAGTAGTTTTTGAGTTAATTATGATTACACATGTTTTAAATTTTCAACACTTGAGAATATATATTATCATACCTATTAACCTAACGGATGTATCACAAACACTTAATACATAAATGTGATATAAAGAATAACCTATTTTATTAATTATACATGAAAGTTATAATTATGCCCTTAGAATGTATTACAAGTGTCGACCAATCTAGCTTTTAGGGCATACATCTAACAAGTTAGTAGCACCACTCAACAGGAGGGAGTCATTGATCTTATTGGGAACAACTAGATGGAGCAGCAAGTATCAAGTATAACTCAAATAATGCATATATTAGTCAATTTAATGCAATCGCAACAATAGTTGCAGCAACAATTCCTCCAACTATAACAAGTGCAACAACAAACACAACCACTAGCTACAAGAACATGGAGAGCAATATAATCAACGAAATAAAATTATAGAATTTAAGAAGTTATCTCCAATTTTTAAGGAGGCTACAAATCTTTAGAAGTCAACAATTGGATTATGCAGATGGAGAAGATGTTTGTCATCTAGGAGTGCCATGATGATAAAAAGATTCATTATGCAGCTTATTTATTACAGTGTGAAGTATTCAACTAATGGCAAAGACTGGAACACAAATATAAATAAGATAGGGAGCAACTCATATAGAAGAGATTCCAAAGGATATTTTATGACCACTATTTTTCTTGGAGTGTAAGGGCTCAAAAGGAACAAGAATTTATTTATTTAAAATAAAAAAAATATGATAATTATAGAATATAAAGCTAAATTTATGGAGCTTACTAAGTTTGTTCTGAGGTTGATCAAGAATGAGTGTGATCGAGCACATAAATTTGAGATGGGACTGAGAATCGAAACTAGAAAGCTATATAAATTAACTATTTATGTAGATATGATGAATAAAGCATTGATAATTGAAAAGAAAGTCGACATGCAGAAAGAAATAGATGTAAAAGGAAGAGAAATAAATCAAATGAATTTCAAGGATAAAATAGTAAAAATATCGAGAGTTCAAATAAGAGATCCATAAGTAACAATTATGGATCAACTGATAGCATCATGTATTTTAGATATGATAAAGTTTATGGTAAGAAGGATTATCTTTGGAACATTGGTGCGTGCTTTGGTTATGGTTAGAAGGACCATAAATAGCTAAATGCCCATAAAAAATGAAATGTTAGTTTATTCTAATAGTTGAACAAAATAAAGATAAAAATCTAAAATCTTGGATCCAAGGAAGGGTCTATACTTTTACACAGCAAGATACACACAAGTTTCCAATGCAGTGGTGACAAGTTTTGAGAAAGATTTTTGGAATTAATTTGATTAATTGATTAATATTGCTTGCAAGCAAAGTGATACTTTATTTTTCTCAAAATTATGAATAAATTATAAAATATTTTCTATATTAAAATATTCATGATTAATGAAATTGATGCATTATATTTTTAATTATTGAATATGTCTTTCTCTATAATATTAAATGATTTATAATCAAATGTATTGAATTTGATATGAACCATAGCAATTGATTTCGATATCGCATGACTTTATAAATTATTCAATTTAAAACATGAAATATATTTTTGAGAAAAAGTGTATTGATTTGATATGGATTTTGACTCACAGCCTGACTATGCATCGAACCCTACTAGTGAGGGTTAAATACTAGTAATTTGATACACTATCAATGGATACTATGATATCTTGTTAGTGGGGTGGTTAAACACCGATGCTCGATACCCTATTAGTGGGGTCGTGTGCTAGTAATTTGATATCATACCAATAGGATGGTTAAATGCTGATAGTTTGATAACTTGCTAAGGGGTTTGCACTGGTGTTTTGATACATTATCATTAGGGATTATGCAATGGCATATTGATTTAGTTCATAATTGTCAAAATAAATATGATATTTTGAAAGAAACTGATTTATGAGTAAAATTTGAATTATGAAAGGATTGCATCTACATGCTTATTATTTGGAAAGTATTATATTTAGCTAAAGTATTCATTGCTTATCAGGCTATCAACCTCATTATCCTCTCGTTCTTTTTCAGATTCAAATGCTTAGTTTCAGATATGGGTACTGCTTGGAAGTGAGATTAGAAGGGAGATTCAGTAATATCAATATTATTTAGATTTAGATTTATTGTTATTAGTTGAGATTTATCGATCGAGATTTATTTGATGTAAAAAATTTTAAATATATTTATAAGTTAAATTTGTTAATTAAATATTAATTTTTAATTATTTAGATTAATTCATTGTGATGCATTGGTATCATATTTAGAATGCCTTGCATACTTGTGCTTAGAGTTTTTCATGAGTATGCAACAATTGTAACGACTCTTAATTAGCTCATGATCTCGGATTAAGGACATGACAATTAATATGGTATTAGAGCATAAGTAGATAAATTACGATATATAGAATTATGAGTATAGTGGGTAGACACTAGGAACATTAGGATGATAGCTTATGTTGATTGTGATATAACTTTGAAACCTAGATTTGACACCAATGTGTTGATGGATTTGAATCAGAGTGCATAGTAGAAGCATGGTAGTCTAAATTATTTTAAGCTAATGAAGACAATAACTTAATTTGAAAGATGTTATGATAAAAGACTTGCTTTTTAGGATTAGAAAAAGACTTGAGGAAGAAATAACCCAAAATTTTTTAGGACTTGCTCAAGAAAAATTTTGAGAACAATTTTTTTTTAGGGGGAGCATGAAATCTCTAGCCTAATTGGACCTTGTCAGCCACCAAAGAACATACCCAAAAAAAAGAATCTTGCATGATTTAAAGCACCATAAAAAAATAAAAAAAAGATAAAGAAGACTTTGATTGGGAGTTTTCTTCCCTTAATTTTCTAGTGGAAATCAAAGCTAGGGAGGAGTTGGACTCCTCCATAAGCTCTAGCAATTTGATAGGAAGGAGGATTCTCATCCTTCCTATGGTCAACTTTGAGGAATCACACTGAATTTACAAGTTTTCCCTTGATAGTGTTTGCTAGAATCAAGGCCACAACTCATCAGAAAAAAAGATTTTGAAAGAGAATTTTGGAAAGCTCATTGTTTGTGCAAAATTAAGATGGCTCCACATCAGATAGGGCTAATACTCAAGGTGCTGTTGTATAGACATCAAACCCATAGAATGATAGTACTCCTCTGCAAGTTGGTGTCACTCCTCAGCAAGAACCAAGTATTGCTCAAATAATGTAGACATTAGTCGGCTTGATGTAATCACAACAGCAATTGTAGCAATAGTTACTATAGCAAGGGCCGTGCAATAATAAATACTACCTCCATAAGGATATGGAGAGCAGTAGGATCAACAAAATAACATAATAGAATTTAAGAAATTATCTCCACTAATTTTTTTGGGGACTATGGAATCTTTGGAAATCGATAATTGGATTATGGAGATGGAGAAAGCATCTACCATCCAGAAGTGCCACGATAATGAAAAGATTCGTTATGCAGCTTATTTATCGTAAGATGAAGCATTTAGCTAGCAGGAAAGACTAGAACAAAAATATGAATAAGATAGAGAGCAACTCACCTAGAAGAGATTTTGAAGGGTATTTAATGACTACTATTTTTCTCAAAGTGTAAGGACTCAAAAGGAACATAAATTTATTTTTCTGAAATAAAGAAATATGATAGTTACAGAATATGAAGCTAAATCTATAAAGCTTGCCAAATTTATTTCAAGGTTGGTCGAGGATGAGCATAATTGAGTGCTTAAATCTGAGATGGGACTGAAGATAGAAATTAAAACGTAAGTAGTGCCATATGAATTAACTATTTATGGAGATATTATTAATAAAGCATTGATTATTGAAAGGAAAGTCAATAAGGAATATGTAGAAAATAAAATAAGTCAAAAGAAGAGAAAGAAGATAAATGAATTTCAAGGGTAGAGTAACAAAAATACTGAGAGTTCAAACAAGAGATTAGTAACAATTCTAGATTGACTAATATCTGAAGGAAACAGATCTAGGGTTTCATGATCAGATTTTAAAATTTTTTTAAAAACATGCAGCGAAAGAGATAAACTAATCATATTAGTTTGTTAATAATATATGAAAGAGCCCTAGATCTGGGATCTTATCACATGATTTAAGCATGCTATTAAATCTAAAATTAAGCATAAGAAAAATTGATGTTGATCACATCAACATTAGAACTATGTTTGATCAAATCTATATATGAAAAAGGAGATCGTATCACCTTTATCTTTGTATGTTTGATTCTTTAACTCACTGATCTGAGGCTGAGGTCGTTGCTACAAGCTGCACACATGTCTGGCCTCTATAGGATGCCCACAGAAGGCCCTGATCTAAAATCTAATGTTCGACAATAGAAAATCAGCACAGTAGACTTGTACTATGCTGATTCTTCTTTGATGGCTGATCTGGAACCTCCTTCTTGAATCCTTAGATCCTCTAATATTTAGAAGAAGAACAAAAAGATTTGTGAAGAGATTCACCTCTCAAAAATCTCACAAAAGAAGGATGAAAAGATTAAAGAAAAATCCTAGAAGAAGAACCCTTTTTTCTTCCTTGTTTCTCTCACCAAGACACCTTGAATAGTGTCTCCACAAAACCCCATGCCCAAAAGTATTTTTTCCCAACCTTTCCTATGCCCTAATAGCTCTCTTTAAGGTCTAGAACTTTTAAAAAATTTATGCCCAAAAACTCTTTTTATATAGAGTGTTGGGGATAAACCCGCTCCCATCAAAGTTTGGCTAAATGTCTAGTCTTAGAGCGATTTTGATCACCCTCCTATCATTGAATCTCCTTCGGATGAACTTGAATAGTGAGAGTGCCCCCTAAGTAGTCTAGCCTAACTAGCATGGGGGCTGGTCAAGCTCCTGAAGGAACCAGATTTAGGATTTCACGGGTAGATCTTGAAACCTTTCAAGATCATGCAGTGAAAGACTTAAATAAATTGAATATTTATTTAAATAAATATAAAAATATTTTAAATCTAAGATTTATTATATGATTAAGATATAATATTAAATTAAAAATTAAAAATATAAAGAAAAGATTAACATGTTGATCTCATCAACATGTTACAATACTATATCTAATGCAGCTATGAAACCAATAGATCAGATCTATTACCTATGCAAGTTAGACGTTCTAACTTGCTGATCTAGACTTGAGGATAAAGTTGTGAGCTGCACATGCATCTGACCTATAGGAATGATCCACATGAGCCCACGAGCACGATCAGAAATAAGAAATCAGCACAGTATGCTAGTACTATGCTGATCTTTCTTCGATGGTCGATCAGATGCCTCCTTCTTCTAGATTTGGACTCTTTCAAAGAGGAAATGGTGGAGAAGAGGTTTTAGATCTAAGACTCTCTTAGAAAACCCAAGGAAGAAGGAAGGAAGATGATGAACACAGCAACCCTATAAGATGACCCTTTTCTTCTTCTCTTTGCTCTCACCTAGATACCTAGTTTTGTGTCTATTGAATCTCAATGCCCAAGAATCCTTTCCCTCTGATTTTCACACATCCAAATATTCTCTCAAAGGTCTATGTTCCATGAAAAATTTAAGTAAAAATTTAATTTAAATAATAAGTTATGGAAGAGCCTTGTCTAGGTCAAATTTCTAGACAAAGCAGGACCATATATGGAAAGTTGTTGGGGTACCCAACACTTGGGCGCCTCCTCCGCATCCCATGCCATGGACCACAATAAAAGAGCACACAAAAGCTCCTCTTTTTACCATGGAAATCAGAGAATAAATCTGGGTGGGGGTGGCACACAATGGAAGAGTCAATGTTTGTTGGGATTCTATCATATAGAGTCCAATACCACAATAACTTTCCATCTATTGACTTCGTCCTTAACTAATTCCCAAGTAAATAGGAGAGAGAGAGAAGGGCATGTGTGAGAGGGCCTGGGGAGAGGATTTTTCATGAAAAAATCCTAAAAAATAGGAGTGGGGGGGGGCGTTGGGGCTAAGGTGGCGCAAGGAGGGAAGTCCTAGTCATACTAGGACTTCCAATTTGACTTGGTCAAACAAAAACTTATAATCAAATTAAATTAGATTTATTTCAACCCAATTAGAATAGATCTTAGCCCAACCAAGACCTTAATTAAATTAAATTAAATTTAAATTAATTTTAATTTAATTTTTAGTTAGATTAGAGATTGGATTGATACAAGTCCTAGTTTCACTAGGACTTCCAATTTTACTTGGTCCAACTTGATCTTTGGACCAAATATAATAAAAATTTATTTAACCTAATTAAAATAGGTCTTAATGTAATTAAAAATTTAATTAAATCATATTAATTTAAATTTAATTCTAATTTAATTTCTAATCAGATTAGAAATTGGGTTGACCCAAGTCCTAATTGAACTAGAACTAGTTTTTTCTTGCACTTGGCTTATCCAATAAGCTAATTGGACTTGATCCAATCAAGCCCAAACTAAATCTAATTAAACTATATTTAATTAGACTTAATCTTAGCTCTTTGAATTAATCAAATTAAGCCAATTAGCTATCGAATTGCTAATTGATCCTCCTGTAATGCTTGTACTAGGTTAAACATCAAACGTATTGATTGTTTAACCCTATAACGATTCTTAATGATTTATCAACCATCCGATCGGATCATGAACTCTAATATGTGTGACCTCATAGATTTGAACCTAAGTCGATAGCATAGAAATAGATTTCTGTACCAATCAAAGTAACCATCTAGCAATGGTATCCGATGGTCGGATAGGTCGAATGTGTAGAACAACATCCTTAGAACCCATGCAGATATAGTTTCCATATAATTCATTCCTTTGACCAATATGCTTCTAGGACACCTCTAAGTTCAATTATCAACTCTGATTAGGTTGTTCCTATTGTATTTCAAAATATCAAATCCATCTGATGGATTATCCTAACCAAGGTTTTGCTATATTGAAATACAGTGATACATTCTTCTCCAACTCTTGGAGTGGTCAATTCCATCTTGATCACACTCTAAATTTGCAAGTACTTGACTGTGCCTAGAAGCCTTCCATTACTAAATTAGAAATTTAGTTAGTTCGGTACCAAAGCACGGTGAGTTGCTTGCAAGTCACTAAGACGATCTCAGGTCTAAGGGACACTTATACCTATATCCCATCAAAGACATTCTCGACAGCAGAATGCTCTAGAGTTGGTCACGTTCAATGATGATGTATCCTACATCTCACCTGTATATCATATCAGTGTCTCCATACTTCTTGGTTAATAGGATAACCAACCCATATGGCATACAGTGACTATACTCGATAGACGCTGTCATCCTAATTAACAGACTATCATTTGGTCGTAAATAGATTTAAGGACTAATCGATAAATCCTCACTTTATCGAAGCTAAATAGTTCTAAGAATTTCATCACAATAATGAAGTTCATTAGAAGAAGAATACTTTATGATTAAAAATATTAAAAATATAATTTATTATTAATAAATTAATTATAGATACAATGTAGCTCAACCGTCAACAGGTTGATGATTGGCTTTAGGATACATTTTTCAGTAACTCTCATTTATCCTAAAGCCACTCGGCATAGTATCTAATACCTATCTTTGACTTGTGGTTGTTGAACTCCTTTATAGCTAAGGCTTTAGTGAAGGGGTCGGCTGGGTTCTCCTTTTCGTCGATCTTCTGAAGGTCGACGTTACCTCTATCCATGATCTTTAGGGCTAGGTCGAAGCGACGTAGAATGTGCTTAGTTCGCTGGTGTGCCTTTGGTTCTTTCACCTAAGCAATGGCACCAATGCTGTCATAGTAGAGCAGGACTGGACCATCAAGGAAGGGTGCTTCTCTGAGCTTGGTGGTAAACTTTCTCAGCGACATAGCTTCCTTCGTGGTATCTGATGCTGCGATATACTCTGCTTCACAAACAGAGTCTGTCATAGTATGCTGTTTGAAACTCTTCCAGTAGATAGCTCAATCATTTAGAGTAAAAGTATATCCCGACATGCTTCTACTATCATAATGGTTAGATTAAAAGCTGGAGTTTGTAAACCCCATAAGTTTCTGATCTGACTCACCATATACCAACCATTGGTCCTTAGTATTTCTCAAATACTTAAGTATGGCTTTAACCATTTTTCAGTGATTTTCTCTAAGATCAGATTGATATCTACTCACTACTCCTAGTAAGTATGTGACATCTGATCTCGTACATGTCATGGCATACATGATAGATCCTACTGTCGAAGCATATGGGATTCTACTCATATGCTCTCTCTCTTTAGGAGTAGTCGGACAATCCATCTTAGAGAGAGAAATTTCATGGCCTATTGGGAGATACCATTTTTGGAATTCTCCATACTGAACTTCTTCAACACAGTATCTATGTACGTAGACTAGGATAACCCATGCATTCATTTAATTCTATTCCTATAGATCTTCATCCCTAGGATGTAGGATGCTTCACCCAAGTCTTTCATGGAGAACTGTGATGACAATCTAAATTTTATTCCCTATAGTGCAGGGATGTCATTTTCAATTAAGATAATGTCATCCATGTACAAGATAAGGAATACTACTGCTGGACCATTTATCCATTTATAAATACAGGGTTCTCCATTCTTAACGAAGTCATACATTTTGATCACTTTATCAAAATGCATGTTTCAACACCGAGATACCTATTTCAGTTCATAAGTGGATCCCTAAAGCCTGCACACCTTAGACTCATCTATTGATGTGAACCCCTTAGGTTTTATCATATAGATCTCTTCAGTCAACTCTCCATTCAGTAAAGCTATTTTTACATCCATCTGCCAGATCACATAGTCCAGATAAGCAGCAATTGCAAGCATAATCTGAATGAATTTGAGCATTGCCATATGAAAAAACGTCTCATCATAGTTAATACCATAACATCGACGATATTCCTTGGCAACCAGATGGACTTTAAAGATCTCCAGCTTTCCAGCTACACCTCTTTTTCTTTTGAAGACCCATTTACACCCAATGGGTTTAATCCCTTCAGATGGATCAATCAATGTCCATACATCGTTGACCATCATGGACTCCATTTCGAATTTCATGACCTCAAGTCATTTCTCGAAATCAAGTCTCTGCATAGCATCCATATAGGTGATCGAATCCTCATTATTCTCATCGAGTTCGATGGGATCACCATCCTGGATCAAAAAATCATAGTATCTATCTGGATGATGCGGTACTCTATTGGATTGCCTTAATGGTTTAGGTACACTAGGCTCCGGATCTGATCTAATCAAATCTAACTTAGGTTCAGCTACAGGTGTTAGTTTTTCTACCTATTGAACTTCATCAAGTTCAATCTTAGAGGTAATGGTTCCTTCACTAAGAAACTTCTTTTCTAAAAAGATTGCCTTAAGACTGATGAACACCTTTTATTTTTCAGCATGGTAAAAATAGTAACCCTTACTTTCTTTGGGATACCCTATAAATACACACTTATTAGACTAGGGTCCAAGCTTATCTATATGCAAATGTTTGACATAGATCGGACAACCCCAAACTTATAGCTGAGAGAGTATAGACCTACGCCCAGTCCATATCTCATAGGGAGTCTTTGCAATAGATTTACTCAGTACATTATTCAATATGTAACAAGCAGTCTCAAGAGCATAACCTCAAAATAAAACAGGCAGACTAGCAAACCCCATTATGAATCAAACCATGTCCAACAAGGTTTGATTTCTCTTTTTCGATACACCATTATGCTGTGGTGTGCCAAGAGGAGTCCACTATGATAGAATCCCATTCTCTCCTAGATATGTCAAGAACTTACTGGATAGATATTTACCTCATCGATTCGATCAAAAAGTTTTAATACTTTTTTTAATTTATTTTTCTACTTCACTTTGGAATCTTTTGAACATTTCAAATGAATCCGACTTATGTTTCATCAGATAAACATATTCGTACCTGGATAGATCATCTATAAAAGTGATGAAGTAGAAATATCCACCTCTAGCATCAGTGCTCACTGATCCATATACATTAGTATGTACTAGACCTAAGAGCTCAGTAGCTCTCTTATCCTTTCTAATAAAAGGTGATTTAGTCATTTTTCCAAGAAGACTAGACTTACAAGTTGAAAGTGATTTACAGTCACCAACTTCTAGGATTCCCTCTTAGGTCAACCTATTTATCCTATTTTTGTTAATGTGACCTAGTCTATAGTACCATAGGTAGATATCAGAGATATTATCTAATCTAGGGTATTTTTCAAAAGTGTACATTACACTCACAGG
This sequence comes from Cocos nucifera, assembly GCA_006176705.1. Taxonomy (NCBI): domain Eukaryota; kingdom Viridiplantae; phylum Streptophyta; class Magnoliopsida; order Arecales; family Arecaceae; genus Cocos; species Cocos nucifera. The sequence continues at coordinate 235,370 of QRFJ01000821.1, forward strand.
TTGTGATAAAATATAAATACCATTTCTTTATTGTCCATGCATTATTGTAACATTATTCATAATAATATCACAATAATCTTCCTTTATAGATAAATGATAATCATCTTTAGCCAAAAGATTAATAGAGGTTATATTCATCAGAAAGGAAGGACAATAATGACATTCATTTAAAGAAATGATATTAGTATTGAGAATAAGTTGAACTATTCCCATAGCTAGAACTGAAACAGACTTTCCATCTTCAACATTCAGGAATTGCTCATTATTTTTAAATCTTCTACTAATTTGAAGTTCTTGCAACGTATTGCAAATATGGACTGAACTTTCGATATCCAATACCCAAGTAGAAGTATCACAAACAGAGAAATTATAAGTTGTTATTATATAACATCCTTGATCAGCAACTACTTGCTCATCTCTCTTATTCAGCCTATTGTGGTCATGGAAATCATGACACTAAGGACAATTCCTCTTCCAAGGCCCCTACTTCTTACAATGAAAGCACTCTGCCTGATTTAGGATTTTCTTGGACCTTAGGTTTAAATTGGGCATAGAGGCCCCAGCACAAACCACTTCATGCTGCTGAACAATATTCAACTTTCAATACTTATTATCGAAGTTAGGTCTCATAAGTTAATCACTGTCTAACAGTAAATGGAGCAACTGTAGTTTGGATTTAACTGCATAAAGAAGAACCAAAAGTCTAATTAGTAATTGATTCATTAAACCTAAAGATTTCAACTTTAATCAGAAGGTCTTCCACTATTTTATTCAAACTGGTAGCCTCTACCTCCAATTCGAGGAATTATTCTAAGTCCTTAGTGGGTACTAGAATCCACATAGACTGCACAGAAGTCCAACTATGGTTGGTCAACCTATGTACATCTAAGGATAGGTTCATAACTAATTATTTCTTTAAATAATTTTTAGTAATTTAATTTTGCCCTAGTTATCTTTTCAGTAGGCTAGGGCCTCTACTGAAAGTCCTGGTTAGGTCCAACCATTAACATAATCATACTTGGTCCATCTAACTAATGAATAATTAAGCCCAACTATGGTTGGTCAACCAAACCATCATTTAGAGAGATACATTCATGAAATCATATTATGAATAATAATTTCATTAGCGGATAAGCACCAGGCCTATGGGCCTCCAATGATTATCCAACTAATGGATCCATTATCATCCACTTAATGGGAGGCTATGATCTAGTTATCACCATAACTATTTTATTTTATGAACCTAATAATTTTAGAGAATTTAATTAATTTAATTTAAAGAAAGAGGATCGGATGAACCAGCTTATCATGATTCTCCCACTAACTTCACTAAGTCAGCTTAAGGAAGACCATTAATAGGCTGGTCAAGGAGCACCTAAATCAGTCATACTGATTTACTAGCTGACCTGGGTCAGCTCGAATAGTCAAGTGATCCAATCAAAATATAATTTCACCAAGAGGCCAGATAAGTTAGATCAGTGGGAGGGTCTGCCAAAAGTTGCCTTAGATAGCATTAAAAATGGTCAAGTAAGTGGGCTGCCAATTAAAGTCCACCAATCTGATTTATCTTAGACATTAATTGGTTTAATTAATTTTAATTAGATCAACCTAACAGTTCATGCTAGATCTCGTATCCAAGAATCAAGTCCATCTTGGATCTCATTAAAGATATAGACTTGACCAACTATAATTATTATAATAGATCTAGAAAATCCTTGACCTAATCCAAGATAATAATTGATTAGATTTAGTCAATTCTCTAATTAAGTCCATTCTTTAATTTAACCCTAGGTCTAATCCAATTAATGGACCTAATTCTCACTAACCTATTTAACCCAATGTGTTCTGATTCGTGTCTTAGGATTTTCAATTTACAATCCTAGATCCTAATCAAATAACTTCTTAATTCCTAATTAAATTTTGGATTGAGGGTTGGGGTTCGACTTTTCAAAAATGATTTTCATATTTATAAAATATTTTTACAATATAGTTCTATCAACCAAGTTGCATGTTTGATTTATAATCAAAATGCAAGTAATATAAACATGAAAATACTTTAGATCTAATCTAAATAGGTTCATGTAATTGAAATAGTTTCAACATCAATCAATTATAAATCAACTTAGATCAAATCTAACATATTTATGATGGCTAAAATTAGATTAAAATATTTTTAATCAGATTATAAAAATTCTTAGATCTAATCTAAAATTTTATGATCAATATTTTCGATCAGCATGTACTAGGATAACTTTTTAACTATAAGAGATAAACCTTATAGTAGGACAACCTTATAGCAGTCCATGCAATCTAAAAATTTTATTTTTAGATCTAAAAATATTTTAAATCTACTAAATTATAAATAAAATTAGATTAAATTTAATAAATTTATGATTAAAAATAGATCATCATGAACTAGGACAACCTTTTCACTGTAAGGGATAAACATTACAGTAGGATAACCTCATGGCAGTTTGTGAGATCTAAATTTTTAATTTTAAATTTAATAATTAGAATATAAATTAGAACTAATTTAATAAATAATCTAAACATGCTAAAAAAAATCATGTAATAAGAATCTAGGCTCTGATACCAACTGAAGGAACCAGATCTAGGATTTCATGGGTAGATCTTGAAACTTTTTCAAGATTATGCAGCGAAAGATTTAGATAAATTAAATATTTATTTAAATAAATATAAAAATATTTTAGATTTAAGATTTATTACATGATTAAGATATAATATTAAATTAAAAATTAAAAATATAAAGAAAAGATTAATATGTTGATCTCATCAACATGTTACAATACTACATCTAATGCAGTTGTGAAACCAATAGATCAGATCTTTTACCAGTGCAAGTTAGATGTTATAACTTGCTGATCTGAGCTTGAGGATGAAGTTGTAGGCTGCACACGCATTCCGCCTTTAGGAGTCGTCCACACGAGCCCATATGCACGATCAAAAATTTCGATATAGGAAATCAACATAGTATGCTAGTACTATGCCGATCTTTCTTTGATGGTCGATTAGATGCCTCCTTCTTCTAGATTTGAATGTTAGATATATGTGCCCTAGAAGTTAGAATTGGCTGATACTTGTAATACACTTCTAAGGGTAAAATTATAATTTTGACTATAAATAATAAAATGAATTATTTTCTATCATAAATGTGTATTTAGTGTTTGTGATACATCCCATGAGTTAATGGTAATAATAATTCTTATCTTTAAGAGTTAAAAATTTAAGACAAGATTTTTCAATATTAACTCATAAAATGCTCCTCACCGTAGGATCATCATGAGGATGGTGATTAATCCAAAAGGTTGGTGTACAATCACTTCTTCATAGTAGATGAGTCTTGAGTCTACGGTGTAGAGACACTAGAGCGAGAGTACAGGTACCATTGGAAAATGAGGGCACTGAGCATGACCACCTTGAGTAGTCGTAAGAAAGTCTACCTTCTCGTCGATGACTGACTCAAAGCTGCAGTGGTGTGTCTGGTTCTTCGACCTGAGGTGCATCGGCAGTTCACCTTGATGGTGTTATAGTTTGACTACACCATGACTCGATCTCCTAGTCATTCAGAATCCTAAGGTGTATGTTGGCTATAGCATGTTCATTGTAGGAATTGGATTGCACCAAGAGAGAATCTATCTACCTCGGTGGATGAGGAGTAGTCCTATGATGATCATGAGAATCAAGTCCATAAGCCCATTGCCATTGCAGAGCAAAATAATAGAAAGAGTTTCTATTAAGGTTTTCACATCGGACTTGAATCGAATGATTAAATCATATGATAAAAATTAGGGTTTGACGAGTTCACCTTAACCCCAATCTGATTGGGGCTCAAGATATAAGAACTTAATCTAACAAGTAGCTACACCAAGAGGTTCATTTTCAATTTTGATGGATTGCCACCATATATTTCTAGGTGTCACTGGTGGATTTTGGGAGCAATTAGAATGATTTAGATGATCGATCATTCTAGTTATCTGAATCAGAAGAGTTCTGATCCATTGAAAGGAGTTTCGATGATGTCGATGATGGAGATCATGACATATCCCATTACCATATAGAGCCAAATCTAACTAGGTCATACAGACAAAGGTTTGGATCTGGATATTATCAATTAGACTAACTCAGTTCAATTGATTTGAATTAGGTTCAAGGAAATCGTGCTGGCACACGATTGAACCTAATGTTCTCCTTTTATTATCATTAAAAGTTATCTCGATTGAGCCAAATGAGTTTGTGCTCACTCAGGTACCTTTACTTGATCTGACTAGAGTTTGTTCAGATTAGAAAAGGATTGTCTTAATTTATGAGATAAATTTGAGACAACACCTACCATTTTCCATCACCTGCTAATTCTTGTCCTTTGACTTTGGTCAAACATTGACCTTTGACCCTTGGATATCTGCCCATGTATCATACACTTATTGGAGAGTAGATAGAGGCTTGTCCCCTTACTCAAAATTGGAAAGGAGGGAGAGCATGCCTAGGGAGGTGTGCACCCATGGATAGGGAGGCCTGGAGTCCCATACGGATGGGACTCCAAGTTGCTTCTTGGATTCTACTTAGGCGACCCCTAGCTTAGACATTGACCAGTCTTAGGCACTATCTAAGGATGAATTAGAGGAGCTCTCATCTGATTGAATCAAGTGATATCATCTCATCAATCAGATTTAGATCTGATTGCATGAAGCAATGTGATTGGTCGGGATGATGCGGCACTACATAGCGTAGCAGGGTCTATATAAACCCTATCTGCGCCCCACTTTCATAGAGTTTTCTCTTAGCCATAACCTAAGGCTGCCCCTCTTCTTCCTCCATGCCATCTTTTGATCCTCTCTCTCTTCTCCACGCCCAAGGGAAGTTGGGCTTCAGTTTGGTGCGATCCAGGCAAAAAAAAGCTGATGAGAAAGGAAGAAGGCAGCACTACCGTAGAGACGATAGCAGATCTTCAAAAAGAAGTTTTGAAAATTCTTCAAATTAGATTCAGATCTAATTTTTGGAGAGGTAATAAAGAATGAGAGGATCTCCAGATCTAGCCCATGTGGATATCGGTAGAGGCCAGGCACTTGCATGGCTATATCCAAAACCTCAGGCAATCAGTAGGATCATCAAAGGATAATCTGATTACTCAACATCAAGGTATAATTAAATTAGATTTAATTTATTTTTATTTTTATTCATTAGATCTATAAAATTAGATTTGAAATATCTTAGATCTAATCTAAATATATGAAAATTTTTTTTAAAATATCTCTCTTGATCCGATCAGATCTGAACGAATATGATCCAGAAAATCAGGATTTCTCCTTCAAATGGTATCAGAGCCAGGTTCTATAAAAATTATTTAGATCTAATTTTTATTTATTTTTGATCTAAAATTAGATAATTTTAGATATCACATCAGATGTGATTAGATCTAAAATTAAAAAAATTAAAATTAAATAATATAGATCTAAGTTCTATAATATGCATGACTAGTTGTAAAATAGAATAGTTCTATACGTAGTCTTGCTTGATCAAGATTAATTTTGATTAAATTATGATTTTAGATCTATTTATTTTTTATTTTCTAATAATTATAAATATTATAATAAGATCTAAAAAATAAAAAATAAAATTATTTAATTTTTAGATCATATGAGATATGATGCATGCATGATTAGACTAGTTGTAGAATAGTTCTACATAATTATCTAGATTAAAATTTATTTTGATGTGATCAATTTAAATCTAATTTTTTAGATAATTATGAGATAATTTAGATCTAAAAAATATGTATGATATGATACATGAGATGTATGCAAAACATGTATTAAGTTAGATCAATTTTTATGTATGAGATATATGATGTAGATCTAACTAGTTTTGTAGATTTATATTTTTGATTAAGGTGTTCCCCTTGGCCGTCTGATCATAAGAACAAAGCAGGGTTTAAATGCCCTCTCCTTCCATTCGATGGGATGTTCTTATGATGTGTAGGGGTACTGCACGTTCATCCTTAATCAGAAATCAAGAACTTACTTTCTACGAAATCCTAGATTCTAAAATCCTAGGATTTTATTACATGTTTTATTTATGAACCCTAAACTTAATTGAGAATTAAGATTATGAAATATATGTTAGATCTAAAATTAAAAATTTTATATCTAAGACATATTCATAAAATTGGGTTCGAACTTGGGTAGCTCAATTAGTTCTAAGCAGTTGATCAAACCGAATCAAGAGTTGGTTAGATGGGATCAACAGTGCTTAAATTGACCAGCCTAATAGGATTAAGTCTGGGTCAAGATCAAGTCATGTGAGTGATCGATCAAACTAAGACCTAATTAGGCTCAGTGGTTAGAGTCTAGATTGTAGGCTAACTCAATTGGTTCTGGCTCAATAATTTGGTGTCTAAGGTAAGTTTGGCAGATATGATCGACTGATTTTTAATTAGGAGCTACTAGACTCGAATGCATTCTTGTCGAGTTAATGGCATATCCCTTCCATCGATCTCAGTTACCTGGCCATGTTTGTTGGCTCAGTTCTGATCTGAGGTGGTCAACAATCCAAGCTAACCCATGCCACTAGGTTAGTCATAATGGTTATGACTATGTCAAGTCTAGTTTAATGAGACCTAAATCAAATCTCCCTAAGAAAAGATTAATTCTAAGGTCTTCCACCACTGTAGGTGCACGGGCCCTTTCTAAGGTTGATTATTCTTGGCTAGTTATAGTGGTTCGATTGCACCGAGAAGATGCAACCATATCTATTAGGCATTGGATGCTACGGGCTGGAGGATGGATTGGGCTCAATATTTTGGATACGATGAGAGATTCAATTAGAAATCCAATCTATGCAAATGGTTGGTCTGACTTAACTAAGGAGTGGATCAATATTTTGAGCATGGTGAGATTCATAAATTAGAGACCAAGTTTGGGTGCACCATGATTAGAGAATTATTGAATAAGAGTTGTTCACTCATTGGCTAACCCATCACCAATAACTGTTAGGTGAGGTGATGAGTCAGTTGGTGGGATCGCACCACCCACTAAAAATTATTAATTATGAAGATTTTCACATCTCTATAGAGAAAGTATAGGGATCTGAGAAAATAGTAAAAGCTAATTTATTTAAAAATTAAAATTTTAAATAAATTGGTTAAGTCTTAACTACAATATCTAACTAAAAACTTTGACTCTTTACAAGAAAATGTCAGCATCCAACCCACTAGCATGAATCATAGACATCTATTGGTGTAGAATCTAGGTGTCGTCGGATCCAGCTGGAGTAGAGGTGGACGAGTTCACCGTCGGAGACCTGTAAAATAAAGTTCCATCCAGAGTCGGTGGAGATGGCTCTAGCAGGATCCTCCGATAATCAAGCAGCTCTTCTGACCGGCAGAATTGAAGTGCTCTGGAATGAGTTTAGTAGAATTTAGAGAAGGAGAGGAGAGCTTAGAGTTAGCATATGTGAAGGATTCTTTTTATAGGCAGAGCTTGATGGTGACAGCTGCAGCTGCTTGATAGCGAGCCGCTCGTGGTCTGATGGGGTTAGTCATGGAGAAAGATGCTGTCTGCAGCACCGCCTGCCATAGATTAATGGTGACAGCCATCGCCACCTAGTAGTGGGTCGCTGTCGCCTGCAGCAGACTGATGGCGATCGTTCATTAAGATTTAATGATCATAGCTCTGAGAAAGCGGGCGTTGGTTGATGGACTTTGGCATATATCGATTCTAGAGGAGTTCAGACTCCTGAGGGGGAAGCTTGAAAAGAGTTTGACTCCTGTAGGCATCTGACTAGAGGGGCGTGGAGGGAGTTCGGCTCTCGTGGGAGTCCGACTGGAGCTCAGCCACTGAGGAGCTCGACAGGCTGAAGAAGTTTGGTAAAAATCAGGTCGGCTGAAGGAGTTCTATGGAGTTCGGTCGGTTGAAGGAGTTTGGCAAGGGCCAGGGAGGCTAAAGGAGTTTAGTCGGCTGAAGAAGTTCGGCAGGAACTAGGCAGGCTAAAGGAGTTCGGTCGGCTGAAGGAGTTCGGCTAAAACTTGTCTGCTGAAGCTCTTCCATGGCTACCGATTGCATTAGGCTGAGCATCAAGCTGGACTTCAGTAGGAGCGGGGTTTATCCCCAACAACACCAATAGACTGACCGAACCAAATTATAAGGATTAGCTCCGAAACTTCAAAATTATTTTGGGTTCCAAAATGTTAACTCATGTATTGGACTAGGACCCTCCAACCTTACCAGCTCGTCCATCCACTGAACAAAGAGCATCTCTGGATAAGTGGACGAATGAAGATAACAAGGCTAGATATTACATGTTGGGCTCGATGTCTGATAAACTTCAGCACCAACATGAAGATATCAGGACTGCTCGCCAAATGTTGGCTCACCTACAAGAGATCTTTGGTGAACAGAGTCACGCAGCCAAGTATCAAGTCACTAAACGACCGTTCAAGGCTAAGATGCGTAATGGGCAGTCAATCCAAGATCATTGTCTGATGATGATCAAAGATTTGGAAGAGCTTGAGAAGCTCCAAGTAAAGTTAGACTTGGATTTGTAGAATGACATAATTCTACAATCTTTGACGGATGCGTATGGGCAGTTCATCATGAACTACCATATGCATAAACTTCAAAATTTCTTGGCCGAACTTATGAACATACTAGTTACCACTGAGCTTTCCATGAAAGGTTCTAATGGCTCAGTGCATGCCATGGAACGGACTTTTTCCAAGAGAAAGTCTTTTGAAAAGAAGAAATCTATGAAAAAGCAGAAGGTGGAAGGAGAAAAGAAGAAAAAGGCAGAGCTAAGAAAGAAGGCCGCTGACAAAAGAAAGTATTTTCATTGCAACAATGACGGCCACTGAAAGCAGAACTGTCCTACATATCTAGCCACCCTGAAGAATAAAAAGAAGGTAGGTCCTTTTGGAGGTATGCTCGTTATTGAGTCTAACCTTATGGTTTCTTCTGCATCCAGTTGGGTGCTTGACTCTAGCTCTAGTGCTCATTTGTGCACTTCCATGCAGGGTCTTAAGGATAGCAAGAGGCTGAGGGATGGTGAGATGATCCTGTGTGTCGAAAATGAAGCAAGAGTTGCTGCCGTGGCAGTGGGAACATACCCTCTTCGACAACCATCTGGTTTAGACTTAGTGTTAAAAGACTATTATTATGTTCCTACAGCAAGCAGAAATTTGATTTTTGTTTCTTGCCTTGCATTAGAAGGCTATGTAATTAGTTTTCTTAAGGACCATTGTAACATTCTTTATGAAAGAAATAAAATTGCAAGTGGTTTTCTTATTAACGATCTTTATCAGTTACATATTGATGTATCTATTTTTAATATCGAGCAAAATGTGAATGCCATAAAATGACCTAGGGATAGTCCAAATGATAGGTATCTATGGCACCTAAGACTAGGTCATATAGCAGAAGATAGGATTAACAAATTGAAGAAAATTGGGCTATTGAGTCCATTGACTTTCGAGTCATATCCAATTTGTGAATCTTGTCTTCATGGCAAAATGACTAAGCTCCCTTTTGTAGGACATGGGGAAAGGGCCACGGATCTTCTTGCCCTAGTACATACTGATGTGTGCGGCCCATTTGATGTGCCGGCTAGAGGCAACTTTGTCTACTTCATAACCTTTACCGATGATTTATCTAGGTATGGGTATGTGTATCTTATGAGACACAAGTCTGAAGCTTTTGAAAAGTTCAAGAAATTCAGACATGAAGTAGAAAAGCAAATAGAAAAATCCATTAAGGTTCTTCGATCAGATCGAGGAGGTGAATACCTTAGTCGAAAATTCCTGGACTATCTCAAGAAAAATGGCATAGTCTCTCAATGGACTCCACCTAGAATGCCTCAACTCAACGGGATTTCAGAATGGAGGAACTGGACTCTATTAGATATGGTCCGATCCATGATGAGCTTCATAGACCTTCCTGATTTTCTTTGAGAATACTGTTTGTTAACTAGAATATACTTACTGAATAGGGTTCCTTCTAAAACCGTTCCTACCATACCGTATGAGATATGGCATGGTAAGAAACCAAGTCTGAGTCATCTCAGAATTTGGGGTTGTCCGGCTCATGTCAAAAGACAACAAGCGGATAAGTTAGACTTTAGGTCCTTTAGAGCTTGATTTATAGGATATCCTAAAGAGTCATTAGGATATTATTTCTACATTCCAGAAGATCACAATGTGATTGTGAGTCGACATGCCATCTTTCTTGAAAAATAGTTTATTCAAGATAGCGGCATTGGAAAGCAGATCAAGCTCGAGGAGAAAGTCTCACAAGAGCAACGAGCTAAGGACTAAATGGAACCAAGTCAGGTTAAGCCAATCCAATCACTACCTCCTCCACCTCATAGATCGAAAAAAATTTTCCATCCCTCTGAGAGGTACTTAGGTACTATTTCAGAGAAAGTAGAGAAAATGTTCCTCATAGGTAATGGGGTTCATGGTGATGATCCTAAAATCTATAATGAGGCGATATTGGATATCGACTCCGAGAAATGGTTAGAGGCAATGAAGTCAGAAATTGACTCGATGCACTCAAACTAAGTCTAGACCATGGTAGATCCACCAGAAGGTATGGTACCTATTGGATGTAAATGGATCTACAAGAGAAAGATTAGTGCAGATGGGAATGTCGAGACACTCAAAGCTAGATTAGTGGCAAAAGATTATAGTCAACACAAAGGCATTGACTATCAGGATACCTTTTTGCTGTTTGATATATGTGCCCTAGAAGCCAGAATTGGCTGACACTTGTAATACACTTCTAGGGGCAAAATTATAATTTTGACTAAAATCAATAAATGGGTTATTTTCTATCACATATGTGTATTTAGTGTCTGTGATACATCCTTTAAGTTAATGGTAATGATAATTCATATTTTTAAGAGTTGAAAATTTAAGACATGAATAATCATTATTAACTCATAAATTGCTCTTGACCATAGGATCATCATGAGGACGGTGATTGATCCGGAAGGTTGGTGTACAATCGCTTCTCTTTAGTAGATGAGTCTTGAGTCTATGGTGTGGAGACACCGGAGCGAGAGTACAGGTACTCGTTAGAGAATGAGGGCACTGAGCGTGACCACCTCGAGTAGTCATTAGGGAGTCTACCTTCTCGTCAATGACTGACTCGATGCTGCAGTAGTGTGTCTGGTTCTTTGACCTGAGGTGCATCGACAGTTCACCTTGAGGGTGTTATAGTTTGACTACACCATTACTCGGTCTCCTAGCCATATGGAACCCTGAGGTGTATGTTGGCTATAGCATGTTCATTGTAGGAACTGGATTGGCATCAAGATGGAATCTATCTACCTCGGTGGTATAGGAGCAGCCCTATGATGATCATGAGAATCAAGTATAGAAGCCCATGGCCATGGCAGAGTGAAATAATAGAAAGAGTTTCTATTTAGATTTTCACATTGGACTCAAATCGAATGATTACATCATATGACAAAAACTAGGGTTTGACGAGTTTACCTTAACCCTAATCTGATCGGGGCTCAAGATAGAAGAACTTAATCACACAGATAGCTGCACCAAGAGGTTCGCATTCAGCTTTGATGGGTTGCCACCATATACTGCTAGGTGTCACTGGTGGATTTTGAAAGCAATTAGAATGATTTAGATGATCAATCATTCTAGCTGTTCGAATCAGAAGTGTTCTGATCCATCGAAAGGAGTTTCGATGATGTCGATGATAGAGATCATGACATATCCCATTACCATACAGAACTGAACCTAACTAGGTCACACAAACAAGGGTTTGAATTTGGTGATCATCAATTGAACTGATCTAGTTCAATTGATCTGAATGAGATACAATTAGGTTCAAGGAAATCATGCTAGCACTTGGAGTTCAACTGATCTGGTTCAACTGATCTAGTTCAATTGATCTAGTTCAATTGAACTGAACCTAACGTTCTTCTTTTGCTATCATAAATAAGTTGTCCTGTCTGAGCCAAAGGAGTTTGTGCTCAATCAGAGACCTTCTTATGGTCTAATTGGAGGTTGTCCAAGTCAGAATAGGTTGTCTTATTTTATAAGACATTACCTGCCATTTTTGGTCACCTGCCATTTCTTGTTCTTTGACTTTGGTCAGAAGTCTACCTTTGACTGGTCAAACATTGACCATTGATACTTTGACTTTTGACCACATATCATGCACCTATTGGAGAGCTGGTGGGGGCCTGTCCCCCTGCCAGAACCTGGCAAGGGAGGGCGCATGCCACCCTAGGCGTGTACCCAAGTTGGAGGCGCCTAGGAGTCCTTGTTGGACAAGGACTCCACCTCCCTTTTGGATTCCAATTAGAGTTCTTCTAAGAATCCAGTTTGACTGGTCTTAGGCACCTTCTAAGGAGGAATCCAGGGGACTCTATTCCCACCAATCATATTTAGATCTGATTTCACAAAGGGTTGTGATTGGTTAGGAAGAAGAGGAGTTGGATCACAGTTAGTCTATAAATAAGACCCTGTACCCAACTCAGAGTGTGATGAGATCAGAGTTTCCATACACCCTAAGGCTGCCTCTCCCCTCCTTCTCCATGCCAAACCACCTTCTCCCCTTGCTCTCCACGTCCAAAAGGAGTTTTGGATTTTTGTTGGTGCGATTCAAGCAAGAGAAAGGCGATCAAAAGCAAGAAGGCTGCGCTCCTGCAAAGGACGACTATTGATCTTCAAAAGGAGTTTTGAAGATCCTCCAGATCAGATCCAAATTTGATTTTTGGAGATGTAATAGAGAAGAAGAGGATCTCCAAATCTAGCCTGAGTGGATATCGATAGAAGCCAGGCGCTTGCGTGGCTAGATCCAGAACCTTCCGCTACATATAGGATCATCAATAGGGTAATAGGATTACCCAAATCATGTAAATTAAATTTGATTTAATTTATCCTTATTTATTTTATTTATTAAAATAATATTAATCAAATTTGAAATATCCTAGATCTAATATAGATTAAAGAAAAATTTTTTAAAATATATCTCTTGATCTGATCAGATCTGAACGAACCTGAACCGGGAAATCAGGATTTCCCTTCAACTGGTATCAGAGCCATGGTTCTAAAATTGTTTAGATCTGATTTTAAATTTATTTTAATAAAAAAATAATTGATTTCAGATGTCACATGAGATGTGATCAGATCTAAAATTAGAAAAAATTAAAATTAAATGATTAGGATCTAAGATTAGAAGATATGCATAACTAGTTCTAAAATAGAATAGTTCTATAGAATAGTCTTGCATGTTTTCAATTTAATTTGATTAACCCATATTTTAGATCCATTTACTTACTATTTTTTGATATTATAATGGTTATAATAACATCTAAAAAATAGTAAATAAAATTATTTAATTTTAAACATCATATGAGATGTGATTGATGCATGTCTAGACTAGTTGTAGAATAGTTCTACATAGTTATCTAGATTAGGATTTATTTTGATGAGATCAGTTTAAATCTAATTTTAAGATTATTATGAGATAATTTAGATCTAAAAATATACATGATTTGATACATGAGATGTATGCAAAATATGCCATGATTAGATCTACTTTATATATGAGATATATGATATAGATCTGATACTGTTTTGTAGTATTGAATGTTCTTGATTAAGGTGTTCCTCTTGGCCGTCTGATCATAAGAACGAAGAAGGATTTGAAGGCCCTCTCTTCCCATTCGATGGGGTGTTCTTATGATGTGTAGGGGTGCTGCGTGTTCGTCTTTAATCAGAAACCCAAAACTTACTTTCTGCAAAACCCTAGATCCTGAAACCCTAGGATTTATTGTGCATATTTTGTTTATGAACCCTACTTAATTAAGAATTAAGTTTATGAAATATTAATTAGGTCTAAAAATTGAGAATTTTAGATCTAAGACATATTCATAATACTGGGTTCGGGCTTGGGTAGCTCAATTAGGTCTAAGCGGTTGATCAAACCGAATCAAGAGTTGGTTAGATGGGATCAACAATGCTTAAATTGACCAGCCTAATAGGATTAAGTCTGGGTCAAGATCGAGTCACGATCAAGCAAGACCTAATTAGGCTCAGAGGTTAGAGTCTGGATTGTAGGCTAACCCAATTGATTCTGACTCAATAATTTGGTGTCTAAGGTAAGTTTGGCACATACGACCGACTGATTTTTAATTAGAAGCTACTCGACCTGAATGCATTCTTATATGAGTTAATGGCATATTCCTTCCACCGATCTCACTTACCTGACCATATCTGTTGACACAGTTCTGATCTGAGGTGGTCAATAATCCGAGCTAACCCATGCCACTAGGTTAGTCATAATTGTTATGACTAAGCCAAGTCTAGTTTAATGAGACCTGAATCAATTCTCCCTAAGAAAAGATTAAGTCTGAGGTCTTCCACCATTATAGATGTGCGGGCCCTTCCCGGGGTTGATTGTTCTCGATTGGATACAGTGGCTCAGTTGCACTGGGAAGACGCAACCAAGTCTATTAGGCATTCGATGCTATGGGCTGGAGGATGAGTTGGGCTCAATATTCTGGATACAGTGAGAGACTCAATTAGAAACCCAGTCTATGCAAATGGTGGGTCTGACTTAACTAAGGAGTGGATTAATATTCTGGATATGGTGAGATTCATGAATTAAAGACCAAGTTTGGGTGCACCATGATTAGAGAATCATTGAACAAGAGTTGTTCACTCATTGGCTAATCCATCACCAATAACTGTTAGGTGAGGTGATGAGTCAGTTGGTGAGACCGCACCACCCACTAAAAATCATTAATCGTGGAGATTTTTGCATCTCTACAGAGGGAGTGTAGGGATCCAAGAAAATAGTGGGAGCTAATTTGTTTAAAAATAAAATCCCTAAATAAATTGGTCAAGTCAAAATTACAGTATCTAACTAGATT
>QRFJ01000821.1:251279-271268 GCA_006176705.1 Cocos nucifera
TCTTCAAAAAGGTCAGTGGGAGCGCTGTTGTCTTTCTCGTATTGTACGTGGATGACATCCTCCTTATTGGGAATGATATTCCCATGTTGACCATAGTTAAAATATGGTTATCTAAAGAATTCTCCATGAAAGACCTAGGAGAAGCATCCTTTATTTTAGAAATTAAGGTCTACTAAGATAGATCGAATAGGATGCTAGGACTTTCACAGAAGATGTACATAGAGAAAGTGCTAAAGAGGTTTAGCATGGAAAACTCTAAGAGGGGTTTGGTACCCTTCAGACATTGCATTCATCTTTCCAAAAATATGTGCCCTAGAACACCTGAGGAAATAGAATGCATGAGCAACATCCCTTATGCTTCAGCAATAGAGAGCCTCATGTATGCCATGTTATGTACATGACCTAATATCGCCCATGTTGTGAGTGTCACGAGCAGATATCAGTCGAATCTAGGTGAAGAACACTGAACTTCTATGAAATATATCTTTAAGTACTTGACAAGAACTAAGGATATGTTGTTGATCTTTGGTAATGGAGAATTCCAAGTTTAGGGGTATACAGACTCAGATTTTTTGTCCGATGTAGATGATCGAAAGTTGACATTTGGAAGTCTGTTTGTGTGCAATGGTGGAGCTGTCAGTTGAAAATATTCCAAGCAGACAGTAATAGCAGATTCCATCATGGAAGCAGAATACATCACTGCATCAGAAGCTGCAAAGGAGGCATTCTAGTATAAGAAGTTTACTACAGAGATCAAAGTGATGCCATCAGATGCCATTCCTCTGTACTGCGACAATAATGGCACCATAGCCCTTGCTAAGAAGCCGAGGTCTCACCAAAAATCCTAGCACATCGAGCGGTGATACCACCTCATCCACGATTACCTCGAGAAGGGTAACGTCGAGATCAAGAGAGTCGACTCCGCAGATAATGTGGTGTACCCACTTATAAAGTCGTTGGGCCAATAGAAGATCAAAGCCCACCTTAAGAAGATGGAATTTAGATTTGTAGCCAATTAGCTTTAGGTCAAGTGGGAGTTTGTTAGATATGTGTGCCTTAGAAGCTAGAATTGGCTGACACTTGTAATACACTTCTAGGGGCAAAATTATAATTTTAACCATAAATAATAAAATGAGTTATTTTCTATCATAAATATGTATTTAGTGTTTGTGATACATCCCTTGAGTTAATGGTAATTATAATTCTTATCTTCAAGAGTTGAAAATTTAACACAAAAATTTTTATTATTAACTCATAAAATGCTCCTAACCGTAGGATCATCATGAGGATGGTGATTGATCTAGAAGGTTGATGTACAATTGCTTCTTCATAGTAGATGAGTCTTGAGTCTACGGTGTAGTGACACCAGAGCGAGAGTACAAGTACTCATTAGAGAATGAGGGCACTGAGCGTGACCACCTCGAGTAGTCATAAGAAAGTCTATCTTCTCATCGATGACTAACTTGAAGCTACAGTGGTTGTCTGGTTCTTTGATCTGAGGTGCATCGATAGTTCACCTTGAGGGTGTTATAGTTTGACTGCACCATGACTCGATCTCCTAGCCATTTGGAATCCTAAGGTGTATGTTGGCTATAGCATGCTCATTGTAGGAATTGGATTGCACCAAGAGAAAATCTATCTACCTCGGTGGATGAGGAGCAGTCCTATGATGATCATAAGAATCAAGTCCATAAGCCCATGACTATGGCAGAGTGAAATAATAGAAAGAGTTTCTATTAAGATTTTCACATCAGACTTGAATCGAATGATTAAATTATATAATAGAAATTAGGGTTTGACGAGTTCACCTTAACCCTAATCTGATTGGGGCTCAAGATAGAAGAACTTAATCACACAAGTAGCAGCACCAAGAGGTTCGTTTTTAGTTTTGATGGGTTGCCACCATATACTGTCAGGTATCACTGGTGGATTTTGGGAGCAATTAGAATGATTTAGATGATCGATCATTCTAGCTGTTTGAATCAGAAGAGTTCTGATCCATCGGAAGGAGTTTTGATGATGTCGATGATGGAGATCATGACATATCCCATTACCATACAGAACTGAACTATCTAGATCACACAAATAAGGGTTTGGATCTGGATATCATTAATTGGACTAACCCAGTATAATTGATTTGAATTAGATTCAATTAGGTTCAAGAAAATCATGCTAGCACATGATTGAACCTAATATTCTCCTTTTATTATCATTAAAAGTTGTCTCGACCGAGCTAAATAAGTTTGTGCTCACTTAGGTACCTTTCCTTGATCTGACTGGAGCTTGTCCAGGTCAGAAAAGGGTTGTCTTAATTTATGAGATAAATTTGAGACAACACCTACCATTTTACATCACCTGCTAATTCTTATCCTTTGACTTTGGTCAAACGTTAACCCTTGATCCTTGGACATCTGCCCATATGTCATGCACTTATTGAAGAGCAGATAGGAGCTTGTTCCCTTATTGGAAATTGGAAAGGAGGGGGTGCACACTTAGGGAGGTGTGCGCCCATGGATAGGGATGCCTAGAGTCTCATATGGATGGGACTCCAGATTGCTTCTTGGATTATACATAGGTGATCCCTAGCTATAGACTTTGACCACTCTTAGGCGCCATCTAAGGATGAATTAGAGGGGCTCTCATCTAATTGGATCAAGTGATATCATCCCACCAATCAGATTTAGATCTGATTGCATGAAGCAACGTGATTGGCCGGGATGATGTGGCACTGCATGGCACAGTAGGATCTATATAAACCCTGTCTGTGCCCCACTTTCATAGAGTTTTCTCTTAGGCATGCTCCAAGGCTGCCCCTCTCCCTCCTCCACACCATCTTCTGATCCTCTCTCTCCTCTCCATGCCCAAGAGATGTTGGGCTCTAGTTTTGTGCAATCTAGGTAGGAAAAAGCTGACGAGAAAGGAAGAAGGCAGCACTGCTGTAGAGACGACAGTAGATCTTCAAAAAGAAGTTTTGAAGATTCTCTAAATCAAATCTAGATCTAATTTTTGATGAGGTGATAAAGAAGAAAAGGATCTTTAGATCCAGTGCGAGTGGATACCGATAGAGGCCAAGCATTTGCATGGCTAGATCCAGAACCTTCGGTAATCAGCAGGATCATCAAAGGATAATCTGATTATCTAGCATCAAGATATAATTAAATTAGATTTAATTTATTTTTATTTTTATTCATTAGATCTATAAAATCAGATCTAAAATATCTCAGATCTTATCTGAATACATAGAAAATTTTTTTGAAATATCTCTCTTGATCCGATTAGATCTGAACGAACCCGATCCAGGAAATCAGAATTTCCCTTCCATTGAACTCTTTCAAAGAGGAGAAAGTGGAGAAGAGGTTTCAGATCTAAGACTCTCTTAGAAAATCCAAGGAAGAAGGAAGGAAGATGATGAACACAGCAATCCTAGAAGAAGACCCTCTTCTTCTTCTCTTTGCTCTAACCTAGACACCTAGTTTTGTGTCTACTGAATCTCAATGCCCAAGAATTCTTTTTCTATGATTTTCACACACCCAAATCTTCTCTCAAAGGTCTATATTTCACAAAAAATTCAAGTAAAAATTTGGTTTAAATAGTAAGTTATGGAAGAGCCTTTTCTTGGTCAAATTTTTAGACAAGGCAAGACCATATATGGCAAGTTATTGGGGCACCCAAGTGTTAGGCACCCCCCTTCTCATCCCATGCCATGGACCACCATGAAAGAGCACAGAAAAACTTCTTTTTTTTACCATGGAGGTCAAAGAAGAAATCAGGGTTGGGGCAGCACACAAGGGAAGAGTCAATGTTTGTTGGGATTCTATCATATAGAGTCCAATACCACAATAACTTTCCATCTATTGACTTGGTCCTTAACTAATTCTCAAGTAAATAGGAGAGGAAGAGAAGGGCATGCATGAGAGGGCCTAGGGAGAGGATTTTCCAAGAAAAAAATCCTAGAAAATAGGAGTGGGGGGGCATTGGGGCTAAGGTGGTGCAAAGAGGGAAGTCTTAGTCATCTTAGGACTTCCAATTTGACTTGATCAAACAAAATCTTTTAATCAAATTAAATCAGATTTATTTTAACCTAATTAGAATAGATCTTAGTCTATCCAAGATCTTAATTAAATTAAATTAAATTTAATTTAATTTTAATTTAATTTTTAATTAAATTAGAGATTGGGTTGATACAAGTCCTAGTCTCACTAGGAATTCCGATTTGACTTGGTCCAACTTGATCTTCGGACCAAATAAAATCAGAATTTATTTAACCCAATTAAAATAGGTCTTAATATAATTAAGAATATAATTAAATTATATTAAATTAGATTTAATTTTAATTTAATTTTTAATCAAATTAGAAATTGGGTTGACCCAAGTCTTAATTGAACTAGGACTAGTTCTTCCTTGCACTTGGCTTATCCAATAAGCCAATTGGACTTGATCTAATCATGCTCAAACAAAATATAACTAAATTATATTTAATTAGACTTAATCTCAGCCCTTTGTTTTAATTAAATTAAGCTAATTAGTAATTAAATTGCTAATCTATCCTCCTATAACGCTTGCACTAGGTTAAACATCAATCATATTGATTGTTTAACCCTAGAATGATTCTTAATCATTGATCAACCATCGGATCAAATCATGAACTCTAATGTGTGTGACCTTATAGGTCTAAACCTAAGTCGGTAGTATAGGAATAGATTTCTATACCAATTAAAGTAACCATCTAGCAATGGTACCCAACGATCAGATAGGTCGAATATGTAAAACAACATCCTTAGAACCCATGCGGATATAGTTTCCATATAATTCATCCTTTTGACCAATTTGCTCGTAGGACACCTCTAAGTTCAACTATCAACTTTGATCAGGTTGTCCATATTTTATTTCAAAATATTAAATTCATCTGATGGATTATCCTAGGCAAGATTTTGCTATCCTGAAATACATTGATACATTCTTCTCCAACTCTTGGAGTGGTCAATTCCATCTTGATCACACTCTGACTTTGTAAGTACTTTACTGTGCCCTAAAGCCTTTCATTACGGAATTAAAAATTCAGTTAGTCCGGTACCAAAGCACAGTGAGTCACTTGCATGTTACTAAGGCAATCTCAGGTCTAAGGGACACTTATACCTATATCCCATCAGAGACATTCTCGACAGCAGAATGCTCTAGAATTGGTCATGTTCAATGGCGATGTATCCATACATATCACCTATATGCCATATCAGTGTCTCCACACTCCTTGGTTAAGAGGACAACCAACACACATGGCATATAGTGACCTATGCTCGATAGACACTATCATCCTAATTAACACCCTATCATTTGGTCGTGAACAGATTTAAGGACTAATCGATAAATCCACTCTTTGTCGAAGCTAAATAGTCCGAAGGACATCATCACAATAATTGAGTTCATTAGAAGATGAATACTTTATGATTAAAAATATTAAAAAAATATTTTATTTATTAATAAATTAATTATAGATATAATGTAGCTCAACTATTAAAAGGCTGATGATTAGCTTTGGAAAATATTTCGCAATAATTCCTCCCAGACTTCTCCTTCAGTCGGACTTCTCTGCTAGTCAAACTTCTTCTGGACTTCTCCTACCATCGATCTTCTTCCAAACTTCTCCTTCAGTCAGACCTCTCCGATAGTCAAACTCCTTCTGAACTTCTCATGAAGTCAAACTCCTCCCAGACTTCTCTTATAATTGAACACTTTCCAAACTTCTCCCCCAATCGAACTTCTCCCGGACTTCTCCACCAGTCGAACTCTTTCCGGACTTCTCCTATAGTCGAACTCCTTTCAGACTTCTCCTTAAAGCAGACCTCTCCCACAGTCGAACTCATTCTGGACTTCACCTATAGTCGACCTCCTTTTAGACTTCTCCTTCAACTGGACCTCTCTGACAGTTGAACTCCTCCTGGACTCCTCCTACAGACAAACTCCTCTCAGACTTCTTTTTCAGCCAGACTTCTCCACCAGTTAAACTCTTTCCAGACTTCTCTTATAGTCAAACTCCTCCTGGACTTCTCCTTCAGTCGAACCTCTCTGATAGTCAAACTCCTCCTACAGTCAAACTTCTCTTGGACTTCTCCTTCCAGTTGCCTAAAGGGTTTTGCTCGATCGAGCTTCTCTTAGATACTCCCAGTGGGATTTAGTATGGACTCCTTCTAGTAGCCTGAAAGGATCTCATCGCATGCCGTCGATATAGCAAGCAACAGCCTATGCATAGCTAATCTCGATAACCTTTGAGCTCCTCTGGCATAATAATAACTAGAAACTCTTCATTGCCTGCAGCTATCTTATCTAAACTTTAGCTATCAAGTCCCAACAGACTGGCACATCATAACAGTAGATACTATCCTCCGTAATAAACTTCACATGGTCCCGAATGGCCCACTACCAAATGGTTGTGGTTGTTACTATCAGTTTGTTACCGGCTCCACCTATTTAAGAGACCTTGCAGATATGCTTTCTTTCCTAAGATCTCATTCTCCTTCTCAAAACTCTGCCAAAATTTCTCTGAATACTTCATTTTTCTTGGCTGAAAGAGCTGACTTGATCATCGAAGGATCTTGCTAGAGCCATCACCTCCGACTTCAAACGAGACTTATTTTGCAGGTCACCAGCGACGACCTCGTCCTCTTCGACTCCAACACCAATTTTGGTGTCAACCAGATTTTGGACCAACAGAATTGGCACTAGAGGAAGGGCTTGAACCTTTTGTAAAGGTTTTCTTATTTTTAAAGGAGTACTTAGTGGAAGCTTCTTTTTCTTCTTCTTCTCCTCAAGGTTCATCTTCTTCAGCTAGTCTCTCGAGGATGCCTCCCAGGAAGGCTCTCATCTGATGGTCAATCGCCTTCATGGCCAATTCTCATCTAGATCTGCTCGCCCCCATTTCATGTCCAATATCTCGAGCTTTGTCGACTGCAATGGTAGATGCAAAATAGTTCAACCTACGAGTCCAGTAGGTTAGGGGACTCACTGAAGCAGTGCAGATCATGTAACAACAACAACCTCCAACGTCTGTCTAGCTAGAGCCAGCCTCATCGAAACCCTAGGACCCTATCAGGGGGCGACCGACTTTGGCGAGTCGGACTGCGACTTGCAAAAGAAAAAGCAAAGGGTAGACAGCCCCTGCTCCGATCGTGGTTCAATCCCTAGGAGGACATTGCCCCCATTCAGTCAGAAGACTTTGAAGATCCACGATCGTATCTCCTAAACTGAAAGCTACAAGAAATGAACTGACGAATCGAGGAACTCCATCATGCTCCCTCCTCTCACGATAATGATATCCACACTGACCCTCCTTTCTTCAATAAATCATGCAGGAACTCATTCTACCAAACTTCAAGCTTTCCTAGTTCGAGAGCTACGATGGGACTACTGATTCAATTGATCATCTAGAGGCCTTTCAGATCATGATGTTGCTCCATGGCATGCCAAATGCCATTCTATGTCGATCTTTACCATCCATCCTAAAGGAAGCAGCGAGGAACTGGTACTCGACCCTTAAATCGGGTACTATCTTTTTTTTTGATCAGATAAGCCACCTATTTGTGGCTCATTTTATTAGTAGGCGGCATCCTCGATGAGGCTCTGACTCCCTTATCAACATTAAGCAAAAGAAAGGAGAGTCCATCCGGGCCTATGTCATCCGAATCAATGCCGCTGCTCTCAAGATCTGAAATCTGGATCAGTCTGTTGCCATGGCCACACTGAAGGGCAACCTACAGAAGAATGATCTATTGTTCTTTCTGGAGAAGAAGTATTCTAAGAATTTTGCTGATATGCTAGCTCGGGCTGAAGATTATTTTCGAGTGGAAGGGGCCTTCAAGGCCAAGGATAGTGAAGCCACTAGAGAGTGGTGAGCGGGCGAATCAAGTATGCCTGTAGTAGAAGAAAAGCTGAATGAAACTCGACCGCGCTCTCGAACTCTCTCTGAACGTAAGCAAGCCTGAATTCCACCTCAGGCTTGGAGGCAAAGAAGCCATGACAGAAGGGCATGGTGGGGCTCTCCCCTCAGAAGGTTTCATAACTACACCCCCCTCAATGCTCTAAAATTTTAGGTTCTGATGTAGATCAAGGAGCAGCTGCTAAGGTCGAAGAGGATACGTACTCACCTCGGCAAGCATAATCTCAGCAAGTACTATCTCTACCATCGTAACCATGGTTATGATACTGAAGAATGCATTCAGCTCCAAGACGAGATCGAGGAGCTCATCGGGCGAGGTAGGCTCAGTTGATTCCTATGACATCGGCCTGAAGGATGGGAGGATTGGTCAAGGGCCCTTCTACTACTAGAACCACCAAGGAGGGAGGAGCAGCAAGGAGATCGACCCCTGCTTGGCTTCATCAACAACATCTCTAGGGGACTTCAGTGAGGGGAGGCTAGTGGATCAGCAGAGCCTGCGAAGAGATGAAGAACTAAGGAGCCAAAGCGAGCTAAAGCATGGGTCGACTTTCTGGTAGTGAAGGCCCTATCAGCCTAGAATGCAATTCTTGAACGACCAAGTCTAAATGCACTTCGGACTGTGGTATCGACCTACTACTTGAAAGTAAAATTTTTGACAAGCTATGGAATCAAAGAGTTCAAGCCTTGGCAAGGCACTGTTACTCCATCGCCTTACAAAAGGAAAGCCATGCCGACCCTTGCCTAGTTGATAGGCTAGATGTCCGCGATGACCTTACTGAGGATTGGGACGAGCCCATAGAAGTGAAGGAACTAGATCTAGGGTTTTATAGGTAGATCTTGAAAACCTTTTCAAGATCTTGTAGTGGAAGACTTAAATAAATCAAATATTTATTTAAATAAATATGTAAACACCTAGATCTTAAATCTATTACATGATCAAGATATGATATTAAATCAAAAATTAACATCAAATAAGAAAGTAAAAGATTGATCAAATCAACTTAGATCTACACTACATCAAATGCAGATATGAAGTTAATAGATCAGATCTATTACCTGAGCAAGTTAGACATTCTAACTTGTTGATTCAGGCTTGAGGATGAAGTCATGAGCCGCTATGATCATCATCACTGGATGTAAAACCTAGCGGCTGCTCCATATAGATATCTTTCTTAAGATATCCATTTTAGAATATCGTTTTCACATCCATTTGCCATATTTCATAATCGAAATAGACTGCAACAGCAAGCAATATGCGGATGAATTTAAGCATAGCTACTGACGAAAAGGTATCCTGATAGTCAATGCCTTCACATTGACTATAACCTTTTGCCACTAATCTAGCTTTGAATATTTTCACATTCCCATCTGCACCAATCTTTCTCTTGTAAATTCATTTACATCCTATAGATACTATACCTTCTGGTGGATCTACCAAGGTCAAGATTTGGTTTGAGTGCATCGAGTCAATTTTTGACTTCATTGTCTCTAACCATTTTTCGGAGTCGATATCTGATATCGCCTCATTATAGATTTTGGGATCATCACCACGAACCCCATTACCTACGAGAAATATTTCCTCTACTTTCTCTAAAATAGTACCTAAGTACCTCTCAGGGGGATGGAAAATCCTTTTCGATCTACGAGGTGGAGGAGGTAATGAATGGATTGGCTTATCCTGATTTGGTTCCATTTGATCCTTAGTTCATTGCTCTTGTGAGACTTTCTCATCGAGCTTGATCTGCTTTCCAATGCCACTATCTTGAATAAACTATTTTTTAAGAAAGATGGTATGTCGACTCACAATCACATTGTGATCTTCTGGAATGTAGTAATAATAACCTAATGACTCTTTAGGATATCCTATAAATTAAGCTCTGAAGGACCTAAAGTCTAACATGTCTGCTTGTTGTCTTTAGACATGAGCCGGACAATCCCAAATTCTGAGATGACTCAGACTTGCTTTCTTACCATGCCATATCTCATACGGTGTGGCAGGAATGGTTTTAGAAGGAACCCTATTTAGTAAGTATATTGCAGTTAACAAACAGTATCTCTAAAGAAAATCAGGGAGGTCTATGAAACTCATCATGGATCAGACCATATCTAATAGGGTTCGGTTCCTCCGTTCTAAAATCCCATTAAGTTGAGGTATTCCAGGTGGAGTCTATTGAGAGACTATGCCATTTTTCTTAAGATAGTTCTGGAACTCTCGACTAAGGTATTCACCTTCTCGATCTGATCGAAGAACTTTAATGGGTTTTCTAATTTGCTTTTCTACTTCATGTCTAAATTCTTTGAACTTTTCAAAAGCTTCAAACTTATGTCTCATAAGATACACATACCCATACCTAGATAAATCATCGGTAAAGGTTATGAAGTAGACAAAGTTGCCCTTAGTCGGTACATCAAATGGGCCACACACATCAGTATGTACTAAGGCAAAAAGATCCGTGGCCCTTTCCCCATGTCCTACAAAAGAAAGTTTAGTCATTTTGCCATGAATACAAGATTCACAAATTGGATATGACTCAGAAGTCAACGAACTCAATAGCCCAATTTTCTCAAATTTGTTAACCCTATCTTCTGCTATATGACCTAGTCCTAAGTACCATAGATACCTATCGTTTGGACTATCCCTGGGTTGTTTCATGGTATTCACATTTTGCTCGATATTAAAAATAGATACATCAACATGTAACTGATAAAGATCGTTAATAAGAAAATCACTTGCAATTTTATTTCTTTCATAAAGAATGTTACAATGGTCTTTAAGAAAACTAATTACATAGCCTTCTAATGCAAGGGCAAGAAATAGAAATCAAATTTCTATTTACTGCAGGCACATAATAACAGTCTTTTAACATGAAGTCTAAACCAGATAGTAGTCGAAGAGGATATGTTCTCATGGCCACGGCAGCAACTCTTGCACCATTTTCGATGTGCAGGATCATCTCACCATCCCTTAACCTCTTGCTATCCTTAAGACCCTGCATAAAAGTGCACAAGTGAGCACGAGAATCAAAGTCAAGCACCCAACTGGATGCAGAAGAAACCATAAGGTTAGACTTAATAACGAGCATACCTCCAGAAGGACCTACCTCCTTCTTCTTTAGGGTGGCCAGGTAAGTAGGATAGTTTCGCTTCTAGTGGCCATCATTGTTGCAATGAAAATACTTTTCCTTTGTCAGCGGTCTTCTTTAGCTCTACCTTTTTCTTTTTTCCTCCTTCCACTTTTTACTTTTTTGCAGAATTCTTCTTTTTTTCAAAAGACTTTCTCTTGGAAGAAATCCATTCCATAGCAAGTACTGAGCTTTTAGAACCTTTCATAGAAAGCTCAGTGGTAACCAGCATGTTCATAAGTTCGGCCAAGGAATTTTGAGGTTTATGCATATGGTAGTTCATGATGAACTGCCCATATGCATCAGTCAAGGATGGCAAAATTATATCATTCGACAGATCCAAGTCCAACCTCACTCTGAGCTTCTCAAGCTCTTCCAAATTTTTGATCATCATCAGACAATGATCTTGGACTAACTGCCCAACACACATCTTAGCCTTGAAAAGTTGTTTAGTGACTTGATACTTGGCTGCGCAACTTTGTTCACCAAACATCTCTTGTAGGTGAGCCAATATTTGGCGAGTAGTCCTGATATCTTCATGTTGGTGCTGAAACTCATTAGACATCGAGTCCAACATATAGTATCTGGCCTTGTTATCTTCGTCCATCCACTTATCCAGAGATGCTCTCTATTCAGCAGTTGGATGAGCTGGTAAGGTGGAAGGGTCCTGGTCCAATACATGAGTTAACTTCTAGAAATCCAAAATGATTTTGAAGTTCCAGAGCCAATCCTTATAATTTGATCCGGTCAGTCTATGGGGTGTCCAGGATACGTGCTAGTGGGTTGGATGCAGACATTTTTCTATAGAGTGTCAAAATTTCTAGTTAGATATTGTAATAAAGACTTAACCAATTTATTTAAAAATTTTATTTTTAAATAAATTAGCTTCCACTATTTTCTTGGATTCCTACACTTCCTCTGTAGAGATGCAAAAATCTTCACGATTAACGATTTTTAGTGGATGGTGCAGTCCCACCAATTGACTCATCACCTCACCTAACAGTTATTGGTGATGGGTTAGCCAATGAGTGAACAACTCTTGTTCAATGATTCTCCAATCATGGTGCACCCAAACTTGGTCTCTAATTCAAGAATCTCATCGTGTCCAGAATATTGATCCATTCCTTAGTTAAGTCAGACCCACCATTTGCACAGATTGGATTCCTAATTGAGTCTCTCACCGTATGGTACGAGAAAGACAACAGTGCTCCCACTGATCTTTTTGAAAATACAGGGCTTTTCCTCATTCTTGATGAATCCAAATGATTTGATCACATCATTGAAATGAGCATTCCAGCTCCAAGATGCTTGCTTAAGTCCATATATGGACCTTTACAACTTGTAGACCTTATGATTAGTATCACTAGATGTGAAATCTAGTGGTTGTTTCATATAGATATCTTCCTCAAGATATCCATTTAAGAATGTCATTTTCACGTTCATCTACTATATTTCATAATCGAAATAGGCTGCAATAGCAAGTAATGTGCAGGTGGATTTTAGCATGGTTACTAGTGAAAAAGTATCCTTATAGTCAATACCTTTGTGCTGACTATACCCTTTCACTACGAGCATTGCTTTGAATGTCTCTACATTCCCATTGGCACCTATCTTTCTCTTGAAGATTCATTTATACCCAATAGGTACTATACCTTTAGGTGGATCTACCAAGATCTAGACTTGGTTCGAGTCATTGAGTCAATCTCTGACTTCATTGCCTCTAACCATTTCTCAGAGTCGATGTCTGATATCGCCTCGTTATAGATTTTGAGATCATCACCATGAACCCCTTTCCTTATGAGGAACATTTTCTCTACGTCCTCTAAAATAGTACCTAAGTACCTTTCAGGAGAATGGAAAATCCTTTCTGATCTACAAGATGGATGAGGTAGGGATTGGACTGGCTCAATTTAATTGGGCTCCATAGGTTCCTTGGTTCGTGGCTCTTGGGAGACATTCTTCTTGAGCCTAATCAATCTTTGGATGCCACCATCTTGAATAAACTATTTTTCAAGAAAGATGGCATGTCGACTCACAATCACATTATGATCTTTCGAAAGATAGAAAAAATATCCTAATGACTCTTTAGGATATCCAATAAATCAAGCTCTAAAGAACCTAGACTCTAATTTATTCGCTTGTTGTCTCTTGACATGGGCCGAACAATCCTAAATTCTGAGATGACTCAAACTTATTTTCTTACCATACCATATTTCATACGGTGTGGTAGGAACAGTTTTAGATGGAACCCTATTCAGTAGATATATAGCAGTCAACAAACTATATCCCTAAAAAAACTCAGGAAGGTCTATGAAGCTCATCATGGATCAAACCATATCTAATAGGATCCAATTTCTCCATTCTAAAACTCTATTGAGTTGAGGCATTCTAGGTGGAGTCCATTGAGAGATTGTGCCATTATTCTTAAAATAGTCTAGAAATTTCTAACTAAGATATTCACCTCCTCGATCTGATCGAAGAACCTTAATGAATTTTTCTATTTATTTTTCTACTTCAAGTTTGAATTTCTTGAACTTTTCAAAAGCTTCAGACTTGTGTCGCATCAAATACACGTATCTGTATCGAGATATATCATCGATAAAAGTGATGAAGTAGATGTAATTACCCCTGGCTGGCACATCAAATGGGCTGCATACATCAGTATGTACTAGGGCAAGCAGGTCTGTGGCCCTTTCCCCATGTCCTACAAAAGAAAGCTTGGTCATTTTGCCATGAAGTCATGATTCACAAATCGGATATGACTCGAAAGTCAATGGACTCAATAGCCCAGATTTTTTCAATTTGTTAACCCTATCTTTAGCTATATGACCTAACCAAAGGTGCCAAAGATACCTATTATTTAGACTATCCCTAGGTCGCTTTGATCCTATGGCATTCATGTTTTGCTCGATATTAAAAATAGAAACATCAATATGTAACTAATAGAGACGATTTATAAGGAAACCACTTGTAATTTTCATAAAGAATATTACAATGATCCTTAAGAAAACTAATTACATAGCCTTTCAATGCTAAACATTAAATAAAAATCAAATTCTTGCTTGCTGTAGGAACATAAACATAGTCCTTAAGTACTAAGTCTAATCCTGATGGTAATCACAGAGGATTGGTTCCCACGGCCACAGCAGCAACTCTTGCACCATTCTTGATGCATAGGATCATCTCACCATCCCTCAGCCTCCTGTTATCCTTATGATCCTGCATCGAGATGCACAAATGAGCACTAGAGCTAGAGTCAAGCACATAACTAGATGCAGAAGAAATCATAAGATTAGATTCTATAACGAGCATACCTCCAAAAGGATCTACCTTCTTCTTATTCTTTAGGCTGGCCAGGTAAAGAGGGCAGTTCTGCTTTCAATAGCCATCAGTATTGCAATGAAAATATTTTTCTTTGTCAACGGTCTTCTTCATTGGCTTTGTCTTCTTCTTTTTTCCACCATCCATCTTCTGCTTCTTCACGAACTTCTTTCCAAAAGACTTTCTCTGAGAAGAAGTCCACTCTATAGCAAGTACTAAGCCTTTAGAACCTTTCATAGAAAGCTCAGCAATAACCAGCATATTCATGAGCTCAGCCAAGGTATTCTGAAGTTTATGCATATGGTAGTTCATGATGAACTGCCCATATGCATCAGTCAAGGACTGCAGAATTATATCAGTCTACAGATCCTGATCTAACTTGACATCGAGCTTCTCAAGCTCTTTTAAGTCCTTGATCATCATTAGATAATGATCTTGGATCGACTATCCATCATGCATTTGAGCCTTAAACAGTCTTGTAGTGACTTGATATTTGGCTGTGCGACTTTGTTCATCAAACAACTCTTACAGGTGAGCCAACATTTAGTGGCTAGTCTTAATGTCTTCATATTGGTGCTGGAGCTCATCAGACATCGAGCCCAACATGTAATACCTAGTTTTGTTATTTTCATCCATCCACTTCTCAAGAGATGCTCTCTGATCAATGGATGGACGGGCTGGTAAGGTGGGAAGATCCTGTTCCAACACATGAGTCAACTTTTTGAAACTCAAAATAATTTTGAAGTTCTAGAACCAATCCTTGTAGTTAGGTCTGGTCAGTCTATGGGTGTCCAGGATACGGACTAGTGGGTTGGACGCACATATTTTCCTGTAGAGAGTTGTTTCTAGTTAGATTTTATAATTAGATGTAATCAATTTATTTAGGAGTTTTATTTTTAAATAAATTAGGCTCCCTCTATTTACTTGGATCCCTATACTTTCTTGACAAAGATGCAAAAATCTCCATGATTATTGATTTCTAGTGGATGGTATGGTCCCACCAACTGACTCACCACCTCAGCTAACAGTTATTGATGATGAATCAATTGATGAGTGGACAACTCTTGTCCAATGATTCTCTAATCATGGTGCACCCTAACTTGGTCTCTAATTCAAGAATCTCACCATGTCCGGAATATTGATCCACTCCTTAGTTAAGTCAGACCCATCATTTACATAGATTGGATTCTTGATTAGATCCCTCACCGTATCCAAAATATTGAGCCCAATCCATCCTCCAATCCATAGCATCCAATGTCTAATAAACATGGTTGCATCTTCTTGGTGCAACTGAACCATTGTATCCAGCTATGAATAATCAACTTCGGGAAGGACCCGCACATCTACAATGGTGGAAGACCTTAGACTTAATATTTTCTTAGGAATATTTAATTTAGGTCTCTTTAAACTTGACTTGACTTAGTCATAATAATTATGACTAACCTACTGGCATGGGTTGGCTCGAATTATTAGCCATCTCAAATCAGAATTGGGTCAACACAAATGGCCAGGTAAGTGAGACCAGTGGAAAGGATATGCCATTAACTCGATAAGAACGCATTCAGATCGAGTAGCTCCCAATTAAAAATCAATTGATCGTATTTGCCAAACTTATCTTAGCCACCAAATTATCGAATCAAAACTAATTGGGTTAGCCTACAATCCAGGCTCGAACCTCGGAGCCAAATTAGGTCTTGACCTGATCGAGTCACATCTCAATGTAATTCGATCTTGATCCAGACTTAATCCTATTAGGTTAATCAAATCTAAGCTTTCTTTGATCCCACCAAACTAACACTTGATTCGGTTTGATCAACCGCTAGACCTAATTGAGCTACCCAAGTCCGAACCCAATTTTATGAGACCTAATTGAGCTACCCAAGTCCGAACCCAATTTTATGAATATGTCCTAGATCTAAAAATTCATAATTTTTAGATCTAATTAATTAAATAATCTTAATTCTTAATTAAGTTTTGGGTTCATGAACAAAATATATAATAAAAATTCTAAAATTTAGGATCTAGAATTTTGTAAAAAAATAAGTTCTAATTTTTTATTGAGGATGAATGTGCAACACCCCTACACGCTATAAGAACGTCCCATCGAATGGAAGGAGAGGATCTTTAAATCCTACTTTATTCTTATGATCGTACAGTCATGGAGAACTTCTTAATCAGAAATATAATTTTTACTATAAAACTAGATAGATCATATATCACATATAAAAAGATCTAACTTATTAGATATATGTGCCTTAGAAGCCAGAATTGGCTGACACTTATAATACACTTCTAGGGGCAAAATTATAATTTTGACTATAATCAATAAAATGAGTTATTTTCTATCATATATGTGTATTTAGTGTCTGTGATACATCCTTTGAGTTAATGATAATGATAATTCATATTTTCAAGAGTTGAAAATTTAAGACATGAATAATCGTTATTAACTCATAAAATGCTCCCGACCATAGGATCATCACGAGGATGGTAATTGATCCAAAAGGTTGGTGTACAATCACTTCTCTTTAGTAGATGAGTCTTGAGTCTACGGTGTGGAGACACCAAAGTGAGAGTATAGGTACTCGTTAGAGAACGAGGGCACTGAGCGTAACCACCTCGAGTAGTCATTAGGAAGTCTACCTTCTCATCAATGACTGACTCGATGCTGTAGTGGTGTGTCTGGTTCTTTGACCTAAGGTGCATCAGCAGTTCACCTTGAGGGTGTTATAGTTTGACTACACCATAACTCAGTCTCCTAGCAATACGAAATCCTGAGGTGTATGTTGGCTATAGCATGTTCATTGTAGAAATTGGATTGCATCAAGATGGAATCTATCTACCTCGGTGGTAGAGGAGCAGCCCTATGATGATCATAAGAATCAAGTCTAGAAGCCCATGGCCATGGTAGAGTGAAATAATAGAAAGAGTTTCTATTTAGGTTTTCACATCAGATTTGAATTGAATGATTATATTATATGATAGAAACTAGAGTTTGACGAGTTCACCTTAACCCTAATCTGATCGGGGCTTAAGATAGAAGAACTTAATCACACAGGTAGCTACATCAAGAGGTTTGCATTTAGCTCTGATGGGTTGCCACCATATACTGCTAGGTGTCACTGGTGGATTTTGGGAGCAATTAGAATGATTTAGATGATCGATCATTCTAGCTATTCGAATCAAAAGAGTTCTGATCCATCGAAAGAGGTTTCAATGATGTCGATGATAGAGATCATGACATATCCCATTACCATATAGAATTGAACCTAATTGGGTCACACAAATAAGGGTTTGAATCTGGTGATCATCAATTGAACTAATCTAGTTCAATTGATCTGAATGAGGTTCAAGGAAATCATGCTAGCACTCGATTGAATCTAACGTTCTTCTTTTACTATCATAAATAGTTGTCCTGACTGAGCCAAAGGAGTTTGTGCTCAATCATAGGTCTTCACTTGGTTTGATTGGAGCCTGTTCAGATCAGAAAAGGGTTGTCTTACTTTGTAAGACAATACCTGCCATTTTTGGTCACCTGCCATTTCTCATCCTTTGACTTTGGTCAAAAGTTGACCTTTGACTGGTCAAATATTGACCATTGACACTTTGACCTCTGTCCATGTATCACACACCTATTGGAGAGCTGGTGGGGGCTTGTCCCCCTATCAGAACTTAGCAAGGAGGAGGGCGCACGCCACCCTTGGCGTGTGCCCAAGCTGGAGGCACCCAGGAGTCCCTGTTGGATAGGGACTCCATCTCCTTTTTGGATTTTGATTAGACTCCTCCTAAGAACCAACTTTAACTGATCTTAGGCACCATCTAAGGAAAAATCTAAGAGACTCTATTCCCACCAATCAGATTTAGATCTGATTTCATAAAGAGTTGTGATTGGTTGGGATGAAGAGGAGTTGGATCACACATAGTTTATAAATAAGACCCTGCACCCAACTCAAGTAGTATCTAAAACTTCCCATGCCCCAAGGCTGCCTCTCTGCACCTCCTCCATGCCAAGTCCATCTTCTCCCTCTCCTCTCCATGCCCAAAGTGGTTTGGGATCTAAGTTGGTGCAATCCAGACGAGAGAAAGGCAACAGAAAGCTAGAAGGCTGCGCTACTGCAAAGGACAACTGCTGATCTTCGAAAGTTATTTTGAAGATCCTCCAAATCAGATTCAAATCTAAGTTTTGGAGATGTGATAGAGAAGAAGAGGATCTCTAGATCCAGTCCAAGTGGATACTGGTAGAGGTCAGGCACTTGCATGGCTAGATCCATAACCTTCAGCTGCTTACAGGATCATCAATGGATAATAGGATTACCCTACATCAAGGTAAATTTAATTTAATTTATCTAGATTTTATTTTAATTATTAGAATAATAAGAAAAGAGAGATAGCTCCCAATTAAAAATCAGTCGATCGTATGTGCCAAACTTACCTTTAGACACCAAATTGTTTGAGTCAAGACCATTAGGTTAGCCCACAATCCAGACTCTAACCTCTGAGTCTAATTAGGTCTTGCTTGATCGTGACTCGATCTTGACCCAGTCTTAATCCTATTAGGCTGGTCAATTTAAGCATTGTTGATCCCATCTAAACCAATTTGATTCAATTTGATCAATCGCTTAGACTAATTGAGCTAACCCAAACCCGAACCCAGTATTAGAATATGTCTTGGATATGAAATTCTCAATTTATAGACCTAAAATATATTTCATAATCTTAATTCTTAATTAAGTGGTTTATAAACAAAATATGCATAATAAATCCTAGGATTCAAGATCTAGGGTTTTTGCAGAAAGTAAGTTTTAGATTTTTGATTAAGGACGAACGTGCAGTACCCCTACACGTCATAAGTACACCCCATTGGATGGAAGGAGAGGGCCTTTAAACCCTTCTTCATTCTAATGACGGACAGCCAAGAGGAATGCTTATTCAGGAACATGTATACTACAAAATAGTTTTAGATCTATATCATCATATCTTATATACAAATTAGATCTAATCATGGCATATTTTGTCATACATTTCATGTATTGAATCATGCATTTTTAGATCTAAATTATCTCATAATAATCTAAAAAAATTAGATTTAAATTGATCTTATCAAAATAAATTCTAATCTAGACAACTATGTAGAACTATTCTACAACTAGTCTACACATGCATCAATCATATCTCATATGATGTTTAAAATTAAATAATTTTTATTTACTATTTTTTAGATATTATTATAATAATTATAATATCAAAAATAGTAAATAAATAGATCTAAATATGATTAATCAAATTAAATTATAAACATGCAAGACTATTCTATAAGAACTATTCTATTTTAAAACTAGTCATGCAATATTTCTAATCTTAGATCTAAATTATTTAATTTTAATTTTTTCTAAATTCAGATCTGATCACATCTTATGTGACATCTAAAATTACTTATTTTTTAATTATAATAAATTTAAAATCAGATCTAAATACTTTAGAACCTTGGCTCCGATACCAGTTGAAGGAAAATTCTGATTTTTTGGATCAGGTTCGTTCAGATCTGATCGAATCAAGAGAGATATATTCAAAAAATTTTTTCTTTGATCCATAATCAGATCTAAAATATTTAACTAA
>QRFJ01000822.1:0-40388 GCA_006176705.1 Cocos nucifera
ATCAACAAGTGTTCTCCACAGCAAGTATTGGATATTTCCTATTACTTAAAATAATGTATGAGGTAAAGCAACTGGTGGCTCTTAATATAAGCTATATGAATAGTATGTGACTAGCTCATGTTTTGTTCGTAGCATTTTACGTCCGTCCAGTCATAAGATAATAGACTCTCAACAATAACTCTATCCACGAGTGTTTGTCCCAATTTCATAATTTAACCACCATTCAACCCATTGGCAATACAATTTCCTTGGTACAAAATAGACAATATTAATTAGACGCATAAAAAGGTTGTGATACTATTGGTTGGAATAACGTGCTCTATGAATATAGCGACTAAGTGTTACCAGAAGACTGGAGGATTGTCTTGGCTAGCTAATTTTTTTGTAAGCTTATTAAACACTTAAGAGCGCAATTTCAGCTCTTCGTGAAAATGATTTATTAATGAATACCCTTCCATGGACTAATGTCCTTGAATACTAAGATTACCTAATTGGTATTACTAGGTTCAAATATGGTGAAGGTTTATTGGATACACACATTATCAATGGTGCATTATACCTCTATGCTAGATACGAAGAATATGAAGTCAAACATATTAGACCCCTAGCCCGAGCAGTAACATGAAAGTTTTTGAAAAATTATTTCCATAATAATTATTATGATTAAAATTAATCATTTCAAAAGGATTTGCTATGAATAGTTTTCATTAAAAGATGACGTTGATTAATGTTAGGTTTTAATAAGCTATACAAAGACTAAGCATTTGATAGTGTAATTCTGATGGTCAATACAAGGATATTGAATGCGGTGATTGAATTGGTGGATTATAGCTGATGCATGACACCAAAGGCCAGTTGGTTTCATCCCACTCACCAAGAAATTCAGTCATATATTATAGGTTCTATATCTCTATGCTGGACCATGTTGCTATTGTGTATCTTAACAGACCTGAAGCCAATAAGTTACTGAATGTGCAGAACCTAATGACCGAGCGCATTTAATGTATCTACCAATGTATCCATGTCTCCAAGTCAATTTGAAAAGATTTATTTGATTATTATTCTATAGATTGGATCAAGAAGTTCTAACTTTAATTCAAGAAAAGCACCAAAATAGTGATTGGGTTAGGTAATTCAAATAAGTTTGAATATAGAGCAGACCATAGGTTTACTAAGATGGGATTCAAGGGAGGTGGCCAACCAAGAAAAGTGGCCACTTCCATCTTTGCTTGTTATGTCAACTAGATGGTTGCACTCCCACTAGGGGTGAGTGGCATCTTTGAAATATGTTGCCTTAAAAGGTCAATGCCCTCGTAGCTCTCTTTTTGGAGTCTTAATAAGAGACTCCCAGGGGCAACAAGGATACAAGGCACCACCACCTCCTCCACATCCTCTTTTGACAGGGTTTGATTGAGACTTTAAGGTGCCTAGCATAAAAAACATGGTGCCTTTTCTCCTCCATAAATAATGGAGGAGCCTTAGGGTATATTCACGCCAATCCCCACGACCCACAAAAGGGGGGGAGTTGTCAGGAAGGTTAGGGTTTTCTTCTTTAAGAACAAGAGAGTAGTCTAAGAAAGGGAGAAGACTTATGAGATAAGTCCTCCTTTCAGTGCATCCCTTTAGTCTATAGTTGCTAGAGGTTCAAAACTAGGCAATCCTTTGGATAGTCATATGAGCAAAAGTAGCTATGGGTAGTAATTCTTAGAAGGATGTATGCTTTATAGCATCCATATTTCTGTAACACCCCACCTCTCCTACTAGGTAAGGATACATTGGCTTAGCTGAGTTTAATTAGCATTTCATGCCGCAGTTTACAAAGTACTATTAGACTCAGTTCATCTACTAATAACCTTCCCTAAAATAATTCAATTAATACTTCCATCGACCAATACAATCCTTTCAAATAATTCCTAAATTTTCAAAAATCAATACAAGGTGCTATTCATTATACCAAACTATGTTACCCACTATAAGTAAAACATAAGATAACATCCTTTCTCAATTAAACATCTTCAATACATGCACAGCTAGCTATTTTCTCTTATTTCAAACTTTAACTTATACAACCCATACTGATATATATAACATTTTCAAAAGAAACATCTCTAAAAAGAAGCTAACATTACCAACCTTCTTTAGTGTAAGTGCTGCTAAGGATGTGAAAGATGCAGGTGCTATGTTAAGATATGATCCTCTGTCTATAGGGGAAAGAAAAAAGTACATGATGAGACTCAAGTCCCAGTGAGTAACAAAACTAGCTAACAATGGAAAATAGAAAAAATGATTAGTTTGAAATCTATGTCACACATGTCAATTGCTAATAACATATTCAAGGAAACTTTTGATTGCTAAATAAAAATAAAATTAGGTAACTAATTGATTAAAACAAAAGCTATTGAATACGCTAAACTACACCCCCAGTGTTACCTCTATCCAAGCGGCCAGGTCACATATAGCTTTGATTACTATGAGAGCCCACATGGGCAAAGTCTTCACTTATGGAGGTGTCAGCTGAATTTTGCTATCTCATAAGCTAATATTATGACTTATCTCACAGGTTAATCACTCTTGTGGGTAGCCTGTTGAAAACCAATTCAATAAAATTATTTTGGCTTAAATTAAACATGCTTTGCTATTCCAACATGAACATACATACATACATACATACATACATACATACATACATACATATATATATATATATATATTATATAGCTTGTCAAATATGATAACCATTTTACATTTCCAAACTTGTAACCATACAATCAATGCAGTACAAGAGGAGAATAATTTTCTTTCGAAGCATATCCCATTCATAACAAAGTTTAGTAAGGAAAACACCATAGCTAGAAAATCTACTTACCTTAAAATGATTAGTAGATTATTCTAGAGCTCTGTTGGGAAAAATGTTGAAAAATGTATCCCAAAGCTAATTATTAGCCAGTTGACAATTGTGCTATCCTTTGTAAATGTAAATGATTTATTATAAATAAAAATTTATTTTGACATTTTTCATCACAAGCCTACGTCTTCTAATGAACTTCTGTATTGTGATGAAGTCTTTGGGACTATTTAGATTCGATAAAGAGAGAATTTATCGATTAGTCTTTAAAGTGTTCGCAATCAAATGATACGTTATTAATTAGGACGACAATGTTTGTCGAGTGTAGGTCATTGTATGCTATATGGATTGGTTGTCCTCTTAACTAAGGAGTGTAGAGATACTGGTGTGACATATAGATGAGATGTAGGGGTACATCATCACTGAACGTGACCAACTCTAAAGCATTCTGCTATCAAGAATTGCACAAATGGGATATGGGTATAAGTGTTTCTTCGATTTGAGATCGCCATGGTGACTTGCAAGCAAGTCACTATGCTTTGATGTCAGACTATCTGAATTTTTAATTCAGTAATGGAAGATTTTTGGGCACAGTCAACTACTTATGAAGTCGGTGAGTAATCAAGATGAGATTGATTGCTCCAAGGATTGGAGATAATGCATCGCTGTATTTCAATTTAGCAAAATCTTAGCCAGGGTAATCCATGTGATGAATTTGGTATTTTGAAATATAATGTGGATGATCTAATCAGGATTGATAGTCAAACCCCGAGTCATCCTATGAGCATTCAGATCAAAGGGATGAATTATGTAAAAATGATATCCACATGAATTCTAAGAGTATTGCTTTATACATTCAATCTATCTGACCATCGGATACCATTACTGGATGATCACTTTGATTCATATAAAAAAAATATTCCTATGCTACAGGCTTAGGTTTGAACCTATAGAGTCACGCGCATTAGAAATCTCAATCTCATCGGATGGTTGATTAATAGTTAAGAATCATTTTAGGATTAAACATTCAATATGATTGATATTTGACCTAGTGCAAATATTGTAAGAGAATAAATTAGCAATTGAATTGCTAATTGACTCAATCTGATTAAGCAAGAGGATTGAGATTGAGTCTAATTCAATAATATTCATTTAGATTTAGTTTAGGCTTGATTAGATCAAATCTAATTGGCTTATGGGATAAGCCAATTTTAATGGAAACCAAATTTCTTGTTGAATTAGGACTTATGTGCACCTAATTTTTAATTTGATTAAAATTAAAATTAAAATTAAAATTAATTTTATCTAATTTAATTAGGCTCTTAGTTGGATTAAGATCACCTTTAATTAGATTGCATAAGTTTTAATATTGTTGGGGGTAAACCTCACTCCCACCGAAGTTTGGTTTGGTGCTCAGCCAAGTGTAACTCATAATCGCGGGAGAGCTTCAATCACAAACTTCTCCCGGAGTCCTCCAATAGTCGAACTCCTCTTGGATTCCTCCAACAGTCAAACTTCTTTTGGATTTCTCCAGTAGCCAAACTTTTTCTGGACTCCTCCAGCAGTCGAACTTCTCTCGAAGTCCTCTAGCAGCCAAACCTCTCCCAGATTCCTCCAACGGTCGAACTCTTTTTGGGTTTCTTCAGTAGCCAAACTTCTCTTGGAGTCCTCCAGCAATCGAACTTCTTTTAAATTCCTCCAGCAGTCAAACTCCTTTCGAACTTCTTTAGCAGTCAAACTTTCTACAGTCGTCCAAGAAGATCTCCGCACGAACTTGGCTCCACACACAAACCAACTCACCCACAGACTACCTAAGAAGAGTCCGAACTCCTTTGGTATTAATGTAACTTAACGATTCATCACCAACTGGTGCCTGCTCCTCTTAACTTCGATTATTAAATCCCAATGGAC
This sequence comes from Cocos nucifera, assembly GCA_006176705.1. Classification (NCBI taxonomy): domain Eukaryota; kingdom Viridiplantae; phylum Streptophyta; class Magnoliopsida; order Arecales; family Arecaceae; genus Cocos; species Cocos nucifera. The sequence goes on from QRFJ01000822.1 coordinate 4,757, forward strand.
TGGCACACCACGACAATAGACACTACCCCCGTAATAAACTTCATGTGGTCTCAGCGGCCCACCACCTGATAGTTACGACTGTCGCTATCAATTTATTACAGGCTCCATCTATAAAAGAGACCCTCTAGATATATTTTCTCTAAGCTCTCTTCTCCTTCTCAATATCCTGCAATTTTTTCTCCTAAGTACTCCATTTTTGTTGGCTGAAAGAGCCGACTTAATCGTCGGAGGGTCTTACCAGAGCCACCCACCCCGAGCTCTAGATGAGACTTATCTTGCAGATCATGACGGCAACCTCATCTTCTCCAACTCCAACGCTACTCCGACGTCGACTAGATTTCACACCAATAGAATTGGCACTAGAGGGAGGGGCATTAAACCTCCATTCTGAGGTTCTCTTGTTCTTAAAGGAGTGCTCAGTAGAAAATTCTCTTCTTCTTCTCTGAGGTCATCCTTTCCAAAAAAGATGCCTCCCAGGAAAGCTTCTACCCGACGATCGATGACCTCCATGGTCAGATCCCATCTAGATCTGCCCACCCCTATTTCATCCCCGACGACTCAAGCTCCATCTACAGCAACGATGGACGTGAAGCAGTTCAACCTGCTAGTGCTGTAGGTTCGCGACCTCATGAAAGTGATGGAGGCCATATAGCAGCAGTAGCCTCTGATGCCTCAGCAGCAGTCTGAGGGCAACCAACTTGGGTTAGTTGGCTAATAACCTCCAAAAAGGGAAAGCAGAGGGTTGAGAGCCCCTGCTCTGATCATGATTCTATCCCTGGGGAGACTTTACCTTCGTTCAGCCAAAAGACCTTGAAGGTCCATGATCGAGAGGATCTGAATCAAAAGCTATAAGAGATGAACTGATGGATCGAAGAACTCCATCATGCACCCCCCTCCCACAGTAACGATATCTATACTGACCCTCCTTTCTCTCACTGCATCATGCAGGAACTAATCCCACCGAACTTCAAGCTTCCCTAATTTGAGTGCTATGATGGGACCTCTGATCTGGTTGACCATATGGAGGCCTTCCAGATAATGATGCTGCTCCATGGTGCGCCCGATGCCATTCTATGCTGAGCTTTTCCATCTACTTTAAAAAGGACAGTCAGAAATTGATACTCGATCCTCAAGTTGAATACCATCTTCTCTTCTGACTAGATGAGTCATCAGTTTGTGGCTCATGTTGTTAGTAGCCACCATCTTAGGTGAGGCTCAAAATCCCTCATTAACATCAAGTAGTAAGAGGGAGAATCCATTCGGGCTTATGTCAACCACTTCAATGCAGCTGCTCTGAAAGTTCAGAATCTAGACTAGTCTATTGCTATGGCCGCACTAAAAGATGATCTTTAGAAGAATAATTTATTATTCTTCCTAGAGAAGAAGTATCCCAGAGATTTTATCGATATGCTGGTTCGAGTCGAAGGATATGCCCGAGCAGAAGAGGCCTTCAAGGCCAAGGATAATGAAGCCACTAGAGAGCAATGAATTGGTGAGCCAGGCAAGCTTGCTGAGGAAGAAAAGATGAGTGAAGCTCGACCGCACTTTTAAACTCTTCCTAAGTGCAAGCGAGTCCGAACTCCTCCCCGGGCTTGAAAGCCCGGATAGAAGGGCATGGTGGGGCTCTCCCCTCCAAAGGTTCCATAACTATGGCCTCCTCAATGCTCCAAAAATGTAAGTACTGATGGATATCAAGGAGCAACTGCCTAGATCGGAGAAGATGTGCTCTCATCTCGACAAGCGCAATCCTAATAAGTATTGTCTCTATCATCGTGACCATGGTCATGATACTGAAGAGTATATCCAGCTCCAAGACGAGATCGAGGAGCTCATCAAATGGGATAAGCTCAATCGATTCCTATGATGTTGGCCCAAAGGGTGGAAATATCGATCGAGGGCACTACCATAGCCAGAACCACCAAGAAGGAAGGAGCAGGAGTCGGATCGACCATCACTCGGTATCATCAACACCATCTCTGGAGGACTTCGATGAGGGGAGGCTCATAGATCAGTAGAGCTCGAGAAGAGAAAGAGAACTAAGGAGCCCATTTCTTTCACCAATGAAGATGCCCAAGGAGTTCAATTCCCACATAATGACACGGTTGTAATCTCTTTAAACATTACTGACTATGATGTCCACCGCATTTTGGTAGATAATAAAAGCTCTACTGATATTTTATTTTATGATGCTTTCTCAAAAATATCTTTGCCTAATAATCATTTGGAACCTATAAATTCTCCGTTGGTAGGCTTCACTGGCGACGCCGTGCCAGTTGAGGATATAATAACTTTGACTGTGGCTGCAGGGCAATGCCCGAGGCTGGCCAGAGCGTAGGTCAATTTTCTAGTCGTAAAAGCTCCATCTGCTTACAACACTATTCTTAGCCAACCTAGCTTGAATGCACTCCGAGCTATGGTATCAACTTATTACTTAAAGATGAAGTTTTTAACGAGCTGCAAAATTAGAGAGATTAGGGGAGACTAGGCCTTGGCAAGGCACTATTACTCCATTGCCTTATAGAAAAATATCCAGTCCGACCTTTATCCTGTTGATGAGCTAGATGTCCGTGACGACCTTATGGAGGAGCGGGCGAGCCTATGGAAGACCTTATAGCCATGTCCTTGGATGACAGGAATGTAGAGCACACTATGCAGATTGGCTCCAATTTGGGGAGTGAGGTTCAAGAACAACTCATCACCTTCCTTCGGAAGAACATGAACATCTTCACCTAGGTCCCAGTAGATATGCCGAGGATCGATGCTGAAGTTATGGAATATCGGCTGGCTGCTGATCCCAAGTGTCGGTCGGTAAAAGAGAAGATGTACAGCCGTGCTCCGAAAAGGTAGAAAGCAATTGCGGAAGAAGTTGATAAGCTCCTCAAAGTTGGGTTCATCCAAAAAGTTAACTATCTGAGCTAGGTCTCAAACGTGGTGCTCGTCAAAAAGGCAAACGGCAAGTGAAGGATGTGTGTAGACTTCAAAAAGCTGAACAAAGCCTGCCCAAAAGATAGCTACCCCCTATCCAGGATTGATCAACTGGTGGATGCAACCTTGGGCCATGAGCTCCTCACCTTTATGGATGCCTTTTTCAGCTACAACCAAATCTAGATGGCACCAGAGGATGAGGAGAAAACTGCTTTTGTTACTGACCGTGGTCTTTACAGTTATAGGATTATGCTTTTCGGACTAAAAAATGTAGGGGCAATGTACCAACGCCTGATCAATAAAATCTTTAAGGAGTAGATTGGCCAGGTGTATGTGGATGATATGCTCATCAAAAGTCGAGCTTCAATGAACTACGTCACTGACCTCGAAGAGACCTTCTGTGCACTTAAGAAGTATAAGATGAAGTTGAACCTGGCCAATTGCGCCTTCGGAGTGGTTTCGAGATAGTTTTTGGGATTCATGGTGTCGAGGTGTGGGAATGAAGCAAATTTAGAAAAAATTCATACTATTCAAAAAATGGTTGCTCCAAAAATAATTAAAGAAGTTCAACGCTTGATCGAAAAAGTGGCATCCCTAAATCGCTTTGTCTCGAGATCGGTCGAGTGATGCATGTCCTTCTTTCAAGCTCTCAAGTAGTCAAAGAACTTCTGCTGGATGATGGAATGCCAACAGACATTCGAGGAGCTTAAAAACTACCTCAGCTCATCTTCATTGCTGACAAAGTCTAAGCTTGGAGAAGAATTATTCTTGTACCTAGCAGTCTCTCCAATAGCCCTGGCGGTAGTCCTGGTCAAGGAGGAAATGAAAGTGCAGCGATCGATCTACTACATAATCTGGGTCCCAAGGGATGCAGAGACTAGGTATCTAAATTAGAAAAATTGACTTATGCTCTTCTAATTGCTGTTAGAAGACTTCGACCTTACTTTCAGAGGTACTCCATAATGCTTCTCATGAATCAACCAATTAAGATAGTTCTTCATCGAACGGATGCCTCCGAAAGAATCACAAAATGGATGATCAAACTCATAAAATTTGACATCAACTATTGATCTCAGCCGTCGATCAAGCCTAAATATTAGCAAATTTTGTAGTGGAATGTCCCATCCCAAATGAAGCTGAGCTTGAATAGAACGAAACCAGTGTTCCATGATTGCAGTCGGGCTCCCTTAAGGAAAGGGCCAACCTTTCTAAAGATTTTTGGGCCCTATATGTGGATAGCTCGTCCAATGCTTTTGGAGTGGGTGCAGGGTTGATCTTGGTAGATTTAGAAGATGTCATCGCCAAATATGTGCTATGCTTTGAATTTTCAGCAACTAATAATGGGGCCGAATATGAAGCTTTGATCGTTGGATTAAAAATAGCAAAAGAGTTAGAAGTGGATCGGCTCCAAGTCTACAATGATTCCCAACTGATGGTTGGATAGGTCAATGGCAGTTTTGAAGCTTGGAAGGAAAGCATGATAAAATATCTTGAGAAGGTGAAAAACTTGACTCCGACCTTCAACGGTTTTAGTATTCAACAGATTCTGAGGGCAAAGAATATAAGAGCCAACCTTCTCTCTAAATTGGCCACTTTAGCTCTGACCGAACTACCCAAAAAAATATTTTTTGAAATTCTAAACTACCCAAGCTTAGAGGAGTTGTAGCCTGTTATGCAAGTTGAGCACAAATCGAGCTAGATCGACCCTTTAGTTGCCTACCTCAAGGATGGAGCACTCCCTCATGATTTGAAAGAAGCTCGAAAGCTCAGAAATCAGGCTTTCTGGTATGTTCTATATGAAGACAAGTTGTGTAAAATATTGTATTCTCTATCGCTCTTGAGATGTCTCCGACCTTCAGAGGCTGACTTCGCATTATGGAAAGTGCATTAGAAAATTTGTAGAAGTCATGCTGGAGCTAGATCCTTGTCACAAAGACTACTTCGATAGGGGTACTATTGGCTGACATTGTACCACGATTCCATAGAGTATGTTAAGAAATGTGACCGCTGTCAGAGAAATGCAAACATACAAAGATAGTCAACCTCCGAGCTTACTCTACTAAGTACATTGTAGCCATTCACGCAGTGGAGAATGGATATACTTGGCCCCTTATCAATGACATCCGAACAATGAAAGTTCCTCCTAGTTGCAGTTGACTACTTCATCAAATGGGTCAAGACCGAACCATTGGCAAAAATTAATGAAGTCAAGGTGCAGGACTTCGTCTGAAAGTCAATCATCTATCGGTTCGATTTGCCCCAAACTCTTATAACAGATAATGGGCGGCAATTTAATAGACAAAATTTGTTGAATTCTATGAAGATTTGAACATCTTCCACCATTTTACATTAGTCGCCCACCCACAAGCAAACGGAGAAGCCGAAGTGACAAACAGGATCCTGCTGCAAGGTATCAAAGCAAGACTTGAGAGAGTGAAGGAGACTTAGATAGATGAACTTTATCATGTACTCTGGGCATACCGAACTATCCAAAGATTGCCAACTGGGGAGACCCCATTTGCCTTGGCTTTTGGAATTGAAGCGGTCATCCTAATAGAACTTAAACTTCTATCAGCACGAGTCATGGCATTCAACGAGCAATAAAACTCATCGAGCCTCAGGACTAACCTTGACATATTAGAAGAAAAATGGAAGAAAGCCCAAGTTCAGATGGCAGTCTATAAGCAAAAAGTAGCTCATTACTATAATTCAAAAGTCAAAGGCAAGATATTCAAAGTGAGGGACTTGGTACTTTGACGAGTGGCTGTCTCACAGCCCCAGAATCAAGAAAAGCTTGCTCTGAATTGGGAAGGTCTATATGAAATAGAGGAGGTTATCCAACCCAAAACTTATCGCTTGAAGGAGTTCGGAGGAACAACTCTCCCATGGTTTTAGAATTCAGAAAAGTTGAGAATGTACTACCAGTAACTTTCCTTCAATAAAACTTTTCTATTTTAACATCACTATTTTCTGGCGTAAAGATCGTGTAATGACTAATAACTTTCTAAAGCAATCTAAAGTAGCCCATTAGGAAGAGGATGAGAACCTCGTCCTAACGCAAGCAAAGTTGAAGATCTCATTGAACTAAGATGAGATGAGGGGAGAGGTCCTACCAACGATCCTAATGTGCTCCTACAGTCCGTTAGAAATAGGAGAAGAACCTCATCCTAATGCGAGCAAAGTCGAAGGCCTTGTTGAACTAAGATGAGATGAGGGGAGAGGTCCTACCAACGGCCCTAACACTCTTCTATAGCCCGTTAGGAATAGGAGGAGAATCTCATCCTAACGTAAGCAAAGTTGAAGGCCTCGTTGAACTAAGATGAGATGAGGGAAGAGATCCTACCAATGGCCCTAACGTGCCCTTACAACCCATTAGGTGAAGAAACCGAATCTAGGGTTTCATGGATAGATCTCATAATTTTTTCAAAATCATGCAGTGAAAGACTTAAATAAATTAAATATTTATTTAAATAAATATATAAATACCTAGATCTTAGATCTATTACATGATCAAGGCATGATATTAAATCAAAAATTAAAATCAAATAAGAAAGTAAAGGATTGATCAAATCAACCTAGACTACACTACATCAAATGTAGGTATGAAGTTTATAGATCATATCTATTACCTGAGCAAGTTAGATATTCTAACTTGCTGATCTAGGCTTGAGGATGAAGTCATGAGCCGCACACGCATCCGACCTCTAGGAGTCATCCACATGAGCCTACGATCTTTGATTTGAAGTTCGATGCAGAAAATCAGCACAGTATGCTAGTACTGTGCTGATCCTTCTTCGATGGTCGATTTGATGCTCTCTTCTTTAAAATTTGAACTCTCTAAAATATAAAAAGAAAGATGAGAGTTTACTGATATGAGACTCTCTCAAAAAAACTTAAAAAAAGGAGGAGAGATTGAAAATAAAACAGTCCTAGAAGAAGACCCTCTTCTTCTCTTTTCTCTCACCTAGACACCTAGTTTGGTGCCTATGGAACCTCCATGCCCAAGGATCCTCTTCCTCTAATTTTTTACACCCAAAATCTCTCCCAAAGCTCTATATTTCATGAAAAAATCAGGCCAAAATTCATCCTAAATTTATAGAAAAAGAAGAATCCTTGTTAGATCAAAATCCTAGACTAGGAATATCTAAACATGGCTCTTCCATAATTATTGGCGTGGACCAACAAGGGAGGGCACACAAAAAGGAAGATTATTTATATGGAATAAGAGAAGAATTAATTAAAAGAGTGGGCGGCACTAAAGGAAAGGTGTTTTGGTCAACAAGGATTCTATCTCATAGAATCCTAAGCAAAACTAACTCCTCTTTTGACTTGGTCTTCCAACAAATTGCCTTATGAGAAAAGAAGGAGAGAAAGAGGGCGTGAGAAGCCATAGGAGTGGATAATTTTTATGTAAGAAATAAAACAAAAAGGGCATGGGGCGTGATGATTAAGTGGTGGAAGTGATAGGGAGTCCTAGTTACACTAGGACTCCTATTTTAACTTGATCAAACAAGATCTTTTAACCAAATAAAATAAAGATTAAACCAACATAATTAAATAAGATCCTAACCCATTTAAGAACTTAATTAAATTAGATTAAATCAAATTTAATTTTAATTTATTTTCTAATCAAATTAGAAAATTGGGTTAATCCGAGTCCTAGTTAGACTAGGACTAGTTCTTCCTTGCACTTGGCTTATCCAATAAATCAATTGGACTTGATCCAATCAAGCCCAAACTAAATTATATTTAATTAGACTTAATCTCAATTTATTGGCTTAATCAAATTAAGTCAATTAGCAATCTAATTGCTAATCGATCCTCCTGCAACACTTGCACTAGGTTAAACACCAATCGTATTGATTGTTTAACCGTAGAATGATTTTTAATCATTGATCAACCATCCGATCAGATCATAATCTTTAATGTGTGTGACCTCATAGGTCTAAACCTAATTTGGTAGCATAGAAATAAATTTTTGTACCAATCAAAGTGACCATCTAGCAATGATATTCGACGGTCGGATAGGTCGAAGGTGTAGGACACCATCCTTAGAATCCATGCAGATATAGTTTTCATATAATTCATCCCCTTGACCACAATGCTTGTAGGACACCTTAGAGTTCAACTATTAACTCTGATCAGATTGTCCATATTGTATTTCAAAATATCAAATTCATCTGATCGATAATCCTAGCCAAGGTTTTGCTATATTGAAATACAGTGATACATTCTTCTCCAACTCTTGGAGTGGTCAATTCCATCTTGATCACACTCCAACTTCACAAGTACATGACTATGCCCAGAAGCCTTTCATTGTTGAATTAGAAATTTAGTTAGTCTGGTACCAAAGCACAATGAGTTGCTTGCAAGTCATTGAGGTGATCTTAGGTCTAAGGGATACTTATACCTATATCCCATCAGAGACATTCTCGATACCAGTATGCTCTGAAGTTGGTCACGTTCAATGATGATGTACCCATACATCTCACCTATATGCCATACCAGTGTCTCCACACTCCTTGATTAAGAGGATAACAAACCTGTATGGCATATAGTGACCTATGCTTGATAGATGTTGTTGTCCTAATTAATAGCCTATCATTTGATCGTGAATAAATTTAAGGACTAATCGACCTTTCTTTATTGAAACTAAATAGTCCTAAGGACTTCATCACAACAATGAAGTTCATTAGAAGATATAAACTTATGATGAAAAAGATACCAAAATATTTTTATTAATTAATAAATTAATTATAATTATAAAATAACTCAACCGTCAATAGGCTGATGATTGGTTTTGGGGCACAATTCTCAATAACTCCTACTTGTTCTAAAGCCACTTAGCACAGTATCTAATACCCATCTTCGACTTATGGTTGTCGAACTCCTTGATTGCCAGGGCTTTAGTGAAGAGGTCGGCTAGGTTCTCCTTTCTATCGATCTTCTGAAGGTCAACGTCACCACGATCCACGATTTCACGAACCAAATAAAAATGGTGCAAAATATGCTTTGTCCGCTGGTGTGCCTTCAATTTCTTTACTTGAGCTATGGCGCTAGTGCTATCGCAGTAGAGTAGGACTGGACCATCAATGGAGGGTGCTACTCCGAGCTCGGTGATGAACTTTCTTAGCCATATAGCTTTTTTTGCTGCATTTAATGCTGCCATATACTCTGCTTCATAAATAGAGTCAGCTACTATATACTGCTTGAAACTTTTCTAACAGATGGCTCCATCATTTAGAGTAAAGATATACCCCGATACACTTTTACTGTCATCATGGTTAGATTGAAAGTTAGAGTCTGTAAATCCCACAAGCTTCAGATCTGACTCACCATAAACCAACCATTGGTCTTTAGTATTTCTCAAATACTTAAGGATGGTTTTAACCACCTTCTAATGATTTTCTCCAGGGTCAAACTGGTATCTACTCACCACTCCTAGTAAGTATGCCACGTCTGATCTCGTACATATCATTGCATACATAATAGATCCCACTATCGAAGCATATGGGATTATACTCATATGCTCTCTCTCTTTAGGAGTTGTCGAACAATCCTTCTTAGAGAGAGAAATTTCATGGCCTATCGAGAGATAGCACTTTCTGGAATTCTCCATGCTGAACCTCTTCAGCATAGTTTTTATGTACGTGGACTGAGGATACCAAGCATCCTTTTAGATCTATCCCTATAGATCTTTATCCCTAGGATGTAGGATGCTTTACCCAAGTCCTTCATGAAGAACTATGATGATAACCTGACTTTTATTCCTTGTAGTGTGGAGATATCATTCTCGATTAAGAGAATATCATCCATGTACAAAATAAGGAATACCACTGCTAGACCATTTACCCATTTGTAAATGTATGATTCTTTTCCATTCTTAACAAAGCCATACATTTTGATCACTTTATCAAAATGCATGTTCCAACTTCGAGATGCCTGCTTCAATCCATAAATGGATCTTTAAAGCTTGTACATCTTGGACTTATCTGTAGATGTGAATCCTTCAGGTTGTATCATATACACCTTTTCGATCAGCTTTCCATTTAGGAAAGCTGTCTTTACATCCATCTACCAGATCTCATAGTCAAGATGGGTAGTAATGGCAAGCATGATCTGAATGGACTTGAGCATTGCTACAGGAGAGAACATCTCATCATTGTCAATACCATAATATTGACGATATCCCTTGGCAACCAAATGGACTTTATAGGTCTCCACCTTTCTGTCTGCACCCTTCTTCCTTTTGAAGACCCATTTACATCCAATGGGTTTAACCCCTTTAGGTGGGTCAACTAATGTCCATACATCATTGACCTTCATGGAATCTTTTTTGGATCTCATGGCTTCTAGCCATTTCTCAGAGTCGAATCTCTGCATCGCATCTACATAAGTGATCGGATCCTCATCGTTCTCATCGAGTTCAATGGGATCACCATCCTGGACCAAGAATCCATAGTATTTGTTCGGATGGTACAGTACTCTATTGGATCGCCTTAATGGTGCGGGTTGACTAGGCTTTGGATCTGATCTGATCAAATCCGACTTAGGTTCAACATTCTGTGTTGGACTTTCTATCTGTTGAACTTCATCAAGTTTAACCTTAGAGGCAATAGTTCCTTCACCAAGGAACTCCCTTTCTAGAAAGGTTGCCCTAAGGCTGATGAATAGTATCCTTTGGTCTCTTTTGGGTACCCTATGAATGTACACTTGTCAGGCCTAAGTCCAAGTTTGTATGTAACTAACCGTTTGACATAAGTCGGGCACCCCCAAATTCTAAGGTGTGAAAGTGCTGGCTTATGCCCTATCCATATTTCATATGGGGTTTTAACTATAGACTTACTTGGGAATCCTATTTAATAGATAACAAGCCGACTCGAGTGCATATCCTCAGAATGATATTGGCAAGCTGACAAATCCCATCATGGATTGGACCATGTTTAACAATGTCCGATTCCTCCTTTCAGATACACCATTATGCTGTGGTATTCTAGGAGGAGTCTACTGGGAGAGAATTTCATTCTCTCCTTGATATGTGAGAAACTCACCAGTAAGGTATTCTCCTCCTCGGTCAGACAAAAGAGTTTTAATACTCTTCTCAGTTTGTTTTTCTACTTCACTTCAGAATCATTTAAACATTTCAAAAGAATACGACTTATGTTTAATCAGATAGCCATATCCATATCTGGATAGATCATCTATGAAAGTGATGAAATAGACATATCCACCTCTGGCACTTGTGCTCATTGGTCCACATACATCAGTATGTACTAGACCTAAGAGCTCATTGGCTCTCTTACCTTTTTCAGTAAAAGATGATTTGATCATTTTATCAAGAAGATAGGACTCACAGGTTGGAAGTGATTCACAATCATTAACTTCGAGGATTCTCTCTTGAGTCAACCTATTTATCCTATTCTTGTTTATATGACCTAGCCTATAGTGCCATAAGTAGATATCTGATATACTATCTAATCTAGGGTGCTTGCCAGTAGAATAGACTACATTAATAGATTGTGATAACATATATATACCATTGTTCAATTGTCCATAGAAAGTAGTAACACCATTCACAATGACATTACAAACTCATTTTTTTATTGAAATTTCATAATTATTCATGGCCAAAAGGCCTACAAAAATGATATTTAAAAAGAAACTAGGATAGAAATGACAATCACTAAGAACAACGGTATAAGATTCAAATACAAGTTTCAAAATTTCTAAAGCTAGAACTGAAACTGGTCTTCCATCTCCAACGTTTAGGAATCTCTCACCTTGCTCGAATCTTCTACTAACCTGCAACCCCTACAACGAATTACAAATATGGTAAAGGCTATCGGTATCCAATACCCAGTCAGTAATATCATAAATAGAGAAATTGCAAGGAGTTATCATATAAATACCTTATCCAGCAATAGCTTACTTCTTTCTTTGCCTGTTAGGATCTAGGAAGGCAATGTACTGAGGATAGTTCCTCTTGTAGTGCTTCCGCTTCTTGCAAAAGAAGCTTTCAGCTTGACTCTTATCGGACTTGATCTTCCTGATCTAGTCCTGCACTGATGTTCCAGCCTAAACTTGCACCTTCTTTGTTTTCTTCTTCTTCTTCTTCTTCTTCTCTTTTCTAAAGAGTCGAGAACCAGAAGATGAACCTCCCACTAAGTTCACTAACTCTTTATGGAGCTGATGATCCTTCTCAAAGTTCTGAAGTAACCCCAGTAAGCCATGGTAGTTTACTTCAGGCTTTGTCGTTCTGTAATAAGTTAGGAAAGGGAGATAGGACTTTGGTAGCGAGTTCAGTATTGCATCTTTCCCAAGTTGTTCATGAAAGAAAAAATCGAGTTTGCTCAAGCGCTCTATCAGCTCGATCATATATAGTACATGATCAGTGATAGAGGCTCCACCCTGCATTCTGGCATTGAAGATGGCGTAACTAGTCTTATGCCTCTCAACGTCATCGGGTGTGCCAAAAGAATCCTCCAACACTTAGAGTATTTTATTTGGCTGAGCTGTCTCAAACCTGCGACTAAACTCATCGCTCATCATAGCTAGCATAATGCAGCACACCATGGTTCGATCATTAAGCCACTTCTGATAAGTATCTCTGACTGTTCCACATGCATTGGTAGCTGACTTCTCTGGTGTAGGATCTATCAGCACATATAGGATCTGCTCATGCTCCAAGATAATCTTCAACTTTTGGTACCAGCTACCAAAGTTGGGTCCCACCAACTTATCATTGTCCAACAATGATCAGAGCGATAGAAAAGAGGCCATGCACAAAGAAAAAATAAAATCTAATTAATAATTAATTCATTAAATCTAAAGATTTGAACTTTAATCAAAAGATTTCTTCCACTATTTTATTCGAATTGGTAGCCTCTATCTTCAATTCGATGAATTATCCTAATTTCTTAGTGGGTACTAGAATCTACATAGACTATACACGAGCCCAACTTTGTTGGCCCACCCATGTACATCTAAGGGTAGGTTCATAATCAATTATTTTTCTAAATAATTTTTAATAATTAAATTTTGCCCCAAGCCCTAATCAGTTGGCTTTGGCCTTCTTAGAAAAGGATCCAGTTAGGTCCAACCATTAACATGATCATACTTGGTCCATCCAACCAATGAATGATCAGGCCCAACTTTTGTTGGCCCACCTGACCACCATTTAGAAAGATGTATCCAAGAGATCATATAATGAATGATAATTTTTTCAATCGATAAGCACTTGACCTTTGGGTGTCTAATGATTATCCAACTGATGGACTCCTTATCATCCACTTTAATGGGAGGCTATGATCTATCATATAACTATTTCATTTCAGAAATCTAATAATTTTAGAGGATTTAATTTATAGAAGTGAGTAGGTCATATTAACCAGCTTATCATGATCCTCCCACTAACTTCACCAAGTCAGCTTAAGGGAGATCATTAATAGGCTGGTCTAGGAGCATCTAAATTAGTTAAATTGATTTACCTAGCTGACATGGGTTAGCTCAAATAGTTAAGCAATCTGATCAAAACATAATCTCACTAAGAGGCCAGGTAAGTTCGATCCATGGAAGGTCTGCCAAGCTTGCCTTAGATACCATCAAAAAAGGCCAGGTAAGCGAGCTATGAATTAAAAATCACTACTCTGATTTACCTTAGATACCAATTGGTTTAATTAGTTTTAATTAGATTAACCTAACAGTTCATGCTAGACCACATAGCCAAGAATTCAGTCTATCTTGGGTCTTGTTAAAGATATGGACTTGACCAACTACAACTATTGTAATTGATCTAGAGAATCCTTGACCTAATCTAAGACAATAATTGATTAAATTTAGTCAATTCTCTAATTAAATCCATTCTTTAATCTAACCATAGGTCTAACCCAATTAATGGATCTAATCCCCACTAACCCATTAACCCAATGTGTTATGATTCGTGTCATAGGATCTTCAATTTATAATCCTAGAACCTAATCAAACAACTTCTTAATTTTTAATTAAGTTTTGGGCTGAGGGTTGGGGTTTGACTTTTTGAAAATAATTTTTATATTTGTAAAATATTTTTACAATATGATTCTATCAACCAAGTTGCATGTTTGATTCATAATTAATATGCAAGTAATATAAACATGAATCTACTTTAGATCTAATCTAAACGGTTCATGTAATTGAAATAGTTTCAATAATAATCAATCATAAATCCCTTAGATCAAATCTAACATATTTATGAAGATTAAAATTAGATTAAAATATTTTTAATCAGACCATAAAATTTTTTAGATCTAATCTAAAATTTTATGATTAATATTTTAGATCAGCATGTACTAGGATAACCTATTCACTGTAAGGGATAAACCTTACAGCAGGACAATCTTATGACAATCTGTGCAATCTAAAATATTTTATTTTTAGATCTAAAATTATTTTAAATCTATTAAATTATAAATAAAATTAGATCAAATTAAATAAATTTATGATTAGAGTCAGATCATCACGAACTAGGACAACCTATTCACTGTAAGGAGTAAACCTTACAGTAGGACAACCTTATGGTAGTTTGTGAGATCTAAATTTTTTTTTTAAATTTTAAATTTAATAATTAAATTATAAATTAGATATAATCAAAGAAATAATCTAAACTTGCATAATAATCATATAATAACAATCTAGTTTTGATACTAATTGAAGGAACCAGATCTAGAATTTTACGGATAGATCTCAAAACTTTTCAAGATCATGCAGCGAAAGACTTAAATAAATTAAATATTTATTTAAATAAATATATAAATATCTAGATCTTAGATTTATTACATGATCAAGGTATGATATTAAATTAAAAATTAAAATCAATTAAGAAAGTAAAGGATTGATCAAATCAACCTAGATCTACATTACATCAAATGCAGGTATGAAGTTTATAGATTATATCTATTACCTAAGCAAGTTAGATATTCTAACTTGCTGATCCAGACTTGAGGATGAAGTCATGAGCTGCACATGCATTCGGCCTCTAGGAGTCATCCACACGAGCCTACGATCTCTGATCTGAAGTTTGATGTAGGAAATCAGCATAGTATGCTAGTACTGTGCTGATCCTTCTACGATGATCGATCCGATACTCCCTTATTCAAAATTTGAACTCTCCAAAATATAAGAAGAAAGATGAGAGTTTACTGATCTGAGACTCTCTTAGAAAAAAACTCAAAAAAAAGAGGAGAGATTGAAAATAAAACAGCCCTAGAAGAAGATCCTCTTCTTCTTCTCTTTTCTCTCACCTAGACATCTAGTTTGGTGCCTATGGAACCTCCACACCCAAGGACCCTCTTCCTCTGATTTTTTTACACCCCAAACATCTCCCAAATCTCTATATTTTATGAAAAAATTAGATCAAAATTCATCCTAAATTTATAGAAAAAGAAGAGTCCTTGCTAGATCAAAATCCTAGACTAGGAATATCCAAACATGGAAAGTTGTTGGATGCCTCCTCCATAATTATTGGCATGGACCAGCAAGGGAGGGTGCACAAAAAAGAAGATTATTTTTGTGGAATAAGAGAAGAATTAATTAAAAGAGGGGGCAGCACTCAAGGGAAGGTGTTTTGGTCAATAAGGATTCTATCTCATAGAATCCTAAGCAAAACTAACTCCCCTTTTGACTTGGTCTTTCAACAAATTACTTTATGAGAAAAAGAGGAGAGAAAGAGGGCATGAGAAGCCATGGGAGTGGAGAATTTTTATGTAAGAAATAAAACTAAAAGGGCATGGGGCGTGAGGATTAAGTGGCGCAAGTGATAGGGAGTCCTAGTCACACTAGGACTCCTATTTTGACTTGGTCAAACAAGATCTTTTAACCAAATAAAATCAAGATTAAATCAATCCAATTAAATAATACCCTAATCCATTTAAAGACTTAATTAAATCAGATTAAATTAGATTTAATTCTGATTTTTTCTAATCAAACTAGAAAATTGGGTTAATCGAGTCCTAGTTAGACTAGGACTAGTTCTTCCTTGCACTTGGCTTATTCAATAAATCAATTGGACTTGATCCAATTAAGTCCAAACTAAATCATATTTAATTAGACTTAATCTCAGCCTATTGGCTTAATCAAATTAAGTCAATTAGCAATCCAATTGCAAATCGATCCTCCTGCAACACTTGCATTTGGTTAAACACTAATTGTATTGATTGTTTAACCCTAGAATGATTCTTAATCATTGATCAACCATCTGATCAGATCATAAGCTCTAATGTGTGTGACCTCATAGATTCAAATCTAAGTCGATAGCATAGAAATAAATTTTTATATCAATTAAAGTGATCATTTAGCAATGATACCCGACGGTCGGATAGGTCGAAGGTGTAGGACACCATCCTTAGAATCCATGCGGATATAGTTTTCATATAATTCATCTCCTTGACCATAATGTTCGTAGGACACCTCAGAGTTCAACTGTCAACTCTGATCAGTCCACATTGTATTTGAAAATATCAAATCCATCTAATGGATTATCCTGGCCAAGGTTTTGCTATATTGAAATACAATGATACATTCTTCTCCAACTCTTGGAGTGATCAATTCCATCTTGATCACACTCCAACTTCGCAAGTACTTGACTATGCCTAGAAGCCTTCCATTATTGAATTAGAAATTCAGTTAGTCTGGTACCAAAGCATAGTGAGTTTCTTGCAAGTCACTGAGGTGATCTCAGATCTAAGGGATACTTATAACTATATCCCATCAGAGACATTCTCGACAAAAAAATGCTCTAGAGTTGGTCATGTTCAATGACGATGTACCCATACATCTCACCTGTATGCCATACTAGTATCTCCATACTTCTTGGTTAAGAGGACAACCAACCTATATGGCATATAGTGACCTATGCTCGATAGACGCGGTTGTCCTAATTAATAGCCTATCATTTGTTCGTAAATAAATTTAAGGACTAATCGATAAATCCTCTTTTTATCGAAACTAAACAGTCCTAAGGACTTCATCACAATAACAGAGTTCATTAGAAGATGTAAACTTATGATGAAAAAGATGCTAAAATATTTTTATTAATTAATAAATTAATTATAATTATAAAATATTTCAATCATCAACAAACTGATGATTGGCTTTGGAACATAATTTCCAACATTAGGAGTAGGAGGAGAACCTCATCCTAACATAAGCAAAGTCAAAAATCTCATTGAACTAAGATGAGATGAGAGGAGAGGCCCTACCAACGGCCCTAATGTGGCCCTGCAGCCATTAAAAATAGTTGGAGAACCTTGCCCTAACGTGAGCAAAGTCGAAGGCCTCGTTAAGTTAAGATAGGATGAGGGGAGAGGCCTTATCAATGGCTCTAATGTGCCCCTACAGCCTGTTAAGATCAGGAGGAGAACCTCATCCTAACATGGGCAAAGTCGAAGGCCTTGTTAAACCAAGATGAGATGGGAGGAGAGGCCCTACTGACAATCCTAACGCACCCCCACAAGTCATGTTAAGAATAGAAGGAAAGCCTCATCCTAATGCGAGCAAAAGTTAGAACCTCATTGACCAAAGATGAGGAAAAGGAAGAAGCTCGACAGAGGATCCTTACACGTATTTTTCCACGATAACCTGACTACGTTAAATATGAAAGGTGGGACCTTATCTTGGTGTGCGGAAGAGGTCCCAGTTCGGCATCCACAACAAGCATTTCATGAGAAGGCAACGTAGAAAAAATGAGGTAAAGAAGGTAAGGCCACAAAGATGAGGGGAAGGTAGAAGCTTGACGAAGGATTCTTACACGTATTTTTTCATGACAACCTGACTATGTTAAATCCAAAAGTCGGGACCTTATCCTAGTGTGTGGAAGAGGTCCTAGTTCGGCATCCACAACAAGCATTTAATGAGAAGGCAACATATAAAAAAAATGAGGTAAAGAAGGTAAGGCTACAACTAAGCCTCGAATTCATGAGAAATGAAAATAACGAAAAACATATTATTTCATTACAAAAATAAGTGTATTACAAGCAAAACATAGGCTGATAAGGCCGATTACACTGAAAGAAAGAAAAAGAAGGGGAAGAGACCGAAGCCCTAAGGCGAATCGGACTCCTCGAAGTTCGGGCTACCAACCCCAACCATCACCAAGGCTTGCTTTAGCCTAACGATCTCCTCCTTATGCTCCTTCTTCTTGTAGACACCATCTAGGTACATTCTGTTGGCAAGCTGAAACTTACCCTCTAGCTCTCGATGCTATCTCCTCAAAACTTCAGACTCGGTCTCCATGTCCTTGACAGCCCAATGTTCATAGGTGAGCTGAAGCATTAGTTGTTGAACCTCGGCCTTTTTCATCTCGATCGACTCCCAGAGCTCATCGATGGTCCTCTTTAAAGAGGCGACCTCCTCAGCCTTCCTGCTCGTACCAGCTCGAAAACCATCATCGAGTTGCCGCTGGAGCCGGGCTACTTCGTTGTTGGAGGCATGAAGCTTTTGTTCTAACATGGACATCCTACCATTCCAGCCTAGTCGGTAGGTCTCATATGTGAGCTCGGCATTGTTCAGCTGCTTTTGAAGTGTGGAGAACCTTGTCGACCAATCCTACTCAAACCGCATCTTATCGGAGGACCATGGTGAGCTCCCCTCTAGTAGTTGAACTTTCTCATTCACCGCCTTGAGTTGAGTCTCGAAGGAGCCGATCTTCGCTATCAATGCCCAGGATTTGTCGCTCGTACTCTTTCGAAGTTTGGCTAGCTCCCTCTCGAAGCTCCCCTTCCAAATGCTAGAACTAGTAGCGTCTTTCATATGCAAGTTTTGGAGGTGAGTAACCTCTTTGTCACCTCTAAAGCATTCTTTCGCAAAGCTTGAAGGTCGTCCTCTATCTTCTTTAATTGCTTCTTCAGCTGATGGACTTTCTTCTTTAGGCTTTTTATTAAGGATTTCAGGGGAACCCCCTAAGGCAGTGGGTCAGCGTCGATGGGAGACTACATTCAAGGTATGAGAAATATTCAAAGGTATGGAGAAAAAAGAAATCTACCTTCATTTTACCAAAAATTTTGAGTACAAAGCAAAAAAAAATCGAAAAAGCAAAATATACAACTATTCGAGGATTTCAACCTTGGGAGGGGCGACGAAAGATGGAATCGGAGTGCTCTCAACTACCTTAGGTGCTCGAACTGGCTTGGGCGCTTCTACCGCAAACTTGGATGGACCTGACATAGGCTCGATGAAGGGACGATCGATTATGGCATCGGATGGTCCCGCATCTACCTCGTCTTCCTCCTCCAAAAGGCTGAGGTCGAGTTTGGAAAACCTCTGAGCCACCCTGCCTTTGCAGAGCTTGAAACCCTTGATAAATGCCTCCTAGCCAAACTCGACGTTCAGGTTCCTCATCTCGGGAGAGGTCTTGAACTCTTCCACGGCCCGAATCATCACCTCCGAGATCGACTTCATCATTTGGGTCTCTAGTTCAATGACCCTATTCTTGGCTTCCTTCCTTCTTTCCTCCTCCAAGGCCAGTGCGGCCTTTAGTCTGGCCGAGACTAACTCCTCTTCGTGAAGCACTCCCTGGAGACTTTCGATGTCCGTCATCTTCTCCTCGGCAAGGAGCTCGACCTCGTCAACCCTTTGTTGAAGATGGTGGATCTCGACTCGAAGGTCCTCCTAAGCCTTCTGTGCCTCTATCTCCTGACGACGTGCCGTCTTGATGTAGGCGAGCATCTGGTGACCCAACTACAACAAATGATTGGTGTTAAAAAAAAAGAAAAAAGAAAAGAAAGAGAATAGAAGAGAAGAGAAAGAGTTGAACAACGGACTAATCACCTTGAGAATGGTTTTGAGAGAAGCCTAGATGAGATACCGTGGATCAAGGTTGGCCATTTGGTCCACCACCTCCAGCATGGCAAACCTATCAGTTAGATCTCGAATGATCTTCGAATTGTCGAAGGGATCCTCCCCTCGTTCGTCACTGTCGTCATCCGTCCTGCTAAGGCAAGCCTTGCGGGACATCTTAGCGATGACCTTCTTCTTTTTTCTTCCTTCCCCTATCTCTTCCTTAGCAGAAAAATTCATAGCCCAATCCCTGCTAGAGGGACTTGAGGGTATGGAAGGCACTGGGCCCGTGCCAGCGGTGCAGACCTTGACAGTTAGGGTAGTCTCGACATCGACGATAACCTCGAATGCAACAGCAGTGGAGGCGGGGACTTTGAAGCTGGAAGCACCGACCTTTTCCCTCTTTGAGCCATCGCTTGGTGCCTATCCTTTTCTCTTCTTGGTGTAGAGCCCTTTGGTAACCATCTCGGTAGCTTGTGTGTCCATTTCTATAACAAAAAAAAAAGCACGATCAGTAGCAATACACGTGTGCGAAATCGTGTGGATCCAAAATTCAAAAGATGTACCTATCGGGTCATGAGGACTCAGACCCAGGTTGAACAAGGTTTGTTCCTTTAGAAGGTTGGAAAGAAGAGGAACTCGGTATGCCTTAAGTTTATTGGAGGAATCAAGGTCGGCTCCATCTAAGCTAGGAGCTCGATGAACTGACTCCCTAATATAATCCCATGGAGGAAGACCTAATGGCAGGGTCGGGCAATGTACAAAAAACTTTTTCTTTCAGTTGTGAATGGAAGAAGGGCACCTTTCAATAACCCCTTCTTGCTGACCTGAGGGGAAAAGTACCACCAATCCTTCATGGAAGGATGGTGTTTGAAAGTGTAGAAATTCCTAAAAAGCAAAATGATCGGCTGGACTTCGACCAACCAATAGAGGAAGAGAAAATCTATGATGAACCGAAGGAAGTTCGGTACTATAGATGCAAAGAAGATGTTTAAAAATCAAAAGAGGGAGACTACAAAAGGGGGCAGTGGGAGCCTAAGCCCGACATGCAAAGTTTCTAAGTACAAGCAAAATTGACCGATCGGAAGGGAGCTGACTTGGTTGTCAGAGCCAAGGAGTTCAAGGTCCTATTCCAGAGGGATTCTGTATTTGATTCAGATCAAAGAAAGATCGTCCAAGGTAAGAACAGATGGGATGGTGTTTGGAGTGAAAGACGAGCAGAACATGTTCTTGGGTTCTACCTTGGCCAGGGGTGCAGGATCAAAGAAGGTCGGTCCGAACAAGCCCCATGAATAGATGGAGTGGGAGGTCCCCCCCCCCAAAAAAAAAGAATAATAAAAAAAAAATGTGGGCAAAGGTCGCCACCAAAAAATCAGGAAAGCAAGGAAGCTAGAAATGAAAAGTACGAATAACCTAAGAGAAGGGTTGGAAAACTGACCTAAGCTTTCTGGGGAGAATGAAAGGATGATGGATGCGATGAGGATCAATCAAAAGGATGTCTGAAGCTTAGGAAGGCGAGGGAGAAGATTAAGATCCTTGGGAAGAAGACGGACGAAGGCTAACGAAGGGAGAAGACTCGGGTAGGAATGACTTCCAGGCAAAGGGAGAAGATCTTAAATAGCTAGAAGTAAGCCAAGGTAGTTATGATCATGGATCAACTTTGGTCAGTCAGCGTGCACCGCGTGTCCCACTCATCATGATAGAAAGGCTGCCGTAGGCTGGAATTTTATGGCGTCATTCCTGGGGTAGAGTTTCGGTAGGAGAAATGAAGGGCCATCTTTTCGGACTCATTTTAGATTTGAAAAGTTTTAATGCCAGCATGGTAAATGCCAAAATATCCCATCCTGACAAGGTGGAAGCCCAGGAAGGAACTTTGACAGTCATCTTTTTACTTCCTTCGAATCTCGAACTCGAAAGTAGAGGGACTATTGTTGGGGGTAAACCTCACTTCCACCGAAGTTTGGTTTGGTGCTCAACCTAGTGTAACTCATAATCGTAGGAGAGCTTCAATCACAAACTTCTTTCGGAGTCCTCCAATAGCCAAACTTCTCTTGGATTCCTGCAGCAGTCGAACTCCTTTCAGATTTCTTCAGTAGCCAAACACATTTTGGACTCCTCCAGTGGCCAAACTTCTCTCGGATTCCTTCAGCAATCGAACCTCTTTCAGATTCTCCCAGCGGTCGAACTCTATTCGAATTTTTTCAGTAGCTGAACTTCTCCCAGAGTCCTCCAATAACTGAACTTCTCCTGAATTCCTCCAGCAGCTGAACTTCTTTCGAATTCCTCTAGTAGTCGAACTTTCCGCAGTCGCCCAGGAAGGTCTCTGCACGAACCCAGCTCCACACACAAACCAACTCACCCATAGACTGCCTAAGAGGACTCTGAACTCCTTTGGTATTAATGTAACTCAAAGATTGATCACCAACTGGTGCCTGCTCCTCTGAACTTTGACTATTAAATCCTAATAGATTGGCACACCACGACAACAAATACTATCCTCCATAACAAACTTCACATGGTCCCAAGCGGCTCACCACCTGATAGTTATGACTATCGCTATTAGTTTGTTATAGGCTCCATCTATAAAAGAGATCCTTCAGATATATTTTCTCTAAGCTCTCTTCTCCTTCTCGATATCCTATAATTTTTTTCTCTTGAGTACTCCATTTCTGTTGGCCGAAAGAGCTGACTTGATCGTCGGAGGATTTTACCGAAGCCACCCACCTTGAGCTTTGGATGAGACTTATCTTGCAAGTCACTGATGGTGACCTTGTCTTCTTTGACTCTGGCGCTTCTCCGACGGTTACCAGATTTCACACCAACAAATATAATTGGGCTTAAGAATTGCTTTGACTAGTTCAAAACATGAAGTCCTAGTTTGACTAGAACTTCTCCCTTGCGCCACCTAGCCTTGCCCATGCTACTTCCATTGATTTATGGCATTAGATCTCTCATGCCCAAGTAGTCCACACCAACCCCATGCACCCTATATCTTTCTTATATGGTAATTAGTTTTAGACCAAATCAATACAAGGAGGTTGTTTTGATTTTAAACTCTATGTGATAGAATTTGAATAAACCAAAACTCTATCCGATGTGTGGAGCCATCTTACTTGATTTCTTTATGATATTTTCTGGTGGAAAAGAGAAAATTTTGTGTACCATTCTTAGGGTGTCCATGCCAAAAAATTAAGGAGGAGGCACCCAAGAATTGGGCACCCCAATCCTTGTCTTGTTTGGACATTCATTTCTAGGTGTTAGACCTAGACAAGAACTCTCTCATATCTCTCTATTTAAGAGGGTTTAGGGCCTAAGATTTCTACAAATTTTTTAGCAGAGAGAGAGGGCTTGGGCATGGAAACCTTGGGCACAAGAGGATCTTGGGCATGTGCTATTGTAAGGATACAAGTTCAAGTGTCCTGGTGAGAGAAAAGAAAGAGAGAAGAAAGGCCTTCCCTAGGTTTTCTTTTAGATCTTCTTCCACAAATTTTTGAGATTAAAAGGTGAGGAAGAAGACTTTTCTTAGATCCTTCCAATCTCTTTTTAGTCCTTGGAAGGTCCAAGCAACTTGAAGAAAGGAGGTTCGTGATCAACTGTCGATGAAGGATTAGCATAGTGCTAGCACACTGTGCTGATTTTCAGAGATTAGACTTTAGATCAAGATCGAGGCTTCGTATGGACTTCTCATAGAGGCCAATGCCAAATGCATATGTGGCTTGAAGTGACAACTTGAACCTCAGATCAGCAAGTAGTGATCTCTACCTGCAAAAAGGTAGAAGAGATTTGATCCCTTTCACTCACTAGATTAGATCTAGTTTTGTTCGATGTTGATATGATCAACATCCTTGCTTTTTGTTTATATTTAATTTTTAGATTTACTACATGCATGAATCATGTCATAAGATCCAAGATCTAGAAATTTTTATATTATTTCATAGATTAATATGATTAATCTATTACTTCTGCTATTCATATTTTGGAAAAGTTTCAAAATACATGCTAGCAAATCCTAGATTTTTTTCTTCAATTGATATCAAAGCCTAGGTCTTTTTGACATGATTTCTATGCCTGTTATAGATTAATTATTTAAATTAGATCTAAATTATAATCTAAAATTAAATTTAAATTTAAATATTTAGATTGTATAGACTGATCTTATAAGATTGTCCTACTATAAGGTTAACCCCTTACAGTAAAAAAATTATCGTAGTTCATACTGATCTAAATCTTAATCATAAATATGTTAAATATATTCTAAGTTGATTTATGATTTAATAATTTTAAAATTTTTTAAATCTAAAAATAATAAATTTAGGTTGCATAGACTAATCTTATAAGGTTGTTCTATAATAAAGTTTATCCCTTATAGTATAAAGATTATCCTAGTACGTGCTAATCTAAAAATCTAATCATAAAATATTAGATGTGATCTATGAAATCTATGATAAGAATTGAAAGTATTTCAATCTTAATTTATGATCATAAATATTGTTAGATTTGATCTAAGATGATTTATAATTGTTTAGGAATGAAATTATTTCAATTTGAATTTCATTTTCATGAATATGTTTAGATTAGATCTAAAGTAAATTCATGATTTTGTTTATGATATGTGCATATTGATTATGAATCAAACATGCAATTGGTTGATAGAACCGACTGTAAAAATATTTTACAAATATGAAAATCATATTTAAAATACCAAATCCCAATCCTTAGTCTAAAACTTAATTAAGAATTAAGAGTTGTTCGATTAGGATCTAGGATTGTGAATTAAAGATCCTAAGTCAAAAATCATAAAAAACATGGATTAATGGGTTAAAGTGAATTAAATCTATTAATTGGGTTAGATCTAAGATTAGATTGAAGAATGAACTTAATTAGAGAATTGACTAAATCTAATCAAATATTGTCTAAGATTAGGTCAAGGTCTTTATAGATCAACTATAATAGTTATAGTTAGTCAAGTCCATATCTTTAACAAAAATCAAAATGGACTTGATTCTTGGCTAAGCGATCTAGTCCGAACTGTTAGGTGGATCCAAATAAAATAATTAACTAGTTAGTATCTAAGGTAAGTCTGGTAGTTTATGATCGGTGGTCTTTAATTGGGAGCTACTCACACTAATTTGATCTTTGATGAGTTAATGGCATATTCCTCCCACCGATCTCACTTACTTGGCCTTCTTGATGAAGTTATATTTTGATCAGATCACTTGACAATTCAAGTTGACCCATGTCAGCTAGGTAAATTAGTACGACTAATTTAGGTGCTCCTAGACCAACCTGTCTATGGTCTCCATTAATCTGACTTGATAAAGTTAGTGGAAAGATCATGATTAGTTGGTTGATCTAACTCTCTTTCTG
The DNA here is from genome assembly GCA_006176705.1 of Cocos nucifera. Lineage (NCBI taxonomy): Eukaryota > Viridiplantae > Streptophyta > Magnoliopsida > Arecales > Arecaceae > Cocos > Cocos nucifera. The sequence goes on from QRFJ01000822.1 coordinate 29,858, forward strand.
TAAAACAAATTAATCAAATTTTCTAAAATTATTAGGTTCTTAAAATAAAATAGTTACGATGATAACTAGATCATAGCCTCCCATTAAGTGAGTGATATGAAAGGACACCTTACAATCCAATTAAAATATATATTTTGATAGATTATTCTTTTATCTTCTAGACTCATGTAATGATATTTTTATAAATAAATAAAAGTATTTATATTTCATCATATGCTATGTCATATTATTTCTTTAAGATTATGATAAACTCCATAGATTAGGACCATGATTTTAGGATTATGATGAGATCATACTTGTGAGACCTAAAATCCTAAAACCCTAACTTAAAAATATTTCCGATCGATGAAACTTTGAGTTGGGGATCAATATTTTCGAAAAGACTAGCATATCTTATGTATGCTCAATGAAGAGGGTGAGTTCACTAAACTGATCCGACTTAAGAACATCTAATGAAGTCTTACTTGCTTGTCAAATGATGTTTCTCATAGTGGGAGTTGTGCATGTAATCCTTTAACCTAAGACTGTCATAGAACCTTGTATGTATAAATCCAAATTTTGGTTCAAATTTATTCATGACTTAGTCATGTACGAGATGTTCTGAATATGATAAATTGCATATGGAGATTATGAGTAGATCAACATGGAATCGATCACTCCTAGTAAGAGGAGATCGTATTCTACTTGCTTCAATCAAATGATAATTCAGGAAGCTTTGATCAAAGCATTATGAACATTAGAAATGGTTTCTAATATTTCATTAATCGAATCATTATTATAAGATTGAGAGAAATATAAATATAATATTAGATTTGACATAATTCTATATCCATTATCATATTCGGGATGTAGGGTGATTATAGGATCCAATTGCATGATAACTTTCCATGGAAGGGTATTATTAGTATTTTCATCAAAATTTTATATCTTCTGGATAGATATGATACATTGTTAGATGTCAATCTTGTCTTATAGGTTCAATCGAATTAAAGAGTTTAATTTGATCACTAATTAGAAAGGATTTTGATTGTTCAAATCGGGTCAGCTCGATTTGACCTAAATCAGTTTGATTGATTTTTAATCAAATTAGATCAAATTACACCCGAATCCACTATTGAATAAATGTGGAACCCAATGGATTACACACAAAGAGAATTAATCAAGGGTCTAATTGGATTAGATCATGTTTGCAAGTTGAACATGCTAGCACATATTGCAAACCCTAACTCTAGCATTCGAATCATATTCGAATTTGGTTCCAATTTGGACTATTTAGATCAAATTTAATCCAAATCTAATTTGGGTTCTTAATTGAGTTCACTCTTAGCTTAACGGGCTGAGGGTTGGGTGCCTCATATCTAGATCCCACATGCTAGAGAGTCTCTCTCTTGATGCATGGAGATGAATTAGTGCATAAGAAATTTTTGGCACATAGATTGGTTGGCACCCCCTCCTTTCTTCTTATCCAAATAATTTTTCCATGTAACATTTTATTTGCATGGACTTCAAATCTAGAGGAGGCATAGAAGAGTCCTTCTACTGGTGAAACTCCTCGTTAGTTATTTGGAATTTGGATAAGGGAAGCAACCTAGCTGCCCCATGATTGTTTGTGCCACTTGGACCAAGAGTCCAAGTGGTTTGAAACTCTTTTTCCTTCCACACCCCATCTAAAGTAGGTGTTAGAAAATATATCCTAAAGCCAATCATCTAAGTTATAAATGATTATAATCAGTATATGAAATATCAAATAATAACTAGTGGCTTATTCATTATAAAAGTTCTATCTTTCTTAAATGAACTCCTAAGTTATGATAAAGTCCTTAGAACCATACTCAATCGATAATGAAGGATTTATCAGATGGTTGTTAAATTATTCATGATCAAATGATAAGTTATTAACTAGGATGATAACTTATCGAGTGTGGGTCGCTGTATATCATATGCATTGGTTGTCCTCATAACCAAGTAGTGTGGAGATATTAGTATAACATCTAGATGAGATATAAGAGTACATCTACACTAAACATGACTAATGTAGCACTCTACTATAAAAAGTAGCTAGCTAAGGCCAATAGGTATAAGTGTCCCTCCAACCTGAGATCACCATGGTAACTTACAAGCAATCCACTGTACTTTGATGCTAAACTACTTATATTTTTAATATAGTGATAGAAGATTTTTGAGTACAATCAAGTATTAATAGAGTCGATGTGTGAGTCAAGATGGGATTGACCACTCCTGATTAAATTTAGGAGCGAATATCTTGCTATGTTTCAATTTAGCAAAACCTAGGCCTGGGTAATCCTTATGAGGAGTTACAGAATTTGCAAACTTTAAAACACAATATGGATGACTTGTATGAGTATTGACAACTAACTCATATTTATCCTGAGCATTAAGGATCAAAGGGATGAATTATATGATAACCATAGGTCAGGATTCTAAGAATATTGCTTTGCATACATTCGACCTATTCGGATGTCTGGTATCATTGCTAGATAGTTATTTTGATTGATATAAAAATTGGTTCTTATGCTACCGACTTAGGTTTGAACTTATGGGGTCACATATATAAGATATTGTTATTTGATCGGATGGTTGATCTATGATTGAGAATCATTCAGTGATCAAATCATCAATACGATTGATGATGGATCAAGTGTAAGTGTTCCAGGAGGATTGATTAGCAATTAGATTACTAATTGACTCAATCTGATTGAGCAATTGGGTTGAGATGAAGTCTAATTGAATTAAATTCAATTAGAATTAGTTTGGACTTGATTAGATTAAGTTCAATTGGTTTATGAGATAAGCCAATTACAAGAAAAAAAAATTTCCTATTGGATCAAGACTCAAGTGCACCTATTTCCTAATTGAGTTATAATTTAAATTAGATTTAAATCTGATTTAATAAGGCTCTTAGTTGGACTAGGATCACACATAATTGGATTGCACTAATCCTAGTTCTAAAGGGCTTGAAATTTGGATTTGACCTAGTCTTAATAGAAGAGTCCTAGTTGGACTAGGACTTCTTCTATTTCCCTTGCGCCTTGCCCTCAAAGCCCCATGCCCCTTATTCAGAATTTTACATGATTTTTTCCCATGCCTAAGAGGACCTGTTTGTGCCCACTTTCCTATTGTTTTGGAATTAAATTTGAATAGGCCAAATTTGACAATTAGTTTTGATTTGAACTCTATTTGATAGAGTTTTAGATCTCTAAAACTCTTCCTCCTTTGGCCATGCCCATTATTATTTTGTCACCCAATTTTTCCTTCTTTTTTGTATGAATACCTGGTTCTCCATGCCAAGTTTTTAGGGGAGGCATCCAAGAGTTGGACACCCCCTAAAACTCCTCCCTCGTATCCTTATAAGACTAGGTGTTTGACCTAGTCTTGGCTTCTTATGATGGCACCACTTTTTAAGGGGATGATGGGCATGTGAAACCTGGGATTCCATGCAAAAGAGAGAGAGAAAGGAGGAGAGGGCATGGGAGGATTAGTGCTCCAAGTTGTTGGGATGTTGAGGTATCTTTTGGACATGATATGATCATGTCCTGTTGAAGAAAAGAAGAAGAGAAAAAAGTCCTCTTAGGGTTTCTTTGAAAGCCCTTTTCTTCTCCATGTTTGAGAGTCTTGTCCATGAAAAAGATCAGAGAGGAAGAGACATGGAGCATGGGAAATTACTCGAGGAGAAGGTCTCCTCCTGTTAAGACATAGTGATTAATTTAGGACACCAATAGTTCATGTCCTAGAAGAGAGGATGGGTCTTCTCTTAGAATTTTCTCCTTGATCTTTTTTCTTTTCTTCTTTTAGGAAGATTCAAGAGTTGGTATTCTCTCTCAATCCTCCTCATAATCTATTAGATATATGTGCCCTAGAAGCCAGAATTGGCTGACACTTGTAATACACTTCTAGGGGCAAAATTGTAATTTTGACTAAAAGCAATAAATGGGTTATTTTCTATCACATATGTGTATTTAGTGTCTGTGATACATCCTTTGAGTTAATGGTAATGATAATTCATATTTGTAAGAGTTGAAAATTTAAGACATAAATAATCATTGTTAACTCATAAAATGCTCCGAGAGATCACCTGCCATTTCTTGTTCTTTGACTTGTCAAAAGTCTACCTTTGACTGGTCAAACGTTGACCATTGACACTTGCTTTACCACATGTTCATGCACCCCTATTGGAGAGCTGGTGGGGGCTTGTCCCCCTGCACAGAACATGGCAAGGGGAGAAGGCGCATGCCAACCGCTGGCGTGTGCCCAAGTTGGAGGCGCCCTAGGAGTCCTCGTGGACAAGGGACTCCGTCTACCTTTTGGATTCCAATTAGAAGTTCTCTAAGAAACCACTTGACTGGTCTTAGGCACCCTCTAAGGAGGAATCCACGGGACTCTAATTCCCACCAATCAGATTTAGATTCTGTCTTTAAAGGGTTGTGATGTGTTGGGAAGAAGAGGGAGTTGGATCACAGCTAGTCTATAAATAAGACCCTGTATCCAACTCAGATTGTATGAGATAGAGAGATATGATGAATCATAGTTTCTCCATGCCCCAAGGCTACCTCTCCCCTCCTCTCCATGACATAGTCTCTTCTCCCCTTGCTCTCCACATCAAAAGGAGTTTTGGACCTTGGTTGGTGCATTCAGATCAAAAGAAAGGCGATCAAAATAAGAAGGCTGCGCTGCTGCAAAGGACGACTGCTCATCTTCAAAAGAGTTTTTGAAGATCCTTTAGATCAGATCCAGATCTAATTTTTGGAGGCATGATAGAGAAGAAGAGGATCTCCAGATCAACCCGAGTGGATATCGGTAGAGGCCAGGCGCTTGCGTGGCTAAGATCCAGAACCTTCCGCTGCAAACAGGATCATCAACAGGGTAATAGGATTACCCAGATCAGGTAAATTAAATTTGACTTAATTTATCTTTTAATTTTATTTTATTAAAATAATAAGAATCAGATCTGAAACATATCAAGATCTGATTGGGATCAAGAAAAAAATTTTTGAAATATATCTCTTGATCTGATCAAATCTGAATGAACCTGGACCGGGAAATCAGGATTTCCCTTCAACTGGTATCAGAGCCATGGTTCTAAATTGTTTAGATCTGATTTTAAATTTATTTTAATTAGAAAATAATTGATTTTAGATGTCACATGAGATGTGATCAGATCTGAAATCAAAAAAAATTAAAATTAAATAATTTGGATCTAAGATTAGAAGATATGCATGACTAGTTCTAGAATAGAATAGTTCTATAGAATATTCTTGCATATTTTTGATTTAATCCGATTAAATCATATTTTAGATCTTTTTATTTACTATTTTTTGATATTATAAATGTTATAATAACATCTAAAAAATAGTGAATAAAAATTATTTAATTTTTGAATATCATATGAGATATGATTGATGCATGACTAGACTAGTTGTAGAATAGTTCTACATAATTATCTAGATTAGAATTTATTTTGATTAGATTAATTTAAATCTAATTTTTTAGATTATTATGAGATAATTTAGATCTGCAAACATGCATGATTATGATACATGAGATGTATGCAAAATATGCCATGATTAGATCTACTTTATGTATGAGATATATGATATAGATCTGATATTGTTTTGTAGTATTGAATGTTCCTGATTAAGGCGTTCCTCTTGGCCGTCTGGTAAGAAGAGTCAAGCATCCAACTGGATGCAGAAGAAATCGTAAGGTTAGACTCAATAATGAGCATACCTCCAGAAGGATCTTCCTTCTTGTTCTTCAGGGTGGCCAGGTAAGTAGGGCAATTCCGCTTCCAATGGTCGTCGCTATTGCAATGGAAATACTTCCTTTGATATCGGCCTTCTTCTTCGGCTCTGCCTTCTTCTTCTTTGATCCTTCCACCTTTTGCTTTTTCACAGACTTCTTTTTCTTTCCTGAAGATTTTCTTTTGGAAGAAGTCCATTCCATAGCAAGAACTGAGACTTTAGAATCTTTCATAGAAAGCTCAGTGGCAACCAGCGTATTCATTAACTCGACCAAGGAATTCTGAAGTTTTATGCATGTGTAATTCATAATGAATTGTCCCATATGCATCATTCAAGGATTGCAGAATGAATCGTTCTGCAGTGTCCAAGTGCCAACTTCACACCAAGCTTCTCAAGCTCTTCCATGCCTTGATCATTGTCAGACAGTGATCTAGACTGACTGCCCATCACGCATCTTAGTCTTAAAAAGTCATTTTATGTGACTTATATTGCTGCGCGACTCTGTCACACAAACATCTCCTGTAGGTGAGCCAACATTTGGCGAGGCAGTCCCAATATCCCATGTTGGCGCTGGAGCTCATCAGACATCGAGCCCACATGTAATATCTGGCCTGATTATCTTCGTCAATCCATTTTTCAAGAGATGCTCTCTGTTCAACAGATGGACGGCTGGTAATGTGGAGGATCCTGGTCCAAAAATAATGGGTTAACTTCTCGAAACCAAAATAATTTTGTAGTTCCTGAAGCCAATCTTTATAATTGGGTCCGGTCAGTCTATGTGTGTCAGGATACGTGCAATGGGTTGGACCGCAGATATTTCCTATAGAGAGTCAAAGATTCTAGTTGATACTGTAATTTGACTTAACCAATTTATTTAGGGTTTTATTTTTAAACAAATTAGCTCCACTATTTTTTCGGATCCTACACTCCCTCTGTAGAGATGCAAAAATCTCCATGATTAATGATTTTTAGTGGGTGTGCGGTCTCACCAACTTACTCATCAACCTCACCTAACAGTTTTGGTGATGGGTTAGCTAATGAGTGAACAACTCTTGTTCAATGATTCTCTAATCATGGTGCAATCCGAACTTGAGTCTCTAATTCATGAATCTCACGTATCCGGAATATTGATCCACTCCTTAGTAAGTCAGACCCACCATTTGCAATAGACTGGGTTTCCAATTGAGTCTCTCACCGTATCTGAAATATTGAGCCTCAACTCATCCTCCAGCCCATAGCATCCAATGCCTAATAGACATGGTTGCATCTTTTTGGTGCAACTGAGCCAACAGTATCCAGTCAGAACAATCAACCCCGAGAAGGGCCCGCACATCTATAATGGTGGAAGACCTCAGACTTAATCTTTTCTTAGGGAGAATTGATTCATGGTCTATTAAACTAGACTTGGCTTAGTCATAACAATTATGACTAACCTAGTGGCATGGGTTAGCTCGGATTATTGACCACCTCAGATCAGAACTGTGTCAACAGATATGGCCAGGTAAGTGAGACCAGTGGAAGGAATATGCCATTAACTCGTACAAGAATGCATTCAGGTCGAGTAGCTTCCAATTAAAAATCAGTCGGTCGTCTATGCCAAACTTACCTTAGACACCAAATTGTTGAGCCAGAACTAATTGGGTTAGCCTACAATCCAGACTCTAACCTCGAGCCTAATTAGGTCTTGCTTGATCAGTGACTCGATCTTGACCCAGACTTAATCCTATTATGCTGGTCAATTTAAGCATTGTTGATCCCATCTAACCAACTCTTGATTCGGTTTGATCAACCGCTTAGACCTAATTGAGCTACCCAAGCCCGAACCCAGTATTATGAATATGTCTTAGATCTAAAATTCTCAATTTTAGACCTAATTAATATTCCATAAACTTAATTCTTAATTAAGTAGGGTTCATAAACAAAATATGCATAATAAATCCTAGGTTTTCAGGATCTAGGGTATGCAGAAAGTAAGTTTTTTGGGTTTCTGATTAAGGACGAACACGCAGCACCCCTACACATCATAAGAACACCCCATCGAATGGAAAGAGAGGGCCTTTAAACCTTCTTCGTTCTTATGACCGGACGGCCAAAGAACGCCTTAATCAGGAACATTCAATACTATAAAACATATCAGATCTATATCATAATTCTTCTATCACATTATAAAAGTAGATCTAATCATGGCATATTTTGGCATACAATCTCAATGTATCATAATCATGACATCATTTTCAGATCTAAATTATCGTCATATAATCTAAAAAAATTAAGATATTAAATTATCATAATCAAAAAAAATTCTAATCTAGATAATATGTAGAACTATTACAACTAGTCTAGACATGCATCAATCATATCTCAATATGAATATTCAAACATTAAATAATTTTATTTGCTATTTTTAGATTGTTTATTTTATACTATAAATATAAAAAAATAGTAATAAAAGATCTTAAAATTGATTTAATCAGATTAATCAAAATATGCAAGAATATTCTATAGAACTATTCTAATTCTTATAACTAGTCAATGCATATCTATCTATAATCTTAGAATCCAAATTATTTAATTATTAATTTTCTGATTTCAGATCTGATCATAATGCATGTGAACATACTAAAATTAATATTTCTAATAATAAATTTAAAATTATCAAATAATTTAGACGACCTGGCTCTGATTACAAGTGAAGAGAAATCACTGATTTCCTCGGTCCATGGTTCAGTTCAATCTGTATCAAGACTCAGAACTATATTTCAAAAGAATTTTTCTCTGTTCCATCAGATCTTGATATGTTTTAATCTGAATTCTTATTATTTTATAAAATAAAATTAAAATAATAAATTAAATCAAAATTTAATTACCTGATCTGGTAATCCTTATTACCCTGTTGATGATCGTTTCAGTGGAAGTTCTGGATTCTTGCCACGCAGAGCACTGGCCTTACGATGTCCACTCGAGGTTAACTGATCGGAGATCCTCTTCTTTTCATACTATCATGCCTTCCAAAAATATAGACTTTAAGATACGAATCTAAGAGGATCTTCAAAACTTTTGTTTGAAATGACAAGTCGTACCTTATTGCAAGCAGCGCATACTTCTTAACTTTTGATACCTATTTCTTGATCTAATTCACAACGCACACGGTCCAAACTCTTATTGGAACTTCGAGAGCAAGGGGAAGAATGGTTATTTGGCATGGAGAAGGGAGGGAGAGCAGTTCTTGGGAGTGTGGGAGAAACTATGATCTCATCAATATCTCTATCTGAGTTGGTACAGGTCTTATTTATAGACTAGCTATGATCAACTCCTCTTCTCCCAACCAATCACAACCCTTTATGAAATCAGATCTAAATCTGATTGGTGGGAATAGAGTCCCCTGGATTCCTCCTTAGAGGGCACCTAAGACCAGTCAAAGTTGGTTTTTAGAAGAACTTCTAATTGGAATCCAAAAAGGAGATGGAGTCCTTGTCCAACAAGGACTCCTAGGCACCTCCAACTTGGGCACATGCCTAGGATGGCGTGCGCCCCTAGGCGTGCGCCCTTCTCCTTGCCAGGTTCTGGCAGGGGGACATGCCCCCACCAGCTCTCCAATAGGTGCATGACATGTGGTCAAAAGTCAAAGTGTCAATGGTCAACAATTTGACCAGTCAAAGTAGACTTTTGACCAAAGTCAAAGAATAAGAAATGGCAGGTGACCAAAAATGGTAGGTAATGTCTTACAAATAAGACAACCTTTTCTGACTTGGAGAACCTCTAGTCAGACCATATAAAGGCCTCTGATTGAGCACAAACTCCGTTTGGCTCAGAACAAGACAACTTATTTATGATAGCAAAGAGAAGACGTTAGGTTCAATCGAGTGCTAGCACGATTTTCTGAACCTAATTGAATCTCATTCAGATCAATTGAACTAGATCAGTTCAATAATGATCACCAAATTCAAACCCTTGTTTGTGTGACCCAGTTAGGTTCAGTTCTGTATGGTAATGGGATATGTCATGATCTCTATCATCGACATCATCGAAACTTCTTTCGATGGATCAGAACTCTTCTGATTCGAACAGCTAGAATGATCGATCATCTAAATTAATTCTAATTGCTCCCAAAATCCACCAGTGACACCTAGCAGTATATAGTGGCAACCCATCAAAGCTGAATATGAATCTCTTAGTGCAGCTACCTGTGTGATTCAGTTCTTCTATCTTGAGCCCCGATCAGATTAGGGTTAAGGTAAACTCGTCAAACCCTAGTCTCTGTCATATGATGTAATCATTCGATTCGAGTCCAATGTGAAAATCTAAATAGAAACTCTTTCTATTATTTCACTCTGCCATGGCCATGGGCTTCTGGACTTGATTCTCATGATTATCATAGGGCTACTCCTCTACCACCGAGGTAGATAGATTCCATCTTGATGCCATCCAGTTCCTACAATGAACATGCTATAGCCAACATACACCTCAGGGTTCCATAGGAGACCGAGTAATGGTGTAGTCAAACTATAACACCCTCAAGGTGAACTGCCGATGCACCTCAGGTCAAAGAACCAGACACACTACTCCAGCATTGAGTCAGTCATTGACGAGAAGGTAGACTCCCTAATGACTACTCGAGGTGGTCACGCTCAATGCCCTCATTCTCTAATGAGTATCTGTACTCTCGCTCCGGTGTCTCTACACCATAGACTCAAGACTCATCTACTAAAAGAGAAGCGATTGTACACCAACCTTTCGGATCAATCACCATCCTCGTGATGATCCTATGGTCG
>QRFJ01000822.1:40398-132073 GCA_006176705.1 Cocos nucifera
ATTTATACATATGCTGGATATGTAGTTTTATTTTTGAATCTAAAATTTATATATTTGATATATACGCTTTATAGAATTTAAATTGAGAACTTACTTTCTATAAAATCCTAGGATATGATCTAAAAATTGAAATAAATCAAATCTAAAATCATAAATTGAATTTGATTCAATGTAAATTATTTACAAAATTTAAAAATATTTCAAATGATTAAATCAGAATGTAGTTCTAAGGTTCAAACCACAACCTATCAGCCTAGAACTTAATTGAGAATTAAGTGATTGTTTAGGATCTAGATTTGTGATTTGAAGATCCTAAGATAATTTCATAGAACATTGGTTCAAGTGTAATGGGTTACCTTTGATCAGGTCATTAACTGGGTTAGACCTAGGATTAGAATAAAATATGGACTAAGTTAAGAAATTGATCAAACCTAATTAATAGTTAATTAGGATTCATTTCTTCTTCATAGATTAATTTAATAGTTGTAGTTGATCATAGTCTATACATCCAACAAATGGATCTGATCGTGGCTCAATGGTCGAGCCTGAGTCTTTAGGCAAACCAAATCAAAACTAATAAATTGATTGGTGTTTATGGTAAGTCTGGCATTTCTAGAATGGTAGTCTTGAATTAGCAACCTGCTTTCTATTCATTTTTGATAGTGTTTAAGGCAAGTTTTGGCAGACCCTCCCATCGATCTTACTTATCTGGCCAATATGGTTAGTCAGCTTTTGATTAGGTTGCTCATTAATTTATGCTAACCCATGTTATATAAAAAATTAGTGAGACTAATTTTATTCAATAAGACTGATCTAGGTGCCCATGAACCATAATTGATCATATTCCTCATCAATGATTTGAGAAGTCAGTAGAAGGATTTGACTTGGTAAAGTCAATGGAAGTAATTTGATTCATGTCTTTTCTATTCTCAAATCACTAATAATTTAAATTTTCTAAATTACTAGATCCTTAAAATGATAATTTATGGAGATAACTAAGTCATAGCCTTCCATTAAGATGGATGGTAATGGATCTAATAGTTTGGGTGGACATTGGAGGCGCCTTACGCTTGATGTTCATCGAGATATTGAAATTATCATTCATCATATGATGATTATGTCGCGCTCTTTGAATGGCAATCAGGTTAGCCAGAGCTTTTCTCGAGCCTGATCATCATTCTTTTAATGTACCAAACTCTATCATGTTAATGGTTGGACCTAACCGAGACTTTCAGTAGAGGCCCTAGCCTATTAGAAAGATACATGGGGTAAAATCTAATTACTAAAAATTATTTAAGGAAACAATTGGTTGAGAAACTACCCACAGGTGCACATGGATTAGCCAGAGCTTTCCTCAGGCTCGTATGCAGTCCATGTGGATTCTAGTATCTACTAAGAAATTAAAATAATTTATCAAATTGTAGGTAGAGGCTATCAATTCATACAAAATAGTGGAAGAACCTTTAGACTAAAGTCCAAGTCTCTAGACTTAAAATAATTCATATATAATAGGTCTTTGTTCTCTTTTCTCGTCAGATTAAGGCTAAACCCTAATTGCTTCATACACTGTTAGATAGTGATATTACTTATGGGACCCAACTTTGATAATCAGTATTGAAAGTTGAATTTGGTTCAGCAGCACGAATGGGTTCATGCTGGGGCTTCTGAGTTGAGCCAAAACAAAAAGTCTAAAACTGACCCAAATCAGGCAGAGTGCATCTATTGCTAGAAGCAATGTCATAGGAAGAAGAATTGCCCTCAATATCCTGCTTCTATTGATCCAAATAGACCGACACTACTACAAAAATGGGCTATGACAGTGCATACTATGGTAGTAATTTTCGAAACTACTGCAATAGGCCCTACGATAGCAATTATAAAGAACCGCTATCATAGTTCCGACCTATGGTAGCGGTTTACACTAATCGCTGCTATAGATCCGATCTATGGCAGCGGTTACATGTAACCACTATCATCGATCAAATTTATAGTAGTAATTTAACATAACCGTTATAATAGTGCAATCTATAGTAGTGGTTTCATGTAACCGCTACCGTAGGCCCAACATATTACAGCGGTTGGACATAACTGCTGCCATATCTTCTTTTTTAATTTTTATTTTAAATATTATATAATTTTAAAATTTAATATCCATCTTCTCATTATCTAAATAATTATCATTAGAGTATCGTCATAAAAGGCCATCTCGATCCGATGGTCCTAGCTTCATCGATCAGAAAAATTTGATTTTGATGATCATGAATGACGATGCAATGATCTGATAGATGGAGACCACCATGGATCCAAAAATCTACAATGATGATCTCGATGATGTTTATAGGATACTATCAAAGTTTCACTTCAATCGGATATCATTATCATGGTCAATTTAGTATGAAATGATTTCGACAGTTAAATAAGAAACAAGCGATCAAAGGACCAAACGACGTTTGATTACAAGATAATTTTTTAATTAAATAATCTTTGCTATAATTTTAATTAATTTATACAATGATTATTATAAAATTTAAATCATTTTTATATAAACTATTTATATTAAGCAGATCTTGCAAAAGCACGAGCATAATTACCAACGGAGTTTAAGAATAAGTATCAAGCGATGTATAGTTTTGGATCGTTCTTAAATCTACGAGTTGAATTTTATGATCACCACCATAAAAATGATTAAAATAGTAGCCAAGATAATTTATAAAAAAAAATTATCTCATAATCAAATGCCGTCTAGTCCTTTGATCACTTGTTTATCATTTAACAGTCGAAATTATTCTATACTAAATTGACCATGATAACGATATCAGATTGAAATAAAATTTTGATAGTATGCTACAAACATCACCAAAATCATCGTTGTATGTTTTTGGATCTATTGGAGGTCTCCATCTATTAGATCATTGCATCATCATTCATAATCATTGAAAATAAATTTTTCATCGATAAAGCTAGGACCATCAGATCGAGACAATCTTTTGTGACGATACTCTAATGGTAATTATTTAGATAATGAACGATAAAGATGGATATTAAATTTTAAAATTATATAATATTTAGAGTAAAAATAAAAAAAATATTTTCAATCTATGGCAGCGGTTACTGAGAACTGCTGCCATAGGTCTATTGCAGTGACTATGAAACCACTGCAATAGACCTATGGCAGTGATTCTCAGTAATCGCTACTGTAGATCTATGGTAGTAGTTTGAAAACTACTGTCGTAGATCTATGGTAGCAGTTCGAATGTAGATCTATGACAGTGGTTTGAGAATCGCTGCCATAGGTTAGGTTATTTTTGCCTAGCCCATCCCCAAATTGATTTTTCCTCCATCGATCGCTCTCTCCTTCTCTCCCTCCTCTCCACCATTGGTGAGGCTCCACCCCCTCCATTTCTTTTCTTGGCCAGCACCACCTCCTCCCCTACCTCTTATTGGCTCCCCGATCGGCCTAACCGTCGGATCCGCCACCTCCCCCTCCTCCTCTCTTCCCTCAGCCCAGCCGTCGACTCCACCACCTCCACCTCCCTTCTCTCTACTCTCTTCCCCGACTAGCCCGACTGCCAGCCTCGATCCGTCCCTTCTATCTCTCTCTCCTCTCTTCCCTCATCCCAATCTACCCCTCCTACTCTCTCTCTCTCTCTTTCTCTCCTCTCTTCTCTCGACCCGATCTGTCCCCTCCTGCTCTCTCTCTCCTCTCTTCCCTGGCCACCCCGACTGTCGACCCTGACCCCTCCTTGCTCTCTCTCTCCTCTCTTCCCTCGATCCAACCCACCCCCTCCTTACTCTCTCTCCTCTCTTTCCTTGGCCCGACCCACCCCCTACCCTCTATTTTCCTTTCTCTCTCTTCTCTCTTTCTATCTCACTATCTTAAGTCTCTCTCATTTTGCAGGCTACCTCTAGCACCATCATCTTCCTATAACGTCGCTGTCGGTGACCCTCAGAGATCTCTATGTGATCCCCTCTCCATAGCTACAGGTATCATTTTTTTTAAAAAAATTATAATATTATTTATTATCATTTATAATATTTATAATAATATTCATAATTTTTATTATAAGTACTATAAATATTTATTATAAATATTATAATTATCCATTGGTCGTGGGTTCGTGTCGGTTGGTTCTAGACCATGCTGTTGGGTTTTGGATTAGGTCGTGCCATGTTGGCGGCCATGGACAGTCCTAAGTCATGCTGGCAGCCTTGGGTCATACCGTGTCGGCAGCCATGGATAGCCCTTGGGGCATGCCGGTCATTAACAAAATCTCCATCGATGGATTTTGGGCCATGTCGACGGTCATGAGCTGTGCCAATCGTTAAGAGAACCCTCACCCCCGTCGGCCGCTAATAGAAAGTAAAATTATTTATTGCTCATCCTTAATTATTTATGGATGTAATTTATGTTATAGAATTTATATCTTATTGCTTTTGTTTATTGTATTGCATAACAATAGATCCATCAATTGATTAGTATACATAATCTCTAGCATCCGTATATTTATATATTTTTGTACAAATAGAAGAATTATGTACAATGATTAATTGATTGTTCAATTTAGATAATTTAAAAATTATAAATAATTTTATAGGTAATTACAGTAATCAAACGGTATGCTAAGAATTTTGAATAAAATTTTGGATCATATTTTTTTTGTTCTCTCTATACGAGAGAACTAAGAAAAAATACTGCTGAAATTTCTTTCAATCTCTATTGCATATCATTTGATTACTGTATTGAATCTATAGAATTAATGCAATTTTTGAATGGGATAGGACCTATCTTTACTTGTTAGTTGGTGATAGGATGGATTTATTGGATATCTAAAAATAATATTTAATGTGAGTTTCATACATGATATTTATTTTGATCCCTGTTTAAGATGCATTTTTATTTATAATGCATATTTATTTATAATGCATTAGTATATAATGTAAGTTTCACGCATGATTTAATTGCAGTATCACTAATTTTATAATGGATAAGGGGTGGAAGAAGTTTAGTAGGCTCTCGTCAGAATAAGACTGGACTTCAAATTTTTTTTGATTTTGCTATAAAAAAAATTTGGGGACCATGGACTTTTCCAATGTTCTTGTAAAAAGTGTATGGATGGATTATGGCTACCTTGTCAGGATGTAAATGATCGCCTCACCATGTATGGCTTTAAATTCGGTTATAAAATTTGTTGAGATCAACATGATGAGGGTAGGCCGCAAGGAGGCGATCAACATGATGAGAGAGTAGAACAAATGATTCATGATATATTTTTATTTGTTGGCCATAATGATGGTGCATCTACGTCCATGCCTGATCCTATAGTTGGTGGAATGATAAATAATGAGGATGTAGAGAAGGTCCGCAAGTTGATAGAGGATGCTAATATTCTATTGTATCTTGGATGTAAAAAGATGGCAAAGCTTGAGTTTTTAATCTGGTTGTACCATGCAAAATGCTCTAATGGGTTCAGTAATAATGGAGTGAACTACATACTAGAGCTTCTAGAGGACATTCTTCTAGATAATGCACAAATTTTGAAGAATAATTATGAGGCATCGAAGATTATTAAATAGTTGGACTTTACTTACACCAAGATACATGTATGTTCTAATGATTACATGCTCTACTGGAAGGGGGATGCCAACCAAAATAAGTGCATGCGGTGCAGTGTATCAAGATAGAAATAGAATAAAGATGGCATATCGACCTGTGTAACTCAAAAGTTAATGTGGCACTTTTCTTTGATTCTGAGACTATAAAAGTTATTTATGTTGGTAAGGACATCGAAGGATACGAGATGGCATGAAGAGGACCAAACAAAAGATGATGCATTAAGGCATCCAGTCGATGGAGAGGCATGGTAGAAGTTTAATGAAACACATCCCGATTTTGCATAAGAGATACGTAATGTGAGATTGAGCTTGTCATACGATGGTTTCAATCCGTTAAAGCATATGAATTCTATCCATAGTGTATGGCTAGTGTTTATTCATGTTTATAACCTCTCACCATGGATGTATATGAAAAAATTCTTTGCTTTCATGACAGTGCTCATCCCTGGACCGATGGAGGTAGGTAATGATGTTGATATCTATTTGCAACTTTTTATTGCCGAGCTAAAATAGTTATGGAGCATTCAAGATGTTTCAACTTTTGATGCTTTACTGAATGAGTCATTCTCCATGTACACAGTGCTTTTGTGGATAATAAATGACTTTCCAACCTATGCCCTAATGTCGGGTTGGAGCATGAAAGGTGAGCTAGCATGTCCGATTTATGAAAAAAATACCCAATCTAGAAGGTTGACACATTGAAAGAGCTTTAGCTATATGGGGCATCGATGTTTCCTCTGTCAAAACCATTCATACAGAAGAGATGCACGCTCCTTTGATGGCACTATTGAAGAAGGTGAGGCACTTAGCCGGAATGTCTGGGAGTGAGGTGTTGAGAGAGTTGGATGGTCTTAGTGTTGAATTTGGGAAAGGTGATCCGATTGATGGTAAGAAGAGGAAGCATCAATCAAAGAAAGATGACACATACTTTAATTGGAGGAAAAAGAGTATCTTCTTTGACTTGCCATATTAGGAGATAAACTTATTGCACCATTGCTTAGATGTAATACATATTGAAAAGAATGTGTGCGAGCTCCTATTGGCAACAATCTTGAATATCAAGCATAAGACCAAGGATGACTTGAATTTTTGATTTGACTTGAAAGAATGGGATATTAGGAGATCACTCCATCTAGAGCCGATAGGGGAAGAATAATGGAGGCTCCCTCATGCATGCTATGTTATGAATACCTTTGAATAGTCCACATTTTTTCATGTGTTGGAGAACATAAAGATCCCAGATGGATACTCAAGCAACATATCAAAGCATGTAAATAGTAAGGATGTCAAACTTGGGAGATTGAAGACTCATGATTATTATATGCTGATGCAGGAATTGATCCCAAAAGCTATTCACCGCGTGTCGTCAAAAAATGTCAGAATGACTATTATTCATCTTTGTAACTTTTATAGAGATATTTGTGTGAAGAGATTGCTTAAGAAAGATGTGAAGAAAATGAAGACAAGGGCGGTGACTATATTATGTGATTTGGAGAAGATATTTTTACCATCATTTTTCATAGTTATGATGCATCTCACCATGCACCTTATGGGGAAGTTGCTCTTCGAGGCCCAGTGTTTTGCCGATGAATGTATTCTACTGAGAGGAACATTCAAACTCTAAAATCTTATGTAAGAAATATGAATCATCAGAAGGAATCCATAGCAGAAGATTATTTGGATCAAGAGTGTATGGATTTTTGTACCATGTACTTAAACAAGCTTGAGATACGTCGTAATCGGCCAATGAGGAATCAGGATGATCAGTATGAGCTAATTGAGCCTACATTTGAGTCTATTCTATAGTCAGATGGATTTCTCATTTCATACTGCCTTATTGATTTAAGCATTGAGGAAAGGGATAAAGCGCACTGCTATATGCTTTTTAGCTGTGATATCATTGAGCCATATATAAGGTGAGTCACTCAGTCTTATTTATTTCATAATAATTAAAAAAATCTAATTACACCTAAATTTATTCTTTATACATACAGCAAACACAAGAAGGTCATAAGAGTAAAATATAGCACTTTAAGTACATGGGAGAAAGAGAAAATGCACAATAAAGAATTTTCTGAATGGTTCAAAGATCATGTAAGCAATTATATATTATTATCTTATGCAACTTATTTGAACATGTTTACTAATTAAGTATCATCTCCTTAATTAAGTATGAAGATTACCGCTCGGTGATGTGAGCCCTGAAATATGTGCTCTTTTGCTGGATCCTAATTATACCATGCATGAGTATAAATATCTCGTCATTAATGGCTACAGGTTTAATATTTATAGTAGGTCCATAAATATTGCAATACAAAATAGTGGTGTGATGTTTTGTGCCACCACTGGATGTTATGCTAGCTTGAGAGATTCACAGCTTCGTACGAAGGATTTAAACTGTTATGGGATAGTGGAGAAGATAGTCATCTTAGACTATTATTCTAAAGAGAGGATTGTATTAATGAAATGCGATTGGTTTGATACCTTATTATAGTTAGGGATGAAGACTGATAAGTGCGATTTTATTCTCATCAATATGCAACGCCATCTCGACACTAAAGAACCATATATACTTGCCTCCCAAGCTAGTTAAGTTTTTTATGTTAGTGATCCCTTGGAGCCTCAATGGAATGTTGTTGTGAGGATGGAGCCTAGGCATATCTTTGATGATACCAAGGTTGATGATGATGTTGGATTGTGCATGCAAAGTGCTCTTCTAGGATAAAACTTACCTGATACTATCGAGATTCTAGATACATTTATCGGGAGTGATGTTGATGTCCATATTGTAGATGCCATTAGGCAATGACTTCAACATTTTGGTATAAATATTAAAATTTATTTATTGATGCTCTACTAATATTATTATTCAACATGTTATATTGATCAATGTTCATTAACGTTGTAGGTCACGATGGCATCGAAATGCCATCTAGCTTTCACCCCTACCTCTCAATGGGTTACGCGGAGTTCCGCATCTGAGTCGTAGGTGAAGCATACTCCATCCACATCCGCATCGACTATGCATGGACCATCGACATCTACTCCTCCATCGATATCTACTCCACCAACATTTGAGCCTCCACTATCAGCCACATCTCTGACGCATGCTCCATCCATTGAAGAGTCTCCACTGGCATCCATGTCGCATGATCCCATGGCCAGTGAGTATATATTTTTATTATATCATTTATTTATTTATTTGTATAATTATTATCACTCTTATATATTTGCATAATATATTTTTATTGCAGTTGCATCATCTAGTAGAATATTTTGTAGTTCCACATGCATGCCACATGTGTGGAACCATCAGCATTAGGTGATGGTGGACTACAATGCAGAGGAAAGGCCAGTAGGGGAGACTGCATGGGAGATGCATTCCTATTTTAGAGTACTTATGAGGTAGTCTGACATCATTCTAGCTCTGCCCATAGACTGATGATTGATGGATGCTGGTGTCAGGGATCGGTATGGAAGGAGATATGGGTAAGTATATCTTAGTTATATATATGCATTTGATATTTTTATACTATGTTTTATTTATATAATTTTGTAATTGACTTCTAATAACTTTGTTTAGAAGAGGTATGACTTCCTAAATTATGAGAGGGCTTGAGATGTCTGACTGAAGAAGATTGGAAAGTTGTACCAAAACTATAAGGTCAAGCTCCATAGAGGGTGGCTTGAGCACTGATGGGACACTCTAAAGGAGCTTGTTCCTTGAATTCAGGACCATCCCCCAAGTCAGTGGGAGGGGATGGTTAGACATTGGAGTTAAGAGTTCGAGGTTTAATTTCTAACTTCTAAATTTTTTAATATATTTAAAATTATATTTAAATATTTTTTAAATATTTATTATTTATTTGAATACTTATTAGGCTACTTTCCATCAGAATTGAGAGAATTAAGCAGCCCAGGAGTATACGCATACTCTTGACCATGAGTCTATGGCCAATCGTGTGCATAGAGAGATAATGAATTCTGAATTTTACTAGATAAATTAAATTGATATTTTTTTTATATTTCTAATAAATTGATCTATTATTATAGCTGATGAGAGATGGGGTGATGCCCAACTATAGCGAGATCTTTCGATCTAGTCATTCGGACAAGAAGGATAGATCGATGAACGTCGTGATCGAAAAATTTTTTATAAGTAATAAATATATTAGTATGATTAGTATTATAGCATTCCTTATAAAATTTTATTTGAATTTACAATTATAGGAGTAGTTAGATGTGCCCACGAGTAAGGGCCCGGACACTTCTGGCCTCCATGATCAATTGTCTCATCTTGGGGCCTGAGCACTCTGAGAGGATCTGATGCAGGCCCGAACATACGCCAATGAGCTACTGGTTTGGATTGAGTATCTCTTCATTTGCTTTCGATGTTGTTAGTCAGAAGCAGCTTGAGGAAGCATTGGCGCAGGTAGCTCAGGCTACGGTACCGGTAGATCAAGCTATGGCATGGGCTGCTCATATTGAGGAGTGCATATCTCATCTGGAGGGCATCCTGAGCGCCATGGTGATGAGGCTTAGTGCGCATTTTGGAGCTGACTTCGTGGACATTGAGGACATGTTGGCTGGAATTCTAGCTCTAGCTCCTATAGCTCCAACCCCTCCAACTCCAACCCCTCCAGCTTTGGCTCTAGCTCCAGCTCCAACTCCAGCTCCTCCAGCTCGTACTCCATCTCCCGATGATGATGTAGATTTAGAGAACTTTTGATGTATTTTTTTAAAAAATATTATAATAAATTTTATTCAATAATAAAATTTGAGCATTTCATAAATATTTTTATATTTATAATATTTTCTTATGTTATTGAATTGCATTTAATAGGTAAAAATTATAAAAAATATAAAATTTATATTTTTTATTATTCAAAAGCTGTTGCAACGATTGCAAAATCACTATCGTAGGCATGCCAACCACTACCGTAGGCTTCGTGCCAATCGCTGCATTAGACTATGGCAGCGATTTCGTAACCACTACGATAGTTTAACCTATGGCAGTGGTTATGAAACTACTGCTATAGATCTATAGCAGTGGTTCTGTAACCACTACCATAAAGAGCTATGGCAGTGGTTAAAAAATTGTTATCATAGGTCGAACTATAGCAGCGATTACAAAACCACTACTATAGGTCAATCTATTACAATGATTTGAAAATCACTGCCATAAGCTATTTATAGCAACGGTTCATATAACCGCTATAATAATCACTACCATAGACCTATGGCAATGACCGCATTGGCAACGGTTAGTTAACTACTGCCATAGCCTATGGCAACGATTTTTTAGAGTACGACAGCGGTTACCAACCATTGCCATAGTCCTATTCTATAGTAGTGTGAATAAGAGAAAAGATCAAGGCGATGCTCATCAAGGATGTTATATGATAATATCTTGTCATTTCTCTATGTGTGATTCTATTACCTAGATATTGGATACCGATAGTCTTATGCAATTTGTTGCAAAGACTATAGGTAAGTAGAAAGTTTGAAAACTATAAGAGATTCTTGAATGTTGTGGATGGAAGTCCTGTTCTAACCCTAGCTTTAGGAATTATCGAGCTAATTTTCAAAATAAATGTTGTCATTTTGAGTGATTATCACTGTTGTCCATTGTTTATGATAAATATGATCTCTGTTGAACTTTTGGCCGGAGATGGTTATCATTTATCTATAAAGAAAGATTATTGTGATATCATTATGAATGATGTTACAATAATATATGGATACAAAGAAATGATGTATACATTATCACAGCTTGTGAGTGTAATTTTTGGATTTAATAAAGATCCAAGTTAGATAATGTCACAAATACCTACCTTTGGCATTTAGGCTTGGTCATGTTAATAAGAATAGGATAAACAGGTTAGCCTTAGAGAAAAATCTCGACATCAGTGATTGTGAATCATTGTCGACCTGTAAGTCTTGTCTTTTTGGAGAAATGACAAAGTTATCTTTTACTAAAAAAGATAAAAAGAGCTAGGGAGGTTCTAGGTTTCATATATAGTGATGTGTGTGGACATATAAACTCAAGTACTAAAGAAGGATATCAATATTTCATTACGATTATAGACGACCTATCTAGGTATGAGTATGTCTAGCCTGAATCATTTGAAATGTTCAAACAAATCCATAATAAAATAAAAAAATAAATAAAAAAAGATATTAGAACTCTTCGATCAGATCGAGAAGATAAATACTTATCCAGTGAGTTATTAATGTATCTAGGAGAGAATAGGATTCTCTCATACTGGACTCCTCTTGGGATACCAGAGCATAATGGTGTATCGTAAAAGAAAAATCAAACTTTGTTAAACATGATTCAATCCATGATGCAGTTTTACTAGTCTACCTGTTTCATTTTATGGTCATGCTCTTGAGACTACTTGTTTTACTCTAAAAAATATTTCAAGTAAATCTATCATAAAGACTCCATATGAGATATGGATTGGGCATAGACCTAAACTCTCTCACCTTTGGGTTTGGGATTGTCCGGCCCACGTCAAATGTTTGCACACAATAAACTCTTTCCTGACCAAAGTTTGGCATGGCTGTCCTCACCGGACGGAGTTTCCTCCAGCATCAAATGTCCATATCAAATGTTCAATCCATGATGGATTCAGGTTGGAGGTCTGCAGTCTCGACACTCGAGCGTAAACTCTTTTCTGATCAGAGTCCAGCATGGCTATCCTCGCCAGACGGAGTTTTCTACAGCACCAATTATCCCGTCGGACTTCGGTAAGAAAGGATTCACATCCAACACAAGTCCCCCTCACTACCGAGTTTGAAATTTGAATGAAGGGAGTAAAGAAATATGAGCTCCAAAGTTTTTTTTTTCTTTTTGTGCCAACAGAGCGGCTAATCCCAACTTTTTTCGCATGGGTGCCAAAACTTCTTAAATATGAGGTGACCCAAAAAGATAAATTTCCAAATTTTTTACTAAAATGCTGCTCAAGGTATGGTGCAATAAAGGTTCTGCCCATTGCTAGATTGTCGCTATGATGAGTGGGGCATGCATCAACCCAAGGTTGGTCAACGAAGATTCGCAATCATAACCATCTCAAATCCCGGTGGCTATTTAAGCTCTTCTTCTTCCACAGGAGCTTCATTTCATCCGGATCTCCTTTTCCTTCCTTCTGGCTTCCTTCTTCCTTCTTGCTCCAGGTCACCAGGGTCTTCTGCCGACTCCTTCGATTTTTTGAGGGTTCTCTCCTTCATTTTCCATCAAGCCTGCCACCTTTCCATTCTTTTCAGTCGATTTAGGTCTGTTCCTGAACCTTTCTTTTTGATTATCTATGTCTTTTGGCATTTCTACCCCCTTTGTTTCCTCGAGAGAGTCTCAAATTTTATTTTCTTTGGTTTTTCAGAGATTTTCTTTATTTTAGTTTGATACTCATATCCTTTGAAGAGTCTCGATCGATCGGTTCTAGAAGTTCGGCTCATTTAGCTTTAATGGATCCTCTCATAAGGATCCTGAACTTATAGGAGTACCTCGGCCATCCTTGGCCCCCAATACTTTTTCATGCAAACTTTGGCTCGAAGATCTTTCGTTGATTAGGATCCAGTTCGAAATTCCTTTCAATTATGAACTTGAACTCCTTGGCCCTAGTGATTGAGCCAGCTCTCCTCCTTTCGGTTGAACTTGCTTGTATGTTGAAACCATCCAAACGAGATTTCAGCTGTCGATATCTTCTTTTGTAACCAACTTGTTCAAGTTTTTAAACATTTTCTTTGCCGCCATGGTGCCAAACTCTTTTAGATTTATCATAGGATTTCTCTCCTTATGCATTATAGCGGATGCCCGACCTTCCATCTTTCTATTCTGCAATTTCTTTACTTTCAAACATCATCCGACTGCCAAAGACTAGTGGTACGTATTTCTCCAGTTCGACAAGAAGGGGTTGCTCAAGGGTGTCCCTTCTTCCATTCATAATTGGAAGTAGAATTTTTTTTTGTTTTCTATCCCTCCCTAGAACTAGGACTTCCTTCTTGGGGGAAAATAAGGGACTCAGTCTACCGAGCTCCTGGGCTTGAGAAAGAGGATCGGGGTTCCTCTGACAAGCTAATGAACTTTTGAGCTCCTCCAATCTCCAAGCTCTTGGAAGATCAGACCTTATTCAACTTTGGTTTTAGTCCTCTCAATCCGGTAGGTAGTCCTTTGCAGCCTACCAACTGTGCATGATCTCCTTTCCTTCTCTAACTCTGATTTCTCTTCTACAGAGATGACTCTTAAGGAGCGAAACCACCTGGCCAAGGGGCTTAAGTCTCTTAAGAGGAAGGACAGCTCTACGAGAGAAATATCCAAGAAGGCTTTCACTGATGAGCCGATCCTAGCCATGTCGATCTAGGCCGCATCCATCCCTGAGTCTGATGTGGCCGTACCACCCCTGATCTCACTCTGAGGGGATGCCGCCACCTCGCTTTCTGAGCAGCATGAGGTTGTTGAGAAGAAGAAGAAGAAAAAGGATGCCGTCAAGAAAAAGATGAGGAGGGTGGCCAAAAATTCGAATGGTGAAGGCTCCGATCAGGAGCGAGCTTCTTTGGATGATCGGGAGGTCATCTAATCCTTGATGAAGGATAGCATCCTCCTGCACATTATAGAGAAAATGGTTGGGATGGAGGATGCTGAGAGATTCGATGAGTCTTTCATCGCCTATCTTGAGGTAAGCCATTTTTCTAAACTTGTTTGAATGAAGGCGCTTTTAAAGTTCTAACTTAACTTTTGCTTATCTTATAGCTGGGGCATTACTTGTTTGCCCACTCGAAGGCCGCCGATCTTGGCCAGGCCGAGGCTTCTAAAGCCCTACAGGAGGTTCAGATGGAGGTCGAGAGGGTTCGGGCCGAGGTTGACCATTTGAAGATGGCCTTGAAAATTCAAGCTACAGAGGTCGAGCACCTTCAAAAGGTGTCGCAGAGAGAGGAAGAAGCTTCTGCGGGGTTGAGGGCAGCCCTGGCCCTCTTCGAAGATAAGAAAAAGAAGGCTGAAGAGGAGATTGACATCGAGAGGGAGAGGGCTATCGAAGCCTTCAAGTCCTCCAAAGCAATGGAGGACATCAAGATCGCATTTGCCTAGGAAGCCTTCTTAGAGGGGTTCGAGATCTGCATGAGAAGGATCACGAAGAACTTTCCTGGAGTGGACCTTGACCTTCTAACAGATGAACCCAATGAGGAAGCCAATCCATCCAACACTAGCGTCGCTTCCCTCGTTGCCGAACCTGCTCCGAGCACTCTCAAACTTGCAGCTGAAGCTTTCGAGTCTATTCCTGAGTCCAACATTGCAAAAGATGTACCAACCTTGCCTGCCTCTGCACTGGCCAAGGTCTAAGACTTTTTATAAATTTATACTTTTCTTCTCTTTTTCTTTTGATGTATACCGAATATTTTGAGAAATAAAAATGAACTTTCTTTTCTTTATACTTATGTCATGGTGGATGTTATTCAAAATCCCTCCAGTGATTGTAGTCAGGATCCATCTTCTCTAATTGATGTCGAGCTATTATCCCAAGGTATCCTTCTGAAGCCCGTAGTTAAAAATTTAAAGAGGAAGATTCACCACCTGAAGAAAAAGTTGAAGAAGGTAGAAGCCAAACTTCGAGGGTCCAGAAAGAATGCTTCAGAGGTGATGATTGAGGTCACCCATCTCCGAAAGCTACACATGAAAGATTCTATGAGCTTTAGTATTCGGAAGGATAGCTTTGAGAAGGAGATTACCAAGCTCAAGAAAAAGGCCAGCAATAAATCTTGGCCACTAACAGTGAAGATCAGCTTTCTCAAAGCCGATCTTAAGGCAGCAAAGGAGGAGATTTGTCTGCTCGAGGGGAGCTCGCCATGGTCTTTCGATAATGCTCGATATGAATGGGATTGGTTGAAGAGATTCTCTGTGCTCCAAAAGCAACTACATGACGCTGAGCTCACTTATGATACCTACCGATTGGGTTGGAGTGAGAGGATATCCCAACTTGAGCAAAAGCTTCGTGCTACTAATAGCAAAGTAATCCAACTCCAAAAACAACTTGATGACAGCCATCAATCTGGCATGAGTGGTGGACCAGAATAGGTTGCCTCCCTAACGAGAACTCTAGGTGAGCTTTTGGAAGCAGTGGGGAGGGAGAAGGCCGAGGTTCAATGACTGAGGATCCAGCTGTCGTACGAGCAGCAAACCATTAGGGATGCGGAGGTCGAGTCTGAAGTTTTGAGGAAGCAGCGATGAGAGCTAGAAGGCAAATTCCACATGCCAACAAGATGTATTTAGATGGTCTGTATAAGAAGAATCTTGAGGAGGAAATTCTTAAGCTGAAGCAGTCTCTTGTAATGACGAGGGTCAATAGTCCAAAGTCTGAGGGTTTCGAACCTCCTTAGGACTTTATCATCTTTTTCTTTTTTTTTTGTACATGGTTTCGTGGATCTTCACTTTGTAATGAACTTCAGATTTAATGAAGGACTATTTTCTTCGATCATCTTTTTGCTTTGTTTGGATTCAGTGCCTGTTGATTTTTCCATTCCTCTCTTTTGCTTTGACCTTCGTTGGAAGGACTATTGAAAGAGTAGTTTTTCTCTTGTCTTTTCATAACCAGAGATTTTTTTACCTACACTAGGGTGAGTTTATCCTTTATTGTTCAATTTTGTTGATTTTTCTTCATCCTTTCATTAAGATGAGGTCCTTCCTCCTGCTTTAGATAACCGAAGGTCTTTGTTTATATCAGGATGACGTTCTCCTCCTATCTAAAGTAATCGAAGGTCTTCACCTTGTTCATGTTAGGACGAGGTTCTCTCCCTATTCCTATCATGATAGTAGGGGCATTGTTGGACTGTTGATAGAGCCTCCCCCCTCATCTCATCTTAGGTTAATGAGATCTCTTCTTTGCTCAAGTTAGGATGAGGTTCTTCTTTTATTTCTAATAGGACTGTAGGGACACATAAGAGCCATTGAAAGGGCCTCTCTCCTCATCTTATCTTAGGTTAATGAGGTCTTCGCTTTCCTCAAGTTAGGATGAGGTTCTCCTCCTATTTCTAACAGAACTGTAGGGGCACATAAGAGCCATTGAAAGGACCTCTTCCCTCATCTCGTCTTAGGATAACGAGGTCTTCATTTTGCTTATGTTAGGACAAGATTCTCCTTCTATTTCTAATAGGGCTGTAGGGGCATATAAGAGGCGTTGAAAGAGCCTCTCCCCTCATCTCATCTTAGGTTAATGAGATCTTCGCTTTGCTCATGTTAGGATGAGGTTTTCGTCCTATTTCTAATAGGGCGTAGAGGCACATAAGGGCCGTTGAAAGAGCCTCTCTCCTCATTCCGTCTTAGACTAACAAGACCTTTGACTTGCTTATGTTAGGATGAGGTTCTTCTCCTATTCCTAATAGGGCTATAGGGGTACATAAGGGCCATTGAAAGAGCCTCTCTGCTCATCTCATCTTAGGTTAACGAGATCTTCGTTTTACTCATGTTAGGATGAGATTCTCCTCCTATTCCTAACAGAACTATCGGTGCACATAAGGACCGTTGAAAGGACCTCTTCCCTCATCTCATCTTAGGTTAACGAGATCTTTGCTTTGCTCATGTTAGGATAAGGTTCTCCTCCTATTCCTAACATGACTGTAGGAGCACATAAGGGCCATTGAAAGGGCCTCTTCCCTCATCCCATCTTAGACTAATGAGGCCTTTAATAGCCTATTTTGCAAGTGCATGAAATTGCTTAAGTAATACAATGATGAATAAGAGATCATTCCTATGAGGGCTGAGTTTAATTACCAAAAATGAATGCTGATTCCACTAATATCTGAACGATCGAAACTGAATGATAATGAAAACTAAAGCTAAAATTAACTCTAAAGAACTCAATGAAAGCTGAATTAAAATTCGATTGATAAAGCACTAGTGTATATCTGATTTTAGTTGGACTAATTATCAATTTCAGGTATTTTGATTAATAATCCAAATTTAATTATTAATGCAAGGATCAATAACCCTAAATTATTTAATAATCTCTTTTGAGACTTATTAAAAATACTAATTAAAATCTATAATCTCTTTCTTAATAGTAAAATAGATTTTAATTAGTTTATTAAGTACAGTGATTATTCCTAAGATCCCATAGGTCAGATCTTCTGCTCCTGCTTCAATTATTATTCCTATGATGCTTATTATTAACTCTAATTTATAATCTTCCTTCCCAGTACTAATTATAAATCAAAATCAATCAAGTACCAAAGATAATAATACTTAAAAGCATTAAGTGCAAATAACAAGCAATTGCATTAATAAAGAAAATTAATACAAGATCTGGAATTGAAATCGAATCCAAGTTACATCAGGTACCCTAGCTAGAAATTTAGCTTTTCGTCATATCAAAATCAAACTCAAGTTTACTTGAATAAAAATTTAAAATCATCCTAACAATGAGTTCTAGAAAATAAATTCAAAGTAGATAAGAAAAAAAGAATTAAAAACTCTGAAGGAACTATAGAGCCGAATGAATCCTCTCTTCAAATCTTCCAGATGCTCCAAACTCTCCTTGCTTGATTTTCAACTTTCAAAGGTGATTCTTTTTTTTTTTATTTTCTTTTTCTTTTTTGAATGTATTTTTAGATTCTTAAATAGGGCTAGGGCTAGGGTTAAGGTGATATTTTCTCCATGATTTTATTCTATGTATAATTTTTTTTATTTGGTATAGAATCTCTCCTCCTTTGGATAAGCTTCAAGCAACCACCAGCCATCTACTCCTTATGCTGCCCATTTTTTTTTTTTGATTTTATTCTGATTTCCATGGTAAAAGAAGGAAAGGAGGCATGTTTAATTAGAGGAGAAGGATTCCTTCCTTCTTCAGCCTTCTTGGGTTCATAAAATCTCCAAAATAAAGTAAAGTTTTAGCTGCCCAAACCAAGTTTTCTAGGAATTGGTCCCAATTCTTTTCAAGTTTGCTCCTCATGCAAAAAATTAGTTTGGATTCTAATTTTTTTTTATTCAATTCTTTACAAGATAGCTCCTTGTCATCCAAAATTTGTTGCCATATCGGGTCTCTGTGCCAAGAAAAACTAGGAAGAATCGGGTGTATCGAGTGTTTCTCATTATGTCTAACATTATTACCAACTTCAACCTACTGTAGCTACCTCATCTAGAATCCAAATTTGATTTTGTAAATTATGTTCCTTTCTTGCTTCTCTTAGAATTCTGTAGGATTTGGTCTTGCTCAATTTAGAGTCCTGTAGCTTGCCTTTTAGGAATCCTCATGCCAAAGTATCTAAAATTTAGATTGGTTGACTAGATGAGAGAGATTAACTGCTTGATTTATTTTTTGCACCTTTGATTTCTTTACTTGGCTGATGATGCCAAAAAGAATGAGGTGTGGGGTCCATTAATATCTTGATTTGGTTATTCTGCTTTGAGATGAACTCTGATTTTGATGTACGACCCTGATGACTCCAGATGACAAACCCTGCTGAATTGGACTCAACCAATTTCACTTAATTTTGACCTTTAAAACATGGTTAAGACCAATTAGGTGTGACCTAGCTCAATTACCTACAATTGACATAAAACATATCAGGTTCTTACATTTATTTAGTTAATTATTATACCAATTTCATCAAAATCATTAAAACTAATAATAATAATTACTATAAAAATGCAACACATCAAATACCCCCAAACCTAAGTTTTTGCTTGTCCCCAAGCAAAAGAAAAGTCCAAATAAAAAATGGAGAATCTAAAACAAAAATTAATTACTAAAAACTTTATTTAACATTAATATACTTAAGATCCATCTGGACATAAAGGAGTAATCTCTACCCAAATGCCATGGCTTAACTACCTCAACCTAAAACCGAAAGGCAAACCCATAAGCTAACTATTCCAAACTCATTCATACTCAAACAAAATCATGCACAATCAATAGCTACCCTACTTCCTTTAGATTTTAATAAAGTAATTCGGTTCAAACATCCATCCGTGCATGCAAAACCCTATCAGCCCATCTCCACTAGTGCAAACAACATCCTCAAGAGATCAATAGGACTTTTACGGGTTAAAAAAGAAAATTTGAAAGCAAGCAACCTGAATGATGGTTATGGTCACATAAGTGAAAATAAATTAACCACAATAAATCAAAGCATACTCAATTACTTATACTTTACATCCCTTCCTTTATTTATTTTATTTTATACTTTCAGAATAGTCTATACATTTTGGAACTCTTTCTTAAGTCATCATTTACCTTTTTACGCGAATATCGACATTGGTCATGAAGGCACCCGATTACTCAGCAAGTCATATACTTAAAGTGCTTTGCATACCCATAATTCAAGTCACTATTTGACGTAAAAGCAAACATGGGGCTCATGAATGCTCCTAGTTACTAGGCAACCTGAAACAACGGAGTAGATTGTGCTTTTTTTTTTTTTTTTTTTTTTTTTAAATGGAAGGAATACTAAAAATTTAGTATGCTCTAACTATTGTAATCAATTATTCTCAAACAATATGAATAGTAGATATGAGATAGGATGGAAAGAAAATACAAGGGATCAAAAAGGGTATAGCAAAGGAATGCCTATATCATTTCTCTCAAATACATTGCCTACATTTCATTTCAACAAGCATAATAAAGCTCACAAGCAGGATTGGTGAAGCAAAGTAACTATCTCCTATACGAGATTTTATCTAAGTATTTACAAGTTTAAAATAGTCAATCACTGAATTTGACTTCCAAATTCAAAGCTTAGATAGCCAAATAATAACACAAAGGCAAAATCGTCTCTCTCTATATCCTTAGAAGTCATCAGTGAATCAATATTTTACTCTTTTTTTTTATTTTATTTTTTTATAATAAAATACTAACATGAGAAATACAAATGCACTCCCAAACCTAAATTGGACATTGTCCTCAATGACAAGATCACCACTACATATTATAGCAAGGCATTCTTAAAGGTTAGGGGTACTCCCCTTTGTAGTGTGCCTATGTACGAGTTTGCAACTTATCCTTAATCATTTTTTCTCTCTTATCTTCTTCGATGTGCCTACAAAAAGTGAACAACATCCATTCAAACTTTAAAAATATAGTAAGGATCAAAATTTACTCAATTCACAAAAATAAAGTAAAAAGAATTTTGCTTGGGTTGTTCACAAGAAGTGCTAGTTTATAGTCGTTAGCTTGACTATCCCAATGCATTATATCAGTGATATGGAGGTTTTTGGTTGCTTAAATCCTCCATAAATGTATTCCTTCAACCTTTTCCCATTGACCTTGAAAGTCCTATCACTACTTTTCAGCTCAACAGCTCCATGTGGAAAAACTTGTACAATCTCAAATGAACTTGACCACCTAGACCGGAGCTTGCCTGGAAATAGCTTTAGGCAGGAGTTATACAGCAACATCTTTTGTCTTACTTAGAATTCATGCCTCACAATATATTTGTCATGCCATTTTTTCATTCTCTTCTTATAAATTCTTGCATTTTCATATGCAAGAAGACGAAACTCATCAAGTTCATTAAGTTGTAATAACCTTTTCTCCCTAGCAGCTTCCATATTAAAATTTAGCAACCTAGTTGCCCAATAAGCTCGATGCTCCAGCTCCACAGGTAAGTGGCATGCTTTTCCATAAATTAGGCGATACGGGGACATCCCAATTGGTGTTTTGAATGATGTTCTATATGCCCATAATGTATCATCTAATTTTAGGGACCAGTCCTTTCTTGATGAGTTGACAGTAGTCTCCAATATCCTTTTAATTTCATGGTTAGAGATCTCTACTTGTCCACTTGTTTGGAGATGATATGGTGTACCTACATGATGAGTAACACCATATTTTGTAAGTAGAGAATCCAAATAATGATTACAGAAATGCTTACCTCCATCCGTGATGATAGCCCTTGGAACACCAAAGTGTGTGAATATGTATTTTTTTAAGAACTTGAGCACACTCTTGGCATCATTAGAGAAAAGTGCTACTGCCTCGATCCATTTGGATACATAGTCCACCTCCACCAAGATGTATTGATTTGAATGAGAAGGTGGAAAAGGCCCCATAAAATCTAATCCCCACATATCAAATAGCTCTACCTCAAGGATATTAGTTAGTGGCATTTCTTGTCTAAAAGAAATATTCCCAGTTCTTTGACATCGATCACAAGAAGAAACAAAAGTAATAGCATCTTTAAACAGGTTAAGCCAATAAAAACCACACTATAATATCTTAGCAGCTATTTTGTTGGGTCCAAAATAGCCCCCACACTCTAATGAATGGCAGTGTTTTAAAATATTTTTAATTTTATTATCAGGCACACATTTTCTAATAAGCTGATCTGGACAATAATTATATAAATATGGATCCTCCCAAAAATAATATTTTGCATCATGTAAATTTTTTTTTTGCTGATAATTAAATTTAGGAGGAATAATATTATATGCCTTAAAATTAATAATATCAGCATACCGGGGTGTGCTAGATGTGAGTAATGCAAATAACTGCTCATCAGAGATTGACTCGTTAATGGGTACTTCGGTGTCTTCAATTTTTTTACCTAATTCTATCTAGGACAAGTGATTTGCTACAAGATTTTCTGCTTCTTTCTTATCCCTAATCTCTAAGTTAAATTCCTGCAATAAGAGCACCCAATGAATTAGTCTTGGTTTTGCATCCTCCTTTTTTCAAGTAAATATTTAATTACTGAGTGATCAGTATAAACTATTATTTTTGCTCCTATAAGATATGGTCTAAATTTATCAAAAGCAAAAATAATAGCAAGCAACTCCTCTATGGTGGCATAGTTTAACTGTGCATCATTTAGTGTCCGACTCGTATAGTACATCATATGAAGTCTGTTCCCTTTTCTTTATCCCAAGATTGCACTTATAGCGTAGTCGCTTGCATCACACATAAGTTCAAATGATAAATTCCAATCAAGTGCAGTGATGATGGGAGCTGAGATTAATTCTTTCTTTAATCTGTTAAAAATAACCAAACACTCATTAGTAAATTTAAAAGGCACATCCTTGATTAATAAATTACAAAGAGGTTTGGTAATTTTGGAGAAGTCTTTTGTAAATCTTCTATAGAAGCCAGCATGTCCTAAGAAACTCCTCACTCCTTTAACAGATGTTGGTGGTGGTAATTTTTCAATGACCTCCATCTTTGCTTTGTCCACTTCTATGCCTCTAGATGAAATCTTGTGTCGTAACACTACTCCTTCCTGTATCATAAAATGACACTTCTCCCAATTCAATACAAGATTAGTTTCTTCACAATGCTGTAGAACTTGGGAGAGGTTAGTCAAACACATATCAAAAGAAGGACCAAAAACTAAAAAATCATTCATAAAGATTTTAATAAATTTTTCAACCATGTCAGAGAATATAGATATTATACACCTTTGAAAAATTGCAGGTGCATTGCATAACCCAAATGGCATTCTCCTATATGCAAATGTTCTATATGGACAAGTAAATGTAGTTTTTTCTTGATCCTCAGGTGCAATAAAAATTTGAAAATATCCTGAATAACCATCTAGGAAACAATAGATGGGATATTCAGACAATCTCTCAAGCATCTGGTCAATAAAAGGCAAGGGAAAATGGTCCTTGCATGTGGCTTTGTTTAACTTTCTATAATCAATACACACACACACACCAACTAGGGACTGTCCTAGTGGGTATCAGCTCATTTCTATCATTTGTAATAACAGTCATCCCCCCTTTCTTAGGAACTACATGAACAGGACTTACCCAACTATTATTAGAAATAGGATAGATAATTCTTGCATGAAGTAATTTCATTACTTCAGCTCAAACTACTTTCTTCATATTAGGATTTAACCTACGTTGATGCTCAATTGAAGGTTTGTAGTTATCTTCCATTAAAATTTTATGCATGCATATACTGGGACTAATCCCTTTAATATCATCAATAGACCAGCCTAGTGCTTTTTTATGCTTTCTCAACACATGCAATAATTTTTTTTCTTGTTCAGTAGATAAATGAGCAGATATAATGATAGGAAAAATGGATGAGTCTCCCAAGAATGCATATCTTAAGTGAGAAGGGAGCTGCTTAAGCTCGAGCTTGGGGGTTGGGTTAGCTTCTACTGAATCCTATATTTTCACAACATCATTTAACACATCAACATGCTCAATTAACTATTCAAATTTATTTTTAATAATTTTCTCTTCAACACAATCAATCAAGTCATATTCAGAATTATCAATTATTTCACTAATAAATTTATTAATCACATCTAATCTAAAATACTCATCATTCTCGAGAGGATATTTAGAAGAATTGAGCACGTTAAAAATTACCTCTTCTTATCCCACTCTTAAAGTAAGCTTACCCTCATGGACATCTATAAATGCCTTGCCAGTTGCAAAGAATGGACGCCCCAATATCAAAGAAATCTCTCTATCTTCCTCCATATCCAAGACAATGAAATCCACTAGAAAGATAAATTTATCCACCTTGACTAACACATCCTCCACTATGCCTCTAGGATATGTCATCGATCGATCAGCTAGTTGTAATGAAACACTGGTCGGTTTCACATCCCCTAGTCCAAGCTTGCTAAAAATAGATAACGGCATCAAGTTAATGCTAGCACCTAAATCGCATAATGCTTTAGTGAATTTGATATTGCCAATATTGCATGGAATTGTAAAACTCCCTAGATCCTTTAGTTTTGATGGCAACTTGTTCTGAATAATTGCACTACATTCTTCGACGAGCATGACTGTCTTGTGGTCCTCTAGCCTTCTCTTTTTGAAAAGGATATCCTTCAAGAATTTGACATAGCTAGGCATTTGGGCTAATGCCTCAGTAAATGGAATATTTATGTGTAGTTTCTTGAGAACCTCCAAAAATTTCAGGAAGTTCTTGTCATCCTTACTTTGCTTGAGCCTTTGAGAAAAAGAAACTGGTGGGATGTAGGGCTTTACTGGCTCTTCCTTTTTCTCTTTTAGCTTTTCTTCGATCATAGTCTCTTCTTGAGTTTGTTTTTTACTTGCTCCTTAACAGGCTCTTTCCTTGGTTGTTCCCCAAGTTGTTTGCCACTCCTTAAGGTAATTGCCTTCACATGCTCTTTCGGGTTCGTTTTAGTATTACTAAGCAATGATCCTTGAGTTCTATTAGCTACCCATATTGGCCAACTGTCCCATTTGTACTTTCAAGTTCTTAATGGCAGCTTGTTGGTTTTGAAAGTTTGCCTAGTTTCACCCATGAAATCAGTAGTGGCCTTGGTAAGAGTTGCAACCAATTCTTCTAGGTTAGACTTCTTTTCTTACTGTGGGAAACCAGGTGGTCCTTTATTTTGATAATTCTATTATTGCTGCTGATTTCTCCAAAAAAAGTTTGGATGGTTCTTCCAGGCAGGTGTGTAGGTGTTTAAGTATGGATTGTTTTGTTGCCTTCCTTGGTTTGCCATATATTGCACTTGTTCTTGTACTGGAGGCATGAATGAGCTGTCGATCGGGCAATCTCGAGTAGCATGTTGCCTAGTACACATCTCACAGGTCTGCACATGAGTATTAATAGCATTAATAGATAAATGGTCTAATTTTTTGAAAATAGTATCTACCTTTGCATTGAGTGCAGTAATAGCATCTATCTAATGAACCCCAATAGGCCTCCTCGCCATGTTCCTCTCATTGGGCCATTGGTAATTGTTGTTGGCCATTTCCTCCAAAAGATCATAGGCCTCATCAAGCGACTTCCCCATCAATGAACCTCCAGCAGCAGCATCAATATTAATTCTAGTATGGTTATTCAATCCATTGTAGAAGATTTGCACAACCAACTATTTAGGTAGCCCATGGTGCGAACACCTCCTAAGCATATCCTTAAACCTTTCCCAAGCTTCATATAAGGTCTCCATATCGAATTGCATGAAGGTTTGGATGTTGGCCCTCAATTTGGTAGTCTTAGCAGGTGGAAAGAATTTTATCAAAAATTTTTGTGCTAAGTCATTCCATGTGGTGATCGAGCCAGTAGAAAGAGACTGTAACTATGCTCTAGCCTTATCTTTAAGTAAAAATGGGAACAATCTTAGCCGAATTGCATCATCTGACACTCCATTCTGCTTAAGGGTATCACATATTTTCAAGAAGTTTGCAATGTGCGCATTAGGGTCATCATTGGGCAATCCTCCAAACTGAACTATTGTTTAGATCATTTGGATCAAAGCAGGCTTGATCTCAAAGTTGTTTGCTTGCACAGGTGGCCTTGTGATGCTAGACGAAGCTCCATTCATGATAGGCATGGCATAATCTCGCAATGCCCTAGGGTTTGCCTCTCTAACAACCTCATTATTCCCTACTACAACAACTTCTCTCCTTGTATCTTTAGCCATTTCTACTTTTGCCTCGAATTCCTTCTCTTCTCTGATGGCTTTTATGTTTTGTCTACAGGTGCGATCAATTTCTTGACTTGAAATAGGGTTTGATTCAATTCTCACAAGTCGACCCAATTCTCTTTTCCAAGTTGCAATTTTGAAAGATTATTATTATTATTTATTTATTTTAAAGAGAAGAGAGAAGAGGAATGAGAGATAGAAAAGAAAAGAGTTCTAAAGATGAGTCCTAAAGAGTCCTAAATCTAAAGATGAAAGAGAAGAGTGTTTTAATTAGATTTAAATTTTAATGGCAAATAAGTAAGCACAAAATAGACTATCTGTCCTGAGATTAACCTAGATCTAGATAGCTCCTAACTATTCCAAGACCGTCTTCAAGCACTCCAAGCCCAAAATTGACTAACTCTCTCGGCCAGGTAAGTGTAAGATATGGGAGGTTTCCTGCTTGTTGCTTTCCTTAGACTCCAACTGAGTTGGCTAGGTTAGACAATAGAACCAATTGAAAACCATCTTCTTAAACCACTTGCCTTAGACACCGAGCAGCTAATCAATCCAAACCCAGTCCAACTCTAGGACTTTCTTGTCCTATTGAGCTCGAATATCCTAGGGCTAATGTCTAATTGATTTTAGATTAAGGTCTAGATTATGCAGGATGAAAGATGTAATTTTTGGACTAAGAAAGGGTGATCAAATCCCCACTTTATCTGACTAATGGGTTAAGTGCCCTTAAAGTTAATTATGGAGATGCAATGCAAAGAAACAAGATGTCCAATCAAGTTAATTTTTTTTAAAAATATTTTTGGTTATGCTATATTAGTTAAGTATTATGAAATGTCAATATTTTTTATTATTTTTTAATTAATTTTTTATTATTTATTTTTTTTGGGGTTTTGCAAAAAGGTAAGCTTAAGTAATTAAGTCTAAAAAAAATGACTAAGCTATAAAAAGCAGTAAATTATTTTAAACTATAAAAAGTAGTAAATATCTAGGAATAATAAGTAGTAAGTTAATTATGTAAAATAAAATAATTATTAAACCATGCAATTAAGATAATCTAGCTAGAAAGCATAGAGATCTATCATATATAAAAAATTTAAAGCAAGAAATAAAAATTAAAAAGTAGTAAAGTATATAATTTTTTAAATATAAAGAAAATGTTAGATTACTAATAAAATCAACTATTCTTGATATTAAAGCACCTATCCCTGGCAACAGCGTCAAAAACTTAATAGCCTATTTTGCAAGTGCACAAAATCGCTCAAGTAATACAATGATGAATAAGAGATCGTTCCCATAAGGTCTGAGTTTAATTACCAAAAATGAACACTAATTCCACTAATATCTGAACGATCGAAACTGAATGAAAATGAAAACTAAAGCTAAAATTAACTCTAAAGAACTCAATGAAAGCTGAATTAAAATTTGATTGATAAAGTACTAGGATATATCTAATTTCACTTGGACCAATTATCAATTCCAGGTATTCTGATTAATAATCTAAATTTAATTATTAATGCAAGGATCAATAACCCTAAATTATTTAATAATCTCTTTCAAGACTTATTAAAAATACTAATTAAAATCTATAATCTATTTTTTAATAGTAAAATAGATTTCAATTAGTTCATTAAGTACAGTGATTATTCCTAAGATCCCATAGGTCAAATCTTCCGCTCCCGCTCCAATTATTATTCCTATGATGCTTATTATTAACTCTAATTTATAATCTTCCTTTCCAGTACCAATTATAAATTGAAATCAATCAAGTACCAAAGATAATAATACTTAAAAGCATTAAGTGCAAATAACAAGCAATTGCATTAATAAAAAAAATTAATACAAGATCTGGAATTGAAATCGAATCCAAGTTACATCAGGTACCCTAGCTAGAAATTTAGCTTTTCGTCATATCAAAATCAAACTCAAGTTTACTTGAATAAAAATCTAAAATCATTCTAACAATGAGTTCTAGAAAATAAATTCAAAGTAGATGAGGGAAAAGAATTAAAAACTCTGAAGGAACTATAGAATCGAATGAATCTTCTCTTCAAATCTTTCGGATGCTCCAAACTCTCCTTGCTTGATTTCCAGCTTTCAAAGATGATTCTTTTTTTCTTTTTTTTTCTTTTTTTTTTTTTGAATTTGTTTTAGGATTCTTAAATAGGGCTAGGGCTAGGGTTAAGGTGGTATTTTCTCCATGATTTTATTCTATATATATATATTTTTAGTATAGAATCTCTCCTCCTTTGGATAAGCTTCAAGCAACCACCAGCCATCTACTCCTTATGCTGCCCAATTTTTTTTTTGATTTTATTCTAATTTCCATGGTAAAAGAAGGAAGGGAGGCATGGTTAATTAGAGGAGAAGGATTCCTTCCTTCTTCAGCCTTCTTGGGTCCACAAAATTTCCAAAATAAAGTAAGGTTTCAGCTGCCCAAATCAGGTTTTCTAAGAATTGGTTCCAATTCTTTCCAAGTTTGCTCCTCATGCAGAATTAGTTTGGATTCTTATTTTTTTTTTTTTAATTTAATTCTTTACAAGATAGCTCCTTGCCACCCAAAATTTGTTGCCATATCGAATCTCTGTGCCAAGAAAAACTAGGAAGAATTGGGTGTATCGGGTGTTTCTCATTATATCTAACATTGTTACCAACTTCAACCTACTGTAGCCATCTCATCTAGAATCCAAATTTGATTTTGTAAATTATATTCCTTTCTTGCTTCTCTTAGAATTCTGTAGGATTTGGTCTTGCTCAATTTGGAGTCCTGTAGCTTGCCTTTTAGGAATCCTCATGCCAAAGTATCTAAAATTTAGATTGGTTGACTAGATGAGAGAGATTAACTATTTGATTTATTTTCTATACCTTTGATTTCTTTACTTGGCTGATGATGCCAAAAAGGATGAGGTGGGGGATCCATTGATATGTTGATTTGGTTATTCTGCTTTGAGATGAACTCTGATTTTGATGCATGACCTTGATGACTCCGGATGATAGATCCTGCTGAATTGGACTCAATCAATTTTACTTAATTTTGACTTTTAAAACATGGTTAAGACCAATTAGGTGTGACCTAGCTCAATTACCTGCAATTGACATAAAATATATTAGGTTCTTACATTTATTTAGTTAATTATTATACTAATTTTATCAAAATTATTAAAACTAATAATAATAATTACTATAAAAATGCAACACATCAGCCTTTGACCTGCTCATATTAGGATGAGGTTCTCCTTCTATTCCTAATAGGACTGTAGGGGCACATAAGGGCCATTGAAAGGGCCTCTCCCCTCATCTCATCTTAGGTTAATGAGGCCTTCAACTTGCTCATGTTAGGACGTGATTCTCCTCTTGTTCCTAACATGGCTACTTTTGATTACTTCAGAAAATTATTTTCTATTATCACATGATTTTTGTAATAAGAAATAATAATATTGAAATAGAGGAATTTTATTGAAGGCAAATTATTGGTAGTACATTCTTAGATTTTTTAAATTCTAAGGCCGTGGGAGTGTTGTTCCTCCAAGCTCTTTCAAGCGATAAGTTTCAGGTCGGACGATTTCCTCTACTTCGTATGGGCCTTCTCAATTTGGAGCGAGCTTTTCTTGATTCTAAGGTTGTGAAACAGCTGCTCATCGAAGCACTAGGTCTCCTACTTTGAATATTTTGTCCTTGACTTTAGAGTTGTAGTAATGGGCCACTTTTTGCTTATAGGTTGCCATCCGAACTTGAGCTTTTTTACATTTTTTCTCCAACAAGTCAAGGTTAACCCTAAGGTCCCGTGAGTTATGCTACTCATTGAATGCCATGACTCATGCTGACAAGAGTTTGATTTTTATTGGGATGACCGCTTTTGTTCCGAAAGCTAAGGCAAATGGGGTCTCCCCAGTTGGCAATCTTTGGGTAGTTCGGTATGCCCAGAGCACATGATAGAGTTCATCTACCCAAGTTCTCTTTGCTCTTTCAAGTCTCGCTTTGATGCCTTGTAGCAGGATTCTATTTGTTACTTCGGCTTCGTCGTTTGCCTATGGATGGGCTACTGATGTAAAATGGTGGGAGATGTTCAAATCTTCACAAAATTTGGCAAATCTTGCTCCGACAAACTACCACCCATTATCTGTTATGAGGATTCGAGGCAAGTAAAATCTGTAAATGATCGACTTTCAGACGAAGTGCTGCACTTTTGCTTTAGTGATATTTGCTAGAGGTTCAGCCTTGATCCACTTTATGAAATAATCTATTGCCACCAAGAGAAACTTGCGCTATCCCAGTGCCATGAAAAAAGGTCCAAGTATGTCGATCCCCCACTAAGCAAATGGCCATGGGGCACTCAGGAGTATAAGTTCGGAAGCTGGCTGCCTTTGAATGTTTGCACTTCTCTAACAGTGGTCACATTTTTTAACATTATAGAATCATGGTACAGGGTTGACCAGTAGTAACCCTACCAAAGTAGTTTGTGTGATAAGAATTTGACCCCTACATGACTTCCGCAAATTTTTTTATGCACTTCCCACAATGCAAAGTCGACTTCTAAAGGTCTGAGACACCTCAAGAGCGGTAAGGAGTATGACCTTTTATATAGCTTGCCTTCATACAGAACATACCGGAAGGCTTGATTTCTGAGTTTTCGAGCTTCTTTCAGATCATAAGAAAGAGCTCCATCTTTGAGATAAGCAACCAATGGATCAATCCAACATAGCTCATGGTCAATTTGCATTATAGACTGCTGCCCTTCCAGACTCGGGTGTTTCAGGACTTCGAAGAAGACCTCCTTGGGTAGCTCAGTTGGGGCTAATGTTGCCAACTTTGAGAGAAGGTCGGTCCTAATATTTTTCGCTCTTGGGATCTGCTTGATGTCAAAACTATTGAAGGCTGGAGTCAAGCTCTTCACTTTTTGGAGATATTTAATCATGCTTTCTTCTCA
Source organism: Cocos nucifera (assembly GCA_006176705.1). NCBI lineage: Eukaryota > Viridiplantae > Streptophyta > Magnoliopsida > Arecales > Arecaceae > Cocos > Cocos nucifera. The sequence continues at coordinate 71,282 of QRFJ01000822.1, forward strand.
AGCCTCATAATTGCCATTAAATTATTCGACCATTAGTTGGGAATCACTATAGACTTGGAGTTGATCCGCTTTTAATTCTTTGGCAATCTTTAATCCTACAATCAAAGCTTCATATTCAACCCCATTATTAATCCCAGAGAACTCAAAGTGTAACACATATTCAGCGATGACTTCTTCTAGGCTAACCAAGATCAGCCCTGCGTCTGCACCAAAAGCATTGGATGAGCCGTCTACATATAGGGCCCAAAAATCTTCAAGGAGGTCAGCTCTTTCTTCAGAGGAACTTGATTGTAATCAGGAAATATCGACCTCATTCTACTCAGGCTCGGCTTCATCTAGAATGGTGCATTCAATTATAAAATCTACTAGAATTTGAGCTTTGATCGATGGCTGAGGCTGGTAGTTAGTGTCAAACTTGATGAGCACTATTGCCCATTTCGCTATTCTTTCGAAGGCATCCATTCGATGAAGAACTGCTTTGATTGGTTGATTAGTGAGGAAGGTTATGGTGTGCCCTTGAAAGTAAGGTCGAAATCTCTGGGTTGCAACCAGTAGGGCGAAAGTTAATTTTTCTAACTTAGTATACCTAGTCTCGGTGTCCCTCAAGACTCAGCTTATCTAGTAGATCGGCCTCTATACTTTTACCTCATCTTTGACTAGAACTGCTATGAGGGCTACTGGAGAGACCGCTAGGTACAAAAATAATTCCTCTCTAGGTTTGAGCTTTGCTAGCAGGGGAGACGAGCAGAGGTAGTCTTTGAGCTCTTTAAAGGCTTGTTGACATTCACTGATCTAGTAGAAGTTCTTCGACTATTTTAAGACTTGAAAGAAGGGCATGCATCACTCGATCGACCTCGAGATGAAGCAATTTAGGACTGCCACCTTTTCGATCAGGCACTAAACCTCTTTGATTGATTTTGGAGTAGCCATCTCTTGAATGGCTTGAATCTTCTCTGGATTTGCTTCAATTTCGTGCCTCGATACCATGAATCCAAAAAACTTTTCTGAAGTCATGCTGAAAGCATACTTGATTGGGTTTAGCTTCATCTTATACCTCCTAAGGATGCTGAAGGTCTCCTCAAGATCGATAATGTGATTTATTGAAGCTCAACTCTTGACAAGTATGTCATCTACATATATCTCCATGTTGCGACCGATCTATTTCTTGAAGATTTTATTGACCAGGTGCTGTTATGTTGCTTCTATATTTTTGAGTCCAAAAGGCATAACCAAGTAACAATAAAGACCATGGTCAGTAATAGAAGCAGTTTTCTCCTCATCTTCTGGTGCCATTCGGATTTGGTTATAGCCTGAAAAGACATCCATGAAAGTGAGGAGCTCGTGGCCCAAAGTTGCAACCACTAGTTGATCAATCCTGGACAGGGGGTAGCTATCTTTTGGGCAGGCTTTGTTTAGCTTTTTGAAATCTATGCACATTCTCCACTTGCTGTTCACCTTCTTGACGAGCACGATATTGGAGATCCAGTTTGGATAGTTGACTTCTCGGATGAATTCGGTCTTGAGGAGCTTGTCAACTTTCTTTGCAATTACTTTCTATCTCTCTAGGGCATGGCTATGCATCTTCTCCTTCACTGGTCGATGCTTGGGGACCAACAGTTAGACAATATTCCATGACTTCAGCATTTATTCCGAGCATGTCATCAGGGATCCAAGAAAAAATATCTGCATTCCTCTACATAAATTTGATAAGCTACTCTCCTATCTCTTTCACCAAGTTAGAACCAATCTATACCATGTGCTCCGCATTCCCGTCATTTAGTGGGATAGAAATAAGGTCTTCCATGGGCTCATCCCACTCTTTGGTTAGATCATTGCGGACGTCCAACCCATCAACCAGATAAGGATTTGACTACTCACCCCTCTACAAGGTGATTGAATAGCAGTGTCTTGCCAGGACTTAATCTCTTCTGACTTCTCTGATCTCATAGCTTGTTGGAAACTTCATTTTCAAATGGTAGGTTGACACCATTGCCCGAAGCGCATTTAGACCAGATCGATCAGGAATAGCATTGTAAGCCGATGGAGCTTTTACTACCAAACAGTCCACCTGTGCCTTAGACTATCTTGGATATTGTCCTACATCCATAACCAAAGTTATTATGCCTTCAACTGGTACTATATTACCAATGAAGCCTACCAATGGAGAGTTCGTTGGTCCGAGCTAGCTATTAGGTATAGACATTTTGGTGAAAGCATCATAAAATAAAACATCGACAGAACTTTCATTATCAACAAGGATGCGGCGTACATCATAGTCTGCAATATTTAAAGCAACTACAACTACATCATTATGCGGGAACCGAACTCCCTGTGCATCAGACTCAGTGAAAGTCAGGGGCTTCTCAATTCTCCATCTTTTTGCTGGTCGCCTAGATCCGCCGACCTCCTCCTACTGAAGTTCCTCAGAGATGGTGTTGATAATGCCAAGCAGGGGCCGATCTTCTTGTTGCTCCTCCCTCCTCGGCGCCTCTGGTTATGGTAGCACCCTTGGTCGATCTTTCCATTCTTCAGGCCGATGTCGTAGGAACCGGCCAAGCCCATCCCGCCTGATGAGTTTCTCGATCTCATCTTGGAGCTGAATGCACTCCTCAATATCGTGACCATGGTCATGATGGTTGATGCGTGCTAATTTATAGCTATGGCAAGTGCACCAGTCGATCAAGTAATAAAGTAAATGAGTAGAGTATCATCCCTAGAGGATTGAAAAATAAGTACTGAAAAGCTCTTTCTTATGCTTTATTTAGAAGATCGATTAATGAGAATAAGAAATTAAAGAAATTAAAAAAAATAATTAAAAGTTTTTAATTAAATAGAGAGAGTGTAAATTATTAGAATTTTAAATTCAAGAGCAATGGATTACTAAGGCAATCGATTCACCAACTCAGTCAATACAATATTCAGATTTTTAGATTAATTTTATTTCATGTGACGGTGGAGTCTCCTAATTTATTCACTACCCTTTGCTCCAGGCATAGCAAATCTATTAATATTTATTAATTACCCTTTGGTCCAGGTGTAATTTAAATAAATATTAATGCATTAGATTTTGTGAAACCCTCTAATTAAAATATGCTACGTCCAAAGCGCACTAAAATTCCCGCATGCATATGAATTCTAATTTGATTCATAATACAAGGTATATAATCAAGAAGCATTAACATAAATGTACTTGGTCCGTAACATCTATGTTCATCAGATCAATTAGAAGATGGCCAGTAATCTAAAAGCATTAAGATCAGATTTATATACTCCTCATGAATAAAATTTAAAAATAAATCACACTGAATATTGCATCAAAAGAGTGGCTACACCTTAGCCTTAGTAAAATAAAATTTAGTTCATGATAATAAATTCAAAAATAGCAAATAAAATAAAAAGCATGAAGAAATTAGACTGTTTGATTGCTGAAATTGATTGTCTGCTGCTCTTGATGTGGAGAACTTGGTGAAGAAGAAGAGGCTCCTTGATCGATGTCTTGATCATCGAAGAAAAATCAAAAACCCTTTTTTGATTTTCTCACAAATCATTTTTCTTCCTTTTTTTTTATCTCTCTCCTCTTTCTTTCTCTCTCTCTTTTTCTCCCTCTCTCTTTTTCTCCCCGTCTCTCTCTTTATCTCTCTCTCTCTAATTCTCTCTGTCTCTCTCTTTCTTTCTCCCCGTCTCTCTCTTTGTCTCTCTCTTTCTTTTTTTTATTTCACGGCAGCAGGGCTTTTTATAGATGAAGTGTTTGATTCCCCTTAAAATCCATCAAAAATTAGGTTTAGGACTCCTAAATCAACTCAAATTAAGATCTGAGTAATTCTGCCCATTAGATCTTGATCAAACGGTCCAAAAACCACTCAAAAAATCCTTAAAATAACCCAGATCAAGTCGGATATAATATCAGCCATTGGATCATCCATTGGATCGAATCTGGGTCGTCCGATCGCATTGAAAGAAGGCTTCAGATCTATAGTTTAACGTCGGAATGAATCTCAGCCATTGGATCTCGATCGGGAGCTATGGATGCCATCCATCAGCGCCCTCTTCTCGTTCGTCCGATCAAGCTTCAGTGAAAACCGCCCGTTGGATCAGCCAGAATTCCCAAATTGCCCTTCGTGGACCGTGCACGAGCCCGGTGTTGCATGGACCGCCGCATTCTTCAGCCAATCAAAGCGCTCTTTATACTATGAAATTCTCGAATTATCCTTCAGATGGTCCATCGTGCGCCACAAAAAATGCTGACGTCAGCGTTGCATCCGCGATTTTTTTTTTTTTTGAAATTCGATTCTAGGCTCGTTTGAAGTCCATTTTGCCTGAAATTTTTTTCATCTGAACCAGAAAAATGAGATCTTCACATTGGTGGCCTTCTTTCCTGCATAAGATTAATAAAAGTATCAATTTTTAATAAAATAGATTAATTTATTTTATAATTTAATACTTTTATTAGTATATTTTTACCACTTATCACACCCCCCAACTTAGTCATTGCTAGTTCCTTAGCAATGTTTTATTTAATACCATATTTCAATAAGATTATTCATCATAGAGATAAAATCTAGGATTAAAGGTCAAAAAGTTTAGAAAATACTGCTAACTAAGCATTGAGCTTCAGAAGCAAATTTTTCAGTCAATACAATTAAAAACTTTTTTAGAGTATATCAAAGATCTATAGCACTTGTGTTCGTGATGACTAACTTTAGCATTTCAGTATTAAATTAAAAGAACAAAAGTATCCTCTCTTATCACCTATTTTGGTCAATTTTCTATACATTCTCAATTTTATACTCATGAATTAAGGTAGCTTTCACACTGCCCCTTTTTTTTTTTTAATTTTTTACTGTGCTGAGCATCCTGGCCTTTCCTTCACCGTTTTATGTGAATTTTCATACTTGACCTAGGTGCAGAGACCCAGTTACTAAGCTTTGGGCAATCCACATATACTCTATCTTTTGCACTTTATTTATAGGCAGGTAGCTCTTTCCTTAAATTCAAGTTTCTTTGATTAGAATGTATATTAATTACCAATTTTCAGTGATAATTAAATCCTCAGTTGACCTTATAATCAATACCTACTTTGCCTTGTTAGTGTGCATGTGCAATAAAAAGTGCTAATAATCTTTTAATGACCTAAGTAGGCTGCTAAAAGTTGACCAACTAATCTACTTCTTTAACTCATTACATTCATTAGCAAATAATTCTATCTTTTATCACTTATCCAGTTTATCTTGCTCAAGATTTTCTTCTTGACACATGATTTTTTTTTTTTAACTTTAACTTGTTCTATGTTGTCTTAAAGGAGAAAGAAAAATAGAGGATGTAATAAAGGATAGGAAAGAATACACCTGATTTGGTTCAATCTGGTTCTTTGGAGCTTTGAAATTTTGCTTGAGTTCTCATTGATTTTTCTGCAAAATTGAAAATACACACCAGAGCAGTAAAAGAGCAACAACAAATTACTAAAAAAAACAAAAGAAAAGAAAAATGATCAAAACTAAAAAGAAAAGAAACAACCTATCTAGTAGTTCTGATTTATAGTCTTCAGCTTGACTTTCTTTGAGTTCTAAAGTGGATCAATCTGGTGCCACTTCAATTGGAGTACTTTCATGTTTAATCGAGTCCTCTTTCAATTTGATATTGCTCGCTTTTATAGTCTCAAACCTATTTTCTACAGAATTCTCATATAATGAATTATCAATAATGTCAATTAAAAAATAAGTTTGATTATCACCAGGATGTTTAGTATCTTTAAAAACATTAAAAGTAACTTGTTCGTCTTGGACTCTAAGAATTAATTTTCCTTGTTGAACATCTATTAAAGCTCCTCCAGTAGCTAAAAAGGGTCTCCCTAAAATAAGGGGTACATCATAATCTTCTTCCATCTCAAGAATAATAAAATCAATAGGGAAAATAAACTTGTTTACCTTTACCAAGACATCCTCCACTATACCTCTTGGATATTTAATGGATCTATCGGCTAATTGAAGAGTAATAGTGGTAGGCTTTGGTTCTCCTAGACCCAGCTTCCTAAAAATAGAAAAAGGCATGAGATTAATACTTGCTCCTAAATCACATAAAACTTTATCAAAACTACAATCACCAATAATGCAGGGGATAGTAAAACTCTCTGGATCTTTTAACTTCTGTGGTAATTTATTTTGAAGTATTGCTGAGCATTCTTCATTCAAATTTATTCTCTCATGCTCCTTCAGCTTTTTCTTATTTGTTAAGATTTCTTTAAGAAACTTAGCATACTTGGGCATTTGAGTAATAGCATCTACAAAAGGAATATTAATATGTAAATTCTTTAGAATTTTGAAAAAGTTAGAAAATTTCGTATCTGGATGCTGTATTTTCTCTTTGGGAATGGTAGTGGTGGCACGTAGGGCTTCACATTTGGATCAGCAAATCGTATACCTGGAGACCATCCATCTGCTGGTTGTTTTGGTGACTGACGAGTTTGAGTTGATGGTTCCTTATTTGTAGTTGGCTCTTCAGTCTCTTTCTTCTGATGTAGCTCCTCCAGCTTTGTACCACTTCTTAGGGTGATAGCATTGACTTGCTCCCTTGGATTTGTCTCCATATTGCTTGGCAAGGATCCTTGAGGTCTCTCGGAGATTATCTTAGCCATTTGACCTATTTGCATCTCCAAGTTTCGAATTGCTGCTGTTTGGTCTTGCCTAAGTTTGGCTTCCAAATTTTTTATAGTTGCTTCTTGGTTTTGCATAAATTTGACCATCAGCTCTTCTATGTTGGACTTCTTTTCAGATACTTAAAATCTCGGGGGTGGCTGTTGTGCTGCATTTTGATTGCTCCATGAGAAATTTGGGTGCTGCTTCCATCCTTGATTGTATGTGTTGGAGTAGGTATTATTTTGTTGCGGCCTGAAAAAATTACCAATATAATTAGCTGTATCAGTTATTTTAGTAAAAGAATTACCTGTCTGGAAATTGCTCGTATCGTGTCCTCCTCCACATAGGTCATAAGTCATGCTCTGAACATGCATAGCTGTTTCTTTTAAGTTGTTGACTTCGGCTCTAAGGGCTGCAATTTTAGCTAGTAAAGTTGGCACGCAATCTACTCCCTGCACAGCTGCTAGTCGTTTTGGCATCATGCGCTCTATCTGCCATTGATAGCTATTTGATGCCATCTCATCGATCAGATCGAAGGCTTCTTCCTCCATTTTTCGATTAATGGTTCCTCTTGCTGCTGCATCAATCATAGATCGATTAGTAGGAGATAAACCATTATAGAAAGTTTGTACCTGAAGCCATACGGGTAGTTGATGATGTGGACATCTCCTCAGCAGTTCCTTGAAATGCTCCCAAGCCTCATATAGTGTCTCCATATCCATCTGCATAAAAGAAGTGATATCATTGCACATGTTAGCAGTTTTGGAAGGTGGAAAGTACTTGGCTAAGAATTTTTAGGCTAGGACATCCCAAGTTGTGATAGAACCTGTAGGAAGAGAATGAAGCCAATTTTTAGCTTTATCCCGTAAAGAGAAAGGAAATAACCTTAATCTAATAGCATCATCCGACATCCCATTAATTTTAAAAGTATCACAAAGTTCAAGAAAATTGGAAATATGGGCATTCAGATCATCATGCATGTGTCCACTGAATTGGATAGTTGATTGAATCATCTGGATCATCGTCGATTTTATTTCGAAGTTGTTTGCTCGTACAGGCGGTCTCCTGATGCTCGAAGCTGCATCGGCTACAGATGGTGTAATGTAATCATTTAATGAATGATGTACTGGTCGAATAGCTTCATGCTGTCCTTCAGTCGCCATATCCACTCCTAGATTGATGTCGTTAGGATCTTCAACTGCCATGTTTCTCTCTTGTTGTAGTCTTCTAATAGTCCTTTCAATTTCTGGATCTAGAGGTAGTAAGTTACTATGTCCAGTACGTGTCATGCACTAAATTTTTTTTTTAAATAATAAAAATTAAAAATAAATTTCTAAAGTAAAGCTAGGATCAAAATTTTAATATTATTTTAGACACAATCCCCGGCAACGGTGCCAAAAACTTGATGCGTGCTAATTTATAGCTATGGCAAGTGCACCAGTCGATCAAGTAATAAAGTGAATGAGTAGAGTATCGTCCCTAGAGGATTGAAAAATAAGTACTGAAAAGCTCTTTCCTATGCTTTATTTAGAAGATCGATTTATGAGAATAAGAAATTAAAGAAATTAAAAAAATAATTAAAAGTTTTTAATTAAATAGAGAGAGTGTAAATTATTAGGGTTTTAAATTCAAGAGCAATGGATTACTAAGGCAATCGAGTCACCAACTCAGTCAATACAATATTCAGATTTTTAGACTAATTTTATTTCATGTGACGGTGGAGTCTCATAATTTATTCACTACCCTTTGCTCCAGGCATAGCAAATCTATTAATATTTATTAATTACCCTTTGGTCTAGGTGTAATTTAAATAAATATTAATGCATTAGGTTTTGTGAAACCCTCTAATTAAAATACGCTGCGTCCAAAGCGCACTAAAATTTCTGCATGCATATGAATTCTAATTTGATTCATAATACAAGGTATATAATCAAGAAGCATTAACATAGATGTACTTGGTCCGTAACATCTATGTTCATCAGATCAATTAGAAGATGGCCAGTAATCTAAAAGCATTAAGATCAGATTTATATACTCCTCATGAATAAAATTTAAAAATAAATCACACTGAATATTGCATCAAAAGAGTGGCTACACCTTAGCCTTAGTAAAATAAAATTTAGTTCATGATAATAAATTCAAAAATAGCAAATAAAATAAAAAGCATGAAGAAATTAGACTGTTTGATTGCTGAAATTGATTGTCTGTTGCTCTTGATGTGGAGAACTTGGTGAAGAAGAAGAGGCTCCTTGATCGATGTCTTGATCGTCGAAGAAAAATCAAAAACCCTTTTTTGATTTTCTCACAAATCACTTTTCTTCTTTTTTTTTATCTCTCTCCTCTTTCTTTCTCTCTCTCTCTCTCTTTTTCTCCCTCTCTCTTTTTCTCCCCATCTCTCTCTTTGTCTCTCTCTCTAATTCTCTCCATCTCTCTCTTTGTCTCTCTCTTTCTTTCTCCCCATCTCTCTCTTTGTCTCTCTCTTTCTTTTTTTATTTCATGGCAGCAGGGCTTTTTATAGATGAAGTGTTTGATTCCCCTTAAAATCCATCAAAAATTAGGTTTAGGACTCCTAAATCAACTCAAATTAAGATCTGAGTAATTCTGCCCATTAGATCTTGATCAAACGGTCCAAAAACCACTCAAAAAATCTTTAAAATAATCCAGATCAAGTCAGATTTAATATCAGCCGTTGGATCGTCCATTGGATCGAATCTGGGCCGTCCGATCACGTTGAAAGAAGGCTTCAGATCTATAGTTTAACGTCGGGATGAATCTCAGCCGTTGGATCTCGATCGGGAGCTGCAGATGTCGTCCATCAGCGCCCTCTTCTCGTCCGTCCGATCAAGCTTCAGTGAAAACCGCCCGTTGGATCAGCCAGAATTCCCAAATTGCCCTCCATGGACCGTGCGCGAGCCCGGTGTTGCGTGGACCACCGCGTTCTTCAGCCAATCAGAGCGCTCTTTATACTATAAAATTTCTGAATTACCCTTCAGATGGTCCATCGTGCGCCGCGAAAAATGCTGACGTCATTCTGACATCAGCGTTGCATCCGCGATTTTTTTTTTTTTCTTTGAAATTCGATTCTGGGCTCGTTTGAAGTCCGTTTTGCCTGAAATTTTTTTCATCTGAACCAAAAAAATGAGATCTTCACATTGGTGGCCTTCTTTCCTACATAAGATTAATAAAAGTATCAATTTTTAATAAAATAGATTAATTTATTTTATAATTTAATACTTTTATTAGTATATTTTTACCACTTATCAATGGTAGAGGCAGTATTTATTAGAATTGCACTTACCAAGATGTGTGCACATCCTCTCTGACCTGGGCAGCTGCTCCTTGATTTTCATCAGCACCTAAATTTTCAGAGCATTGAGGGGAGCATAGTTATGGAACCTTCTAGGGGAGAGTTTCGTCGTGCCCTTTGATCAGGGCTTCTTTGATGATGAGCTCGAGGAGGAGTTCGGGCTCATCTATGCTCGGGAGGAATTTTAGAGCATGGTCAAGCTTTGCTCGACTTTTTTTCAACTATGGGCTTGCTTGAATCACGTGCCTACCAATCTCTCATGGCTTCTTCATCCTTTGCCTTAAAGGCTTCTGCTATTCGGGCATATCCATCAGCTCGAGCCAGCATATCAGCAAAATTCTTGGGGTACTTCTTCTCCAGAAAGAATAGCAGATCATTCTTTTGGAAGTCATCCTTTAGTGCGACCATTGCGATAGACTAATCCAAGTTTCGAACCTCTAGAGTAGCAGCATTGAAGTGGTTGACATAGGCCCGAATGGACTCTCCTTCCTTCTGCTTGATATGGATGAGGGAATCTGAGCCTCATCAGGAACATTGGTTGCTGACGAAGTGAGCCATAAATTGGTGGCTCATTTGATCGAAGAAAAACATAGTACCCGACTTAAGGGCTGAGTACTAGTTCCTAGCTGCTTCCTTCAGGATGGAGGAGAAAGCTCGGCATAGGATGGCATCAAACGCATCATGGAGCAGCATCATTATCCAAAAGGCCTCTAGATGATCGATCGGATCAATAGTTCCATCGTAGCTCTCGAACTATGGGAGCTTGAAGTTCGATGGGATTGGTTCATGCATGATTTGCTGGGAGAAAGGACGGTTAGTGCAGATATTGTTAATGTGGGAGGGAGGAGCATGATGATGTTCTTCGATCAACCAGTTCATTTCTTACAGCTTTTGGTCCAAAAGATCCTCATAATTGCGGATCTTTAAAGTCTTCTAGTAGAATGGGGGTCGAATCATGATCGAAGGAAGGGCACTTTGCCCTTTGCTTTCCTTTTTCGAAAGTTCCCGAATGACTCGCCCAAGTCGGTCACCCCCAAACTGGATCCTGAGGTTTCAGAGAAACTTGCTTTGACTGAACTGGTGCCGAAGGTTGCTGCTACTACATGGTCTGCACTGCTTTAGTAAGATCATGAACCTGCTGGATCAGCAGGTTGAACCACTCTGCATCCACCATTGCTGCTGGTGGAACATGAGGTATCGGGGATGAGACAGGAGTGGATAGATTTGGATGGGATCTGGTCGTGGAGGTGGTTGACCATCGAGTCAAGGCCTTCCGAGGGGCATCCTCATGAGATCGATGGGGGAAGAAGGACTCTGAGGGAGAAAAAGAGAGATCACCACTGAGCACTCCTTTAAGAATAAGGGAACCTCAAGAGAAAGATGTCCCTTCCTTCAATGCTAATTCTATTGGTGTAGAAAATTGTTGATGTCAGAATTGGCTGGAGTTGGAGAAGACGAGGCCACCGTCGGCACCTACAAGACAAGATCTAGACCAAAGGTGGGGTGGCTCCGATAGGACCCTCCGACGGTCAAGTCAGTTCTCTATCCATAGAAATGGAGCACTCAGAGAGCTTTTGAGCAAAGTTTGGAGCTTAGAGAGAAAACGTATCTAGGGGTCTCTTATATAGATGGAGCCTATAACAAACTGATGGTGACAGCCATAACCACCTAGTAGTGGACTGTTCAGAGCCACGTGGGGTTTGTTATAGATGATAGTGTCCATTGTCATGATGTGCCAATCCGTTGGAATTTGATAGTTAAAGTTCAGAGGGGGTAGTTGCTGGTGGTGAAGAGCTTTGAGTTTCACCAATCCTAGAGGAGTTTGAGCTTTTTTAGGATCGTATGTGTGTAAGCGGTTTCATGCTATATAGATAGCTAAATTTACATAGGCATGGAGGCCTTTCTAGGTGACTATAGTGAGTTCGATCGAAAGGGGTTTGGAAGCTCTGGGACTAAAGAAATCCTAAAGAAAGTCCACTGAAGAAATCCGGGAGTAGTTCTGTAGGAAGGAGAAGTTCGAAAATAATTTTGTTGGAAAAATTCAAAAGGAGATCTGCTAGAGGAGCAAATATATAACGACGAGTTCCCTCTTCGCTAATACAAGAAGTTCGGATGGATGGAGGTTGATGGGAAGAAAATCGTCTAGTGTCTGAAAGAAGTTCGACTGGAAGGAGGTCGACTGAAAAATTTTGCCTAGAAGGAGCAAATGGGGATATGCCCAGAGAGAACCTGCTTACTTATTTCTTTGAAGCTCGACTGCTTTCAAGGCTGTCTGGAGGCTGATATGAAAGAGATGAGGTCCTTTAGCCTGTGTGTTCTTGAAGGCAAAAACCTATTTTTCGGATCAGGTTCGTTTAGATTTGATTGGATCAGGAGGGATATTTCAAAATTTTTTCTCTGAGATCCTAATTAGATCTGAGACTCCTCAGATATGATCTTATTGATCTAATAATAAAAATAAAATAAAAATAAAAATTAAAACTGATTTAGTTATACCTTTATTTTGGGAAATTCAATTATCTTGTGATGATCCCAATGTTTGCCTGAGGTTCTGGATGTAGCCATGCAAGCACCTGGCCTCTACCGGTATCCACTCAGGCAGGATCTAGAGATCTTTTCCTTCTCAATCAATTCTCCAAAAATTAGATATAGATCTGATCTTGAAGGTCTTCAAAACTCCTTTTGAAGAACTATCGTTGTCTCTTGCAGCAGTGTGCCTTCTTCCTTTCCTGGAGCCTTTCACTTACTTGGATCGCACCTTATTCATGCCCAAAACTCCTTGGGCATGGAGAGGAGAGAGAGGACCAGAGGGTGGCATAGAGAAGGAGGGAGAGAGGCTTTGTGAAGTGGGCTAAAGGTAGAAGCATTAAAAACCTAGGCATAGATAGGGTTTATATCGACCCTGCTGTGCCATGCAGTGCCACATCATCTCGATCAATCATGGCCCTTTGAGCAATCAGATCTAAATCTGATTGATGGGATGACATCATCTGATCCAATCAAATGAGAGACCCTCAAAACCCTCCTAAGGTGGTGCCAAGACTGGGTCAAACAAGAGTTCTCGGTGCCACAGAGTTTAATCCCCTGAAGCAATCCTAGAGTCCCAACTGTATGGGACTCCTCCTTTATCCTTATGGGATGCATGTCTCCCTAGACATGCACCCTCTTCCTATCTGCATTTAGTAGGAGGACAAGGCCTCAGGTACTCTCCTATAGGCGCATGACACATGGGCAGATATCCAAGTGTCTAGGGTCAACATTTGACCAATATCCAAAAATAGAAATTAGCAGGTGATCGAAAATGGTAGGTATTGTCTTAAATTTATCTCATAAATTAAGACAATTCTTTTCTGATCTGGACGAGCTCCAGTCAGACCAAGTAAAGATTTTTGAGTGAGCCCAAACACATTTGGCTCAGTCGAGATAAGCTTTAATGATTATTAAACGAGAACATTAGGCTCAATTATGTGCTAGCACGATTTTCTTGAACCTAATTGAATCTTATTCAAATCAATTGAATTAGATTAGTCCAATTGATGACATTTAGATCTAAACCCTTGTTTGTGTGACCTAGTTAGATTTAGTTTCATATGATAATGGGATATGTCATGATCTCTATCATCGACATCATCGAAAATACCTTCCGATGGATCAGAACTTTTCTGATTTAGACAACTAATATGATTGATTATCCAAATCATTCTAATTGCTCCCAAAATCTACTAGTGACACCTAGCAGCATATGGTGGCAACCCATCAGAACTAAAAGCAAACCTCTTGGTGCAGTTACCTATGTATTTAGGTTCCTCTATCTTGAGCCCCGACTGGATTAGGGTTAAGGTGATCTCATCAAACCCTAATATCCGTCATATGAATTAATCATTCGATTCAAGTTCAATATGAAAACCCTAATAGAAACTCTTTCTATTATTTTAGTCTACCATGGCCAAGGACTTATGCACTTGATTCTCATGATCATCATAGGGCTGCTCCTCATCTACCGAGGTAGATAGATCCCCTATTGGTGCAATCCAATTCCTACAATGAACATGCTATAGCCAACATACACCTCAGGATTTTGAATGGCTAGGAGATCGAGTTATGGTATAGTCAAACTATAACACCCTCAAGGTGAACTATCGATGCACCTCAGATCAAAGAACCAGACATACCACTGCAGCTTTGAGCCAGTCATCGACGAAATGGTAGACTTTCTCATGACTACTTGAGATGGTCACGCTCAGTGCCCTCGTTCTCTAATGAGTATGTACTCTCACTTCAGTGTCTCTACACCATAGACTCAAGACTCATCTATCCTAAAGAAGCGATCGTACACCAACCTTCCAGATTAATCACCATCCTCATGATGATCCTACGGTCGAAAGCATTTTATGAGTTAATAATGAAAATTCATGTCTTAAATTTTCTACTCTTTAAAATATGAACTATCATTATCATTAACTCAAGGGATGTGTCATAGACACTTTCAAATACATACTGTGATAGAAAATAATTTATTTTATTATTTATTATCAAAATTATAATTTTGCCCTTAGAAGTGTATTACAAGTGTTAACTAATCAGGCTTCTAGGGCACACATATCTAACAAACTCCCACTTGACCTAAAGCTAATTGGCTATAAATCTAAGTCCCATCTTCTCAAGGTGGACTTCGATCTTCTGCTGGCTCAATGACTTTGTAAGTGGGTCTGCTGCATTGTCTGCAGAGTTGACTTTCTTGACCTTGATATAACCTTTCTTGAGGTAATCGCGGATGAGGTGGTATCGCCGCTCGATGTGCTTAGATTTTTGGTGAGGCCTCGGCTCCTTAGCAAGGGCTATGGTCCCATTATTATTGCAGTATAGAGGAATTGCATCCGATGGCATCACTCCGATCTCTATAGTGAACTTCTTGTACCAGAATGCCTCCTTCGCAGCTTTTGATGCAGCGATGTATTCTGCTTCCATGGTGGAATCTACTATCACTGTTTGTTGGAAACTCTTCCAACTGATAGCACCACCATTACACACAAATAGACTCCTAGATGTTGACTTTCGATTATCTATATCAGACATAAAATCCAAGTCTGTATACCCCTGGACTTGGAGTTCTCCATTACCAAAAACTAACAACATATTCTTAGTTCTTCTCGAGTACTTAAGAATATATTTCACAGAAGTCCTATGTTCTTCACCTGGATTTGACTGATATCTGCTCGTGACACTCACAGCATGGGCTATATCAGGTCTTGTACATAACATGGCATACATGAGGCTCCCTATTGTTGAAGCATAAGGGATCTTGCTCATGCGTTCAATCTCCTCAGGTGTGTTGGGACACACTTTCTTGGAGAGATGAATGCCATGTCTGAAGGATACCAATCTCCTCTTGGAGTTTTCCATGCTAAACCTCTTTAGCACTTTTTTTATGTACATCTTCTGTGAAAGACCTAGCATCCTATTTGGTCTATCTCTATAGATCTTAATTCCTAGAATGAAGGATGCTTCTCCTAGGTCTTTCATGGAGAATTCTTTAGATAACCATATTTTAACTATGGTCAACATGGGAATATCATTCCTAATAAGGAGGATATCATCCACGTACAGTATGAGGAAGACAATAGTGCTCCCACTGACCTTTTTGAAAATATATGGTTTCTCCTCATTCTTAATGAAACTAAATAATTTGATCACATCATTAAAATGAGTATTCCAGCTCTGAGATGCTTGCTTAAGTCCATATATGGACCTTTGCAATTTGCATACTTTGTGATCAGCATCACTGGATGTGAAACTTAGCGGTTGTTCCACATCGATATGTTCCTCAAGGTATCCATTTAAGAATGCCATTTTTACATCCATTTGCCATATTTCATAATCGAAATAGGCTACAACAGCAAGCAATGTACGGATGAATTTTAGCATGGCTATTGGCGAAAAGATATCCTGATAGTCAATGCCTTCGTGCTGACTATACCCTTTTGCCACTAATCTAGCTTTGAATGTCTCTACATTTCCATCTGCTCCAATCTTTCTCTTGTAGATCCATTTACATCCAATAGGTACTATACCTTCAAGTGGATCTACCAAAGTCCAGACTTGGTTTAAGTACATCGAGTCAATTTTTGACTTCATTGCCTCTAACCATTTCTCGAAGTCGATATTTGATATTGTCTCATCATAGGTTTTGGGATCATCACCATGAATCCTATTACCTACAAGGAATATTTTTTCTACTTTCTCTGAAATAGTACCTAAGTACTTCTCAGGAGGATGGAAAATTCTTTTCGATCTAGGAGGTGGAGGAGGTAGTCATTGTATTGGCTCCACCTGATTTGGTTCCATAGGATCCTTAGCTCGTTGCTCTTGGGAGACATTCTCCTTGAGCTTGATCTACTTTTTAATGCCACCATCTTGAATAAACTATTTTTCAAGAAAGATGGCATGCTGATTCACAATCACATTATGGTCTTCTAGAATGTAGAAATAATATTCTAATGACTCTTTAGGATATCCTATGAATTGAGCTCTAAAGGACCTATAGTCTAACTAGTACGCTTATTGTCTTTTGACATGAGCTGGACAATCCCAAATTCTGAGATGACTCAGATTTGGTTTCTTACCATGCCATATCTCATACAATATGGTAGAAATAGTTTTAGAAAAAATTCTATTCAGTAAATATATAGCAGTTAATAGACTATATTCCCAAAAAAAAGTCAGGAAGGTCTGTGAAGCTTATCATGGATCGGACCATATCTAATATGGTTCGGTTCCTTCATTCTGAAACCCTATTGAGTTGAGGTGTTCCAAGTGGAGTCCATTGAGAGACTATGCCTTCTTGTGCTAAACATGAAATAGAAATCAAATTTCTGCTTGCAGCAGACACATAATAACAATTCTTAAGTACTAAATCTAAGCCAGATGGTAGTTGAAGAGGGTAGGTTTCCATGGCCACAGCAGCAATTCTTGCTCCATTTTCGATGCATAGGATCATCTCACCATCCCTCAGCCTCCTGTTATCCTCAGGATCCTGCATGAAAATGCATAAATGAGCATTAGAACTAGAGTCAAGCATCCAATTGGATGTAGAAGAAACCGTAAGATTAGATTCAATAACAAGCATACCTCTAGAAGGACCTGTCTTCTTCTAATTCTTTAGTGTGGCCAGGTATGTAGGGTTGTTCCACTTTTAGTGGCCATCAGTATTATAATGGAAACATTTTTTCTTGTCAGCGGCCTTTTTCTTGAGCTCTGCCTTCTTTTTCTTTCCACCTTCCACTTTTTGCTTTTTCACAGACTTCTTCTTCTTTTCAAAAATCTTTCTCTTGAAAGAAGTCCATTCCATAGCAAGTACTGAGCCTTTAAAATCTTTCATAGAAAGCTCAGCAGTAATCAACATATTCATAAGCTCGGCCAGAGTATTCTAAAATTTATACATATGGTAGTTCATGATGAACTGTCCATACACATCAGTCAAGGATTGCAGAATTATATCATTCTACAGATCCTGGTCTAACTTCACTCTGAGCTTCTTAAGCTCTTCCAAATTCTTGATCATCATCAAACAATGATCTTGGACTGACTGTCCATTATGCATTTTTGCCTTAAACAGTCATTTAGTGATCTGATATTTGGTCGTGCGACTCTGTTCACCAAACAACTCTTGCAGGTGAGCCAACATTTGGTGGACAGTCTTGATATCTTCATGTTGGTGCTGAAGCTCATCAGACATCGAGTCCAACATGTAGTATTTGGCTTTATTATCTTCATCCGTCCGCTTATCAAGAGATGCTCTTTGTTCAGCAAACGGATGAGCTGATAAGATGGGGGGATCCTAGTCCAATACATGAGTCAACTTCTTGGAACCAAAAATAATTTTGAAGTTCTAGAGCCAATCCTTATAATTGGATTCGATCAGTCTATAGATGTTCAGGATACGGGCTAGTGGGTTGGTCGTAGACATTTTTCTTTTTTCTATAGAGAGTCAAAGTTTCTAGTTAAATTTTATAATTAAGACTTGACCAATTTGTTTAGAAGTTTGATTTTTAAATAAATTAGCTCTCACTATTTTCTCGGATCCTTACACTCCCTCTATAGAGATGCAAAAATCTTCACGATTACTAATTTCTAGTAGATGGTGTAGTCCCACCAAATAACTCACCACCTCACCTAATAGTTATTGATGATGGGTTAGCCAATGAGTGAATAACTCTTATCCAATGATTCTTTAATCATGGTGCACCCAGACTTGGTTTCTAATTCATGAATCTCATCGTGCTTGGAATATTGATCCATTCCTTAGTTAAGTCAGACCCACCATTTGCATAGATTAGATTCCTAATTGGGTCTCTCACCATATCCAAAATATTGAGTCCAATTCATCCTCCAGCCCATAGCATCCAATGCCTAATAGACATGGTTGTATCTTTCCGATGCAACTGAACCACTGTGATCAATCGAGAACAATCAACCCCGAGAAGGCTCGCACATCTACAATGGTGGAAGACCTTAGACTTAATCTTTTCTTAGGGAGATTTGATTTAGGTCTCTTTAAACTTGACTTGACATAGCCATAACCATTATGACTAACCTAGTGGCATGGATTAGCTCGAATTGTTAGCCACCTTAGATTAGGATTGGGCCGATAAATATGGTCAGGTAAGTGAGATCGGTGGAAGGGATATGCCGTTAACTCGACAAGAATGTATTCGAGTTGAGTAGCTCCTAATTAAAAACTAGTCGATCGTACCTGCCAAACTTACCTTAGACACCAAATTATTGAGCCAGAACCAATCGAGTTTGCCTACAATCCAGACTCTAACCACTGAGCTTAATTAGGTCTTAACTCGATGGATCACTCATGTGACTTAATCTTGACCCAAACTTAATCCTATTAGGCTAGTCAATTTAAGCACTCTTGATCCCACCTAACCAACTCTTGATTCAATTTGATCAACCACTAGACCTAATTGAGCTACCCAAGCCTGAACCCAATTTTATGAATATGTCTTAGATCTAAAAATTCTTAATTTTAGATCTAATATATTTCATAATCTTAATTCTTAGTTAAGTTTAGGATTCATAAACAAAATATGTATATAAAATTTTAGGATTTCAGGATCTAGGATTTTGTAGAAAATAAGTTTTTTATTTTTGATTAAGGATGAACATGCAGCACCCCTACACACCATAAGAACACTCCACCGAATGGGAGGAGAAGGCCTTTAAATTCTACTTCATTCTTATGATCGAACGGCCAAGGGGTACGCCTTAATCAGAAATATGATAAATCTACAAAACTAGTTAGATCTACATCATATATCACATATATAAAAATTGATCTAACTAAAAATATGTTTTGCATACATCTCATGTATCATATCATGCATATTTTTAGATCTAAATTATCTCATAAATATCTAAAACATAAGATTTAAATTAGATCATATCAAATTAAAATTTATTTTAGATAATTTTGTAGAACTATTCTACAACTAGTCTAAATATTCATCTATCATATCTCATATGAATAAATTAAATAAATTTATTTTTTATTTTTTAGATATAATTATAATATTTATAATATCAAAAAATAATAAATAAATAAATTTAAAAATTATAATTAATTAAATTAAAATTATGATTATGCTAGACTACATATAGAATAATTCTATTCCTAGTCTAGTCATGCATCTCATACATCTTAGATCTAGATTATTTAATTTTTAATTTTTTAATTTTAGATCTAGTCATATCTAATATGATATCTAAAATTATCTAATTATTAGATTAAAAATAAATTAAAATCAGATCTAATGAATTATAGAACCAGGCTCTGATATCAGTTGAAGGAAAAAATATATTTTTTGGATCAGGTTCGTTCAGATCTGATTGGATCAGGAAGGATATTTCAAAAAATTTTTCTCTAAGATCCTAATTAGATCTGAGACTTCTCAGATCTGATCTTATTGATCTAATAATAAAATAAAATAAAAATTTAATTTAATTTAATTATACCTTTATTTTGGATAATCTAATTATCTTATGATGATCTCGATGTTTGCCTGAGGTTCTGGATGTAGCCATGCATGCGCCTGGCCTCTACCGATATCCACTTGGATAGGATCTAGAGATCTTCTCCTTCTCAATCAATCCTCCAGAAATTAGATATAGATATGATCTTGAAGGTCTTCAAAACTCCTTTTGAAGAACTATCGTTGTCTCTTACAGTAGTGCTGCCTTCTTTCTTTCTTGGCATCTTTCACTTGATTGCACCTAATTCATGCCCAAAACCTCTTGGGCATGGAGAGGAGAGAGAGAACTAGAGGGTGGCATGGAGAAGGAGGGAAAGAGGCTTTGTGGCATGGGCTAAAGGCAGAAGCATTAAAAATCAAGGCGCAGATAGGGTTTATATAGACCTTACTGTGCCATGCAGTGCCACATCATCCCGGCCAATCACGGCCCTTTGAGCAATCAGATCTAAATCTGATTGATAGAATGACATCATCTGATCTAATCAAATGAAAGACCCTCAAAACCCTCCTAAGGTGGTGCCAAGACTGGGTCAAACAAGAGTTCTTGACGCCATAGAGTTTAATCCCCTGAAGCAACCCTAGAGTCCCATCTGTATGGGACTCCTCCTATATCCTCATGGGGTGCACATCTCCCTAGGCATGCAGCCTCTTCCTATCTGCATTTAATAGGGGGACAAGGCCCCAGGTACTCTCCTATAGGCATATGACACATGGGCAGATGTCCAAGTGTCTAGGGTCAACATTTGACCAATGTCCGAAAATAGGAATTAGTAGGTGATCGAAAATAGCTGGTGTTGTCTTAAATTTATCTCATAAATTAAGACAACCCTTTTCTAATCTAGATGAGCTTCAGTCAGACTAAGTAAAGGTTTCTGAGTGAGCCCAAACATATTTGGCTCAGTCGAGATAAGCTTTAATGATTATTAAAGAAGAACATTAGGCTCAATCATGTGCTAGCATGATTTTCTTAAACCTAATTAAATATTATTCAAATAAATTAAATTGGGTTAGTCCAATTGATGACATCTAGATCTAAATCCTTATTTGTATGATCCAATTAGATTTAGTTCCATATGATAATGGGATATGTCGTGATCTCTATCATCGACATCATCGAAAACACCTTCCGATGGATCAGAACTTTTCTGATTTAGACAACTAGTATGATCGATTATCCAAATCATTCTAATTGCTTCTAAAATCTACCAGTGACACCTAGCAGTATATGGTGGCAATCCATCAGAACTAAAAGCAAATCTCTCGGTGCAGTTACCTGTGTGATTAGGTTCCTCTATCTTGAGCCCCATCGATTAGGTTAAGGTGATCTAATATCCATCATATGAATTATCCCATTCAATCATTAATGAAAATTCCTAATGTGAAATCAATAGAATCTTCTATTCTATTTCCTCTGCCATGGCCATGGGCTTATGGACTTGATTCTCATGATCATCATAGGACTGCTCCTCATCTATCGAGGTAGATAGATCTCCTATTGGTGCAATCTAATTCCAACAATGAACATGCTATAGCCAACATACATCTCATAATTCTGAATGGCTAGGAGATCGAGCTTTGGTTAGTCAAACTATAACACCCTCAAGATGAACTACCGATGCACCTCAGATCAAAGAACCAGACATACCACTATAGCTTCAAGCCAGTCATCGATGAGATGGTAGACTTTCTCATGACTGCTCGAGGTGGTCACGCTCTATGTCCTCATTCTCTAACGAGTACCTCTATTCTCGTTCTGATATCTCTATATCATAGACTCAAGACTTATCCACCCTAAAGAAGCGATCGCAAACCAACCTTCTGGATCAATCATCATTCTCATGATGATCCTATGGTCGGGAGCATTTTATGAGTTAATAATGAAAATTCATGTCTTAAATTTTTAACTCTTGAAAATATGAACTATCATTATCTTTAACTCAAGGGATGTATTACAGACACTTTCAAATACACACTATGATAGAAAATAATCTATTTTATTATTTATAGTTAAAATTATAATTTTATCCTTAGAAGTATATTACAAGTATCAGCCAATCTGGCTTCTAAGGCACACATATCTAACAGTTCAAAGTTCTCGATGCAGGAATCCCGAGGTCTGTCATCCTTAGTAAATTGTCGGAGTTCGTCTTGAGAGGAGTTCTATTGATTCAGTGTTGGTCCAATATCGAATAGCTTGGATGGTTGTTTATTGAAAAAAGATTCAAAGAGCATCGAGGTCGACCAAATCAAGCCATAATTAGACTTATTACTCAGCTGCCTGGGGGCTGTCATTGCTATTCAAGTTCGTCCGAGCGAAATCTACAGTGCCCTATAGGTTCTGGGAATATCCGATGGGGCCAAAAATTTGAACAAGAAAGATCGACCGATGGATTCAAGTTGGAGGTCTGCAGTCTCGGTGTTCGAGCATAAACTCTTCACTGACTAGAGTCCAGCATGGCTGCCCTCATCGGACGAAGTTTCCTCCAGTGCCAATTATCCCGTCGGACTTCAACAAGAAAGGGTTAACACCCAGCAGAGATCATGACATATCTCATTACCATACAAAATTGAACATAACTAGATCATACAAATAAGAGTTTTTATCTAGATGTTATCAGTTGGGCTAACCTAGTTTGATTGATTTGGATTTGATCCAATCAGGTTCAAGAAAATCATGCTAGTACATGATTTAGCTAGACTTTCTCCTTCCACTGACTTTTTGGTTCATTTTGATCGAGTCAAATTAGATTTGGCTTATTCAAGAATCCTATGTGGATTTGTCCTGATCTGATTGGGCCTTGTCCTAGTCAGATCAAGGCTTGTCCTAAAAGAAAAGGACTTGTCTTACATCCCATAAGATGGGAATAGGACAACGATCAAAGGTTGACCCATATTATAGGAAAGAAAGGAGAGGGGAATACACCCCCTGGAGAAATTCTATGGACACGTGCCCCTTTGTGGCATGTGCACATGATGGATAAAGTGGGCATCCCATTTGATTGGGTCAAAGAGTTTGATATAGATCAAACTCTAGGGAGGAAGAGTCCCATGTGCCAAAGCCTCTTCCCTTATCTTCTTATCCATCTGTGGCGCCAACTTTGGCCATGCTTTGGGTGACAAAACCTGATGGGATCAGGTCTTTTGGCATGGAGGATCAGGTTAGAGTCCAATTTAATCAAGCAAACTAGTTGCTTGATGGTCAGGGACTCAAGGATGGTGTAGAGTCTTTATAAAGACCCTACGCCCTTGTGTTTTCTTATGCCAAAAATCCCATGCCCAAGTGCTGCTCTTCTCTCCCTCTCCATGCCACTTTTTCTTGCTCCTCTTCCTCTTCTCCACACTCAAGGAGTTGGGCATTTCAGCAAAGAAAAGATCAAGTCCTATTTGCACAAACATCAAGGAAGGGTGACCCACTTCGTGAGAAAAATGCGCAGCTATCAAAATTTGTTTTAAAGGCTCTACGAGTTGATGTCAGATATGATCTTTGGAGATTAGATCTAGAAGAAGACAACATCTAGATCTGACCCAAGTAGACTTCAGTAGAGGTCGGGTGCATGTTAGATATGTGTGCCCTAGAAGCCAGAATTGGCTGACACTTGTTATACACTTCTAAGGGCAAAATTATAATTTTGACTATAAATAATAAAATGGATTATTTTCTATCATAATGTGTATTTAGTGTCTGTGATACATTCCTTGAGTTAATGATAATGATAGTTTATATTTTCAAGAGTTAAAAATTTAAGACATGAATTTTCGTTATTAACTCATAAAATGCTCCCGATCGTTGGATCATCATGAGGATGGTGGTTGATCCGGAAGGTTGGTGTACAATCACTTCTTTATAGTAAATGAGTCTTGAGTCTACGATGTAGAGACACCGAAGTGAGAGTATAAGTACTCGTTAAAGAATGAGGGAACTGAGTGTGACCACCTCGAGCAGTCATTAGAAAGTCTAACATCTCATCGATGACTAGCTCGAAGCTGTAGTTGTGTATCTGATTCTTTGACTTGAGGTGCATCGATAGTTCACCTTAAGGGTATTATAGTTTGACTACACCATAACTCGATCTCCTAGCCATTCGAAACTCTGAGGTGTATGTTGGCTATAGCATGTTCATTGTAGGAATTGGATTGCACCAATAGAAAATCTATCTACCTCGGTGGATGAGGAGTAGCCCTATGATGATCATGAGAATCAAGTCCATAAGCCCATGGCCATGGCAGAGTGAAATAATAGAAAGAGTTTTTATTAAGATTTTCATATTGGACTTGAATCGAATGAGTAATTATATGACGGATATTAGGGTTTGACGAGTTCACCTTAACCCTAATCCGATCGGGGCTCAAGATAGAGGAACTTAATCACATAGGTAACTGCACATTCTCAGTTTTGATGGGTTGCCACCATATACTGCTAGGTATCACTAGTAGATTTCGAGAGTAGTTAGAATGATTTGGATGATCGATCATACTAGTTGTTTGAATCAGAAAAATTTTGATCCATCGAAAGGTGCTTCGATGATGTCGATGATAGAGATCATAATATATCCCACTACCATATGGAACTAAACCTAACTAGATCACACAAATAAGAATTTAGATCTAGATATCATCAATTGGATTAACCCAGTTCAATTGATTTGAATAAATTCAATTAGGTTTAAGAAAATCATGCTAGCACATGATTGAGCCTAATGTTCTCCTTCAACAATCATTAAAGGTTGTCTCGACTGAACCGAATGTGTTTGGACTCACTCAGGTACCTTTACTTGGTCTGACTGAAGCTTGTCTATGTTAGAAAAAGATTGTCTTAATTTATGAGATAAATTTGAGATAACACCTGCCATTTTCCATCACTTGCTAATTCTTGTCTTTTGACTTTGGTCAAACATTGACTTTTGACAGTTAGACATCTGCCCATGTGTCATGCACCCATGGGAGAGAGATTTGACCTTTGTCCACCTACTAAAAGGAGGAAAGGGAGGGGGTGCATGCCTAGGGAGGCATGCACCCAAGGATGATGATGCCTGGAGTCCCATACTAATGGGACTTCAGGTTGCATCATGGAATAAACTTAGGTGGTGCCTAAGACTCTATTTTAACCAGTCTTGGTGCCACCTAAGGATGTTTAAAAGAGGATCTCATCTGATTGGATCAAGTGATATCATCCCACCAATCAGATTTAGATCTGATTACATGAAGAGATGTGATTGGTCAGGATAATATGGCACTGCATGGCGCGGTAGGGTCTATATAAACCCCGTCTACGCCTAGGTTTCAAGAGTTCTTCCCTTACCCATGCCACATAGCCCCTCTGTCCTCTTCTCCATGCCTACCTCTAATCTTCTCTCTCCTCTCCATGCCTAAGAGGCCCTGGGCTTTAGTTTGGTGTGATCCAGGCAAGAGAAAGGCAACAAAAAAGGAAGAAGGCAGCACTGCTCCAAGAGACGACACCAGATCTTCAAAAATTATTTTGAAGATCTTCAAGATCAGATCCAAATATGATGTTTGAAGGATAGATTGAGAATGAGGAGATCTCCAAATTTTGAGTGAGTGGATATTGATAGAGGCCAGGCGATTGCATGGCTGCATCCAGAACCTTAGGCAACCAGTAGGATCATCACAAGATAATAGGATTACCCAACGACAAGGTATAAATTAAATCTAATTTAATTTATTTTTATTTTATTTATTAGATCCATATAATCAAATCTAAAAAGTATTTGATCTAATTTAGATCTAAGAAAAAAAAATTTTAAAATATTTCTCTTGGTCAAATCAGATCTGAACGAACCTGACCTGAAAATAGAATTTTTTTTTCAACTAGTATCAGAGCAAGGTTTCCATAAATAATTTAGATCTAATTTTAATTTATTTTTAATCTAAGAATTAGATGATTTCAGATGTCACATAAGATGTGATTAGATCTAAAATCAAAAAAATTAAAAATTAAATAATATTGATCTAAGTTGTACGAGATGCATGACTAGTTGTAGAATATAATTATTCTATGTATAGTCTTGCATGATCATAATTTAATTTGATTAATTATAATTTTTAAATATATTTATTTATTATTTTTTGATATTATAAATATTATAATAAGGTCTAAAAAATAGAAAATAAAGTTATTTAATTTTTGTTCATATGAGATATGATGAATGCATGTTTAGACTAGTTGTAGAATAGTTCCACATAATTATCTAGAATAGATTTTAATTTAACATGATCAATTTAAATTTTATTTTTTAGATGATTATGAGATAATTTAGATTTGAAAATATGCATGATATGATACATGAGATGTATGCAAAACATGTTTATAGTTAGATCAATTTTTATATATGAGATATATGATGTAGATCTAACTAGTTTTGTAGTTTTCACATTTCTAATTAAGGCATTCCCTTTGGCCATCCGATCATAAGAATAAAGTAGGATTTAAATGCCCTCTCCTTTCATTTGATGGGGTGTTCTTATGATGTATAGGGGTGTGGCATATTCATCCTTAATAAAAAATCCAAAACTTATTTTCTATAAAATCCTAGATTCTGAAATCCTAAAATTTTATTTATATATTTTGTTTATGAACCCTAAACTTAATTAAGAATTAAGATTATGAAATATGTTAGGTCTAAAATTGAGAATTTTAGATCTAAGAAATATTCATAAAATTGGATTCGGGCTTGGATAGCTCAATTAGGTCTAAGCAGTTGATCAAACCGAATCAAGAATTGGTTAGATGGGATCAAGAGTATTTAAATCGACCAGCCTAATAGGATTAAGTCTAGGTCAAGATCGAATCACATGAGTGATCGATTAAGCTAAGACCTAATTAGGCTCAGTGGTTATAGTCTAGATTGTAAGCTAACTTGATTGGTTCTGGCTCAACAATTTGGTGTCTAAGGTAAGTCTGGCAGATACGATCGACTGATTTTTAATTAGAAGCTACTTGACTCGAATGCATTTTTGTCAAGTTAATGGCATATCCCTTCCACCGATCTCACTTACCTGGCCATATTTGTTGATCCAGTCCTGATCTAAGGTGGTTAACAATCCAAGCTAACCCATGCCACTAGGTTAGTCATAATATTTATGGCTATTGTAAGTCAAGTTTAAAGAGACCTAAATCAAATCTCCCTAAGAAAAGATTAAGTCTAAGGTCTTCCACCATTATAGATATGTGGGCCCTTTTCAGAATTGATTGTTCTCGACTGATCACAGTGGTTCAGTTGCACCGAAAAGATGCAACCATGTTTATTAGGCATTGGATTCTATGGGTTGGAGGATGGATTGAGCTCAATATTTTGGATACGGTGAGAGATTCAATTAGGAATCCAATCTATGTAAATGGTGGGTCTGACTTAACTAAGGAGTGAATCAATATTCCGAGCATGGTGAGATTCATGAATTAGAGACCAAGTTTGGGTGCACCATGATTAGAAAATTATTGGACAAGAGTTGTTCACTCATTGGCTAACCCATCATCAATAACTGTTAGATGAGGTGATGAGTCAGTTGGTGGGACTGCACCATCCACTTGAAATCATTAATCGTGGAGATTTTTGCATCTCTATAAAGAAAGTGTAGGGATCCAAAAAAATAGTGAGAGCTAATTTATTTAAAAATAAAATCTTTAAATAAATTGATTAAATCTTAATTATAAAATTTAACTAAAAAGTTTGACTCTCTACAGAAAAATATCTGCATTCAATCCACTAGCCCGTATCCTAGACACCCATTGACTGATCGGATCCAATTACAAGGATTGGCTTTAAAACTTTAAAATCATTTTGGATTCCAAGAACTTAACTCATGTATTGGACTAGGATTCCCTCACCTTACCAGCCCGTCCATCCACTGAATAGAGAGCATCTCTCGATAAATGGATGGATGAAGATAGCAAGGTCAGATACTATATGTTGGGCTCGATGTTTGATGAGCTTCAGCACCAACATGAAGATATCAAGACTGCCCGCTAAATGTTGGCTCACCTGCAAGAGTTGTTTGGTGAACAGAGTCACACAGCCAAATATCAGATCACTAAACGACTTTTTAAGACTAAGATACATGATGGACAGTTAGTCTAAGATCATTATCTGATGATGATCAAGAACTAGGAAGAGCTTGAGAAGCTCGGAGTGAAGTTAGATCAGGATCTATAGAATGACATAATTTTGTAATCCTTGATTGATGCATATGGGCAATTCATCATGAACTACCATATGCATAAACTTCAGAGTACTCTGGCTGAACTTATGAACATGCTGGTTACTACCGAGCTTTCTATGAAAGATTCTAAAGGCTTAATAGTTGCTATGGAACGGACTTCTTCCAAGAGAAAATCTTTTGGAAAGAAGAAGAAGTCTGTGAAAAGGTAAAAGGTGGAAGGTGGAAAGAAGAAAAAGATAGAGTTGAAGAAGAAGGCCGTTGATACAGAAAAGTATTTCCCTTGCAACACAGACAGCCACTAGAAGCAGAACTACCCTACATAACTAGCTATCCTGAAGAATAAGAAGGAGACAGGTCCTTCTGGAAGTATGCTCATTATTGAATCTAACCTTACAGTTTCTTCTGCATCTAGTTGGGTGCTTGACTCTAGTTCTAGTGCTAATTTGTACACTTCCATACAGGATTTTGAGGATAGCAGGAGGCTGAGGGATGGTGAGATGATCCTATGCATCAAAAATGGAGCAAGAGTTGCTGCTATGGTCGTGGAAACCTATCCTCTTCGACTACCGTCTGGCTTAGATTTAGTACTTAGGGAATGTTACTATGTGCCTGCTATAAGCAGGAATTTGATTTTTGTTTCATGATTAGCACAAGAAGGCTATGTAATTAATTTTTTTAAGGATCATTGTAATATTCTTTATGAAAGAAATAAAATTACAAGTGGTTTCCTCATTAACGGTCTTTATCAGTTACATATTAATGTATCTATTTTTAATGTCGAGCAAAATGTGAATGCCATAAGGACAAAATGACCTAGGGATAATCTAAATGATAGGTATCTATGGCACCTAAGACTAGGTCATATAGCAGAAGATAGGGTTAACAAATTAGAGAAAATCAAGCTATTGAGTTCATTGACTTTCGAGTCATATCCAATTTATGAATCTTGTCTCATGGCAAAATGACTAAACTCCCTTTTGTAGGACATAGGGAAAGGGCCACGGATCTACTTATCCTAGTATATACTATATGTGCGGCCCATTTGATGTGCCGGCTAGAGGCAACTTTGTCTACTTCATAACCTTTATCGATGATTTATCTTGGTATGGGTACGTGTATCTTATGAGACATAAGTCTGAAGCTTTTGAAAAGTTCAAGGAATTCAGACATGAAGTCAAAAAGCAAACTGAAAAATTCATTAAGGTTCTTCAATTAGATCGAGGAGGTGAATATCTTAGTCAAAAATTTCTTAACTATCTTAAGGAAAATGACATAGTCTCTCAATGGACTCTGTTGGGGATAAATCCCGCTCCTGCCGAAGCCCGGCCCGATGCTCGGCCCAATGCAACCAGTAGCCGCTGAAGAGCTTTAGCGCCAGGCGCCAGGCCGAGCCCCTACCACGGCCGAACTGCCTAGAGGCCGAACTCCCCTGCACCAAGGTCCGGGCCGAACTGCCTAGAGGCCGAACTTCCCTGCACCAAGGTCCGGGCCGAACTGCCTAGAGGCCGAACTCCCCTGCGCCAAGGTCCGGGCCGAACTACCTAGCTGCCGAACTCCCCAGCGCCAGGCTCCGGGCCGAACTCCCACCGCCAGTCGAACTTCCTGACGGCCGAGCTCCTTGGACTCCAAGCGGTAGGACTTCTTCGGGAGACGGACTCCTCCCAGACGCCCGTTCGGCCATCCGAGCTCCTCCCGGGTTTTCCCTTCAGCCGAACTCTCCTACAAGTCCGAACCCATTCGGACCCCACGGCCGAACTCCTTCGGACCGACTTCAGGCGAGCCCAAGTGGCCGAACCCCTTCGGACCGACCCTAGGCGACCGAACTCCTCAGCGAGCCCTGGCCGAACCAACTAGCAACCGAAGTCCTTCAACTGGCCAGCCGAGCTTCTTCGAGCCTCTCAGCGGTCGAACTCCTCGGCAATCATCCCGCGGCCAAACTCTACAGATGGCCGACCCTTCAGCCAGACGAACTCCCCCAGCTTCCCCTTCAGCCGAACTCTGTTACAAGTCCGAACTTTTCTGGATGAACCGTCGCCTGCAACAAGATCGGACGACGCCTTCCTCTCCGTACCGGACTCCATGCGGCCTACGACTCGCCAGTATGGCTCCCACGATCCACCGGACGACGCCTTCCTCTCCGTACCGGACTCTATGCGGCCCACGACATGCCAGTATGGCTTCCACGATCCACTGGACGACGCCATCCTCTCCGTACCGAACTCCATGCTGCCCGACGACTCTCTGCCAGACGGCATGGCCGTCACCATCAACTAAGCTCTGCTATAAAGGGACCCCTCCAGATACGCCAAGGCTAAGCTCTCTGAACTCTCGACTTCTAAGCTCTCCTCCTCATCTCTAAGCTCCGGAACTCATTCCGAGCACTCCATTACTGTTGGCCGGAAACTAACTTGACCGTCGGAGGGTCCTGCCGGAGCCACCCCCCACCGGTTCCGAACGGGACTTCATTTTGCAGGTCCCCGGCGGCGACCTCGGCGGCCTTGACTCCGGCGACCTCCGGCGAGGATGGATTTCTGCACCAACAGATTGGGCGCTAGAAGGAGGTCCTAACCTTCGAGTCCCTTGTTCTTAAAGGAGTGCTCGGCGACCCTTCTCTTCCCTCTCCAGAGATCTTTCTTTTCTCTTTCGAAGAGAAAACGCCACCCAGAGAAGCTTCCGCACGGCGTTCGGTGGCCTCTGCGACCCGATCCCGTCCAGGCCCGTCTGTTCCTGCTTCAGCCCCGGCGGCCTAGGTTCCACCTGCACCCGCGGTGGATGTGAAGCAGTTCGTCTGCTTGTCCGACAGATCCGTGCCTCACGGAGCGTTGCAGGCTATACAGCAGCCTCCGTAGCGACTCCACAGCAAGCCCGCCATGAGGGCGTGAGAAATCAGCCTAAGGAAGAGCCCAATCGCCCCGAGAGAGAAATGGAGAGCAGAAGTTTCCCCGCCGAAGCGGAAAGAAGTTCGGCTCGGAGAAAAGCCGGGCTCCCCCCAAAAGCTCGGCATCAAGGCGAAATGAAGCTCGGTGGAAAGCCGAACTCCTCACTCAACCTCCAAAATAAAGTTCGGCGCCGGCAAGGACGAAACGAAGCCCCCTCCCGGAAGGTTCCGCAACTACGACCCGCTCCTCTAACTCGAATTCTCGACAAAGTTAAGAGCCAACCGCCAAGACCTGAAGGACTACGGCCTCTCCAAACATGCGTGATCAAGGAGAAGATCGGCTATAGGCACTGCCGTAACTGGAAAGACAAGAAGGTCGCCGCCCGCGGCGTCATCAACGCCACCTCGGGGAGAGCTAGGAGCTAGCTACATCGGTGATTGTCATCCCCAGCGACAAAGTCAAGAGAAGCATGTCCAAATTATGAAGGCCGCATGAGATAGAGGAGGTCGTCTGGACGGGACTTACTGCCCGAGGAACTCCGAGGAACAACACCCCGACAACCCTCGAACGAAAAGCGCTGCGATCATCTTCTCTTCGGTAAAACTCTCCCCTCTCAATAAAATCATTTCTGGATGCGAAATCTATGCGATGACAGGGAAGAAGCAGTCAGCCGCGTTAGGAACAGGAGGAGAACCTCGTCCTAGTGCGAGCGAAGTCGAAGGCCCCGTTCACGAAGGACGGGATGGGGGGAGAAGCTCGGACGACGGTCCGGATGTGCCCCCATAGCCCGTTAGGAACAGAAGGAGAACCTCGTCCTAACGCGAGCATCAACCTCAGCTAGAGATAAGATCTCTCCCGAGCGACCGTTGACAACCTCGGCTAGAGATAAGATCTCTCCCGAGCGACCAACCTCGTGAACGCGAGATCGGTTTGAGGAAGATAACTCTCCCGAGCGACCGGTTACAACATCGGCTAGAGATAAGATCTCTCCGACGATCGGAACAACGTCGATTAGAACAGGAGAGAACCTCGTCCTAACGCGAGCATCAACCTCGGCTAGAGATAAGATCTCTCCGAGCGACCGTGAACAACCTCGGTTAGGAAAGAGGAGAACCTCATCCTAACGCGAGCATCAACCTCGGGCAAGAGAAGATCTCCCCGAGCGACCGTTGACAACCTCGGCTAGAGATAAGATCTCTCCCGAGCGATCGTGAACAACTCGGTTAGGAACAGGAGGAGAACCTCTCCTAACGCGAGCATCAACCTCGGCTAGAGATAAGATCTCCCGAGCGACTGTTGACAACCTCGGCTAGAATAAGATCTTCCGAGCGACCGTGAACAACCTCGCGTTAGGAACAGGAGGAGAACCTCATCCTAACGCGAGCATCAACCTCGGCTAGAGATAAGATCTCTCCCGAGCGATCGTTGACAACCTCGGCTAGAGATAAGATCTCTCCCGAGCGACCGTGAACAACCTCGGTTAGGAAACAGGAGGAGAACCTCGTCTAAACGTGAGCATCAACCTCCTAGAGATAGATCTCTCCGAGCGACCGTGAACAACCTCGGTAGGAACAGGAGGGAAACCTCGTCTAACGGAGCATCACCCTCGGCAAGAGATAAGATCTCTCCCGAGCGATCGTTGACAACCTCGGCTAGAGATAAGATCTCTCCCGACGACCGTGAACAACCTCGGTTAGGAGCAGGAGGAGAACCTCGTCCTAAGCGAGCATCAACTCGGTAGAGATAAGATCTCTCCCGAGCGACCGTTACAACCTCGGCTAGAGATAAGATCTCTCCCGAGCGACCGGAACAACCTCGGTTAGGAACAGGAGGGAGAACCTCATCCTAACGCGAGCATCAACCTCGGCTAGAGAATAAGATCTCTCCCGAGCGACTGTGCACAACCTCGGCTAGAGATGATCTTCCAGCGACCGTGAACAACCTCGGTTAGGAACAGGAGGAGAACCTCGTCTAACGCGAGCATCAACCTCGGCTAGAGATAAGTCTCTCCGACCACCGTTGACAACCCGGCTAGAGATAAGAGCCTCCCCGAGCGACCGTGAACAACCTCGGTTAGGAACAGGAGGAGAACCTGTCCTAACGCGACCATCAACCTCGGCTAGAGATAAGATCTCTCCGAGACGTGAACAACCCGGTTAGGAAACAGGAGGAGAACGCGAGCATCAACCTCGGCTCCAACCGTGAACAGCATCAACTCAACCTCGGCTAGAGATAAGATCTCTCCCAAGCGACCGTGAACAACCTCGGTTAGGAACAGGAGGAGAACCTCGTCCTAACGCGGCATCAACCTCGGCTAGAGATAAGATCTCTCCCGAGCGACGTGAACAACCTCGGTTAGGAACAGGAGGAGAACCTCATCTAATGCGAGCATCAACCTCGGCTAGAGATAAGATCTCTCCCGACGCCGTTGACAACCTCGGCTAAGATAAGATCTCTCCGAGCGACCGTTGGCAACCTCGGCTAGAGATAAGATCTCTCGAGCGATCGGAACAACCTCGGTTAGGAGAGGAGGAGAACCTCGTCCTAACACGAGCATCAACCTCGGCTAGAGATATCCTCATGGCAACCCATCATCAATAACTGTTAGATGAGGTGGATGAGTCAGTTGGTGGGACTGCCACATCCACTTGAAATCATTAATCGTGGAGATTTTTGCATCTCTATAAAGAAAGTGGTAGGGATCCAAAAAAAATAGTTGAGAGCTAATTTATTTAAAAATAAAATCTTTAAATAAATTGATTAAAATCTTAATTATAAAATTTAACTTAAAAAGTTTGACTCTTCACAGAAAAATATCTGCATTTCAATCCACTAAGCCCGTATCCTAGGACACCCATTGACTGATCGGATCCAATTACAAGGAATTGGCTTTAAAACTTTTAAAATCATTTGGATTCCCAAAGAACTTAACTCATGTATTGGACTAGGATTCCCTCACCTTACCAGCCCGTCCATCCACTGAATAGAGAGCATCTCTCGATAAATGGATGGATGAAGATAGCAAGGTCAGATACTATATGTTAAGCGGCTCGATGTTTGATGAGCTTCAGCACAAACATGAAGATATCAAGACTGCCCGCTAAAGTTTGGCTCAGCCTCAAGAGTTGTTTGGTGAACAGAGTCACACAGCCAAATATCTAGATCACTAAACGGACTTTTAAGACTAATACATGATGGACAGTTAGCTAAGATCATTATCTGAATGATGATCAAGAACTAGGAAGAAGCTTTGAGAGCTCGGGAGTGAAGTTAGATCAGGATCTATAGAATGACATAATTTTTGTAATCCTTGATTGATGGCATATGGGCAATTCATCATGAACTACCATATGCATAAACTTCAGAGTACTCTGGCTGAACTTATGAACATGCTGGTTTACTACCGAGGCTTTCTATGAAAATTCTAAAGGCTTAATAGTTGCTATGGAACGGACTTCTTCCAAGAGAAAATCTTGTTGGAAAGAAGAAAGAGTCTGTGAAAAAAGGTAAAAGGTGGAAGTGGAAAGAAGAAAAAAAGATAGAGTTGAAGAAGAAGCCGTTGATACAGAAAAGTATTTCCCTTGCAACACAGACAGCCACTAGCGAAGCAGAACTACCTTACATAACTAGCTATCCTGAAGAATAAGAAGGAGACAGGTCCTTCTGGAAGTATGCTCATTATTGAATCTAACCTTTGACAGTTTCTTCTGCATCTAGTTGGGATGCTTTGACTCTAGTTCTAGTGCTAATTTAGTACACACTTCCATACAGGATTTTGAGGATAGCAGGAGGCTGAGGGATGGTGAGATGATCCTATGCATCAAAAAATGGAGCAAGAGTTGCTGCTATGGTCGTGGAAACCTATCCTCTTCGACTACCGTCTGGCTTAGATTTAGTACTTAGGAATGTTACTATGTGCCTGCTATAAGCGGAATTTTGATTTTTTTTTCATGATTAGCACAAGAAGGCTATGTAATTAATTTTTTTAAGGATCATTGTAATATTCTTTATGAAAGAAATAAAATTACAAGTGGTTTCCTCATTAACCGGTCTTTATCAGTTACATATTAATGTATCTATTTTTAATGTCGAGCAAAATGTGAATGCCATAAGGACAAAATGACCTAGGATAATCTAATGATAGGTATCTATGGCACCTAAGACTAGGTCATATAGCAGAAGATAGGGTTAACAAATTTAGAGAAAATCAAGCTATTGAGTTCATTGACTTTCGAGTCATATCCAATTTATGAAATCTTGTCTCATGGCAAAATGACTAAACTCCCTTTTGTAGGACATAGGGAAAGGCGCCACGGATTCTACTTATCCTAGTATATACTATATGTGCGGCCCATTTGATGTGCACGGCTAGAGGCAAACTTTGCTCTACTTCATAACCTTTATCGATGATTTATCTTGGTATATGGGTACGTGTATCTTATGAGACATAAGTCTGAAGCTTTTGAAAAGTTCAAGGAATCAGACATGAAGTCAAAAAAGCAAACTGAAAAATTCATTAAGGTTCTTCAATTAGATCGAGGAGGTGAATATCTTAGTCAAAAATTTCTTAACTATCTTAAGGGAATGACATGTCTCTCAATGGACTCTGTTGGGGATAAATCCCGCTCCTGCCGAAGCCCGGCCCGATGCTCGGCCCAATGCAACCAGTAGCGCTGAAGAGCTTTAGCGCAGGCGCCAGGCCGAGCCCCTACCACGGCCGAAACTGCCTAGAGGCCAACTCCCCTGCACCAAGGTCCGGGCCGAACTGCCTAGAGGCCGAACTTCCCTGCACCAAGGTCCGGGCCGAACTGCCTAGAGCCGAACTCCCTGCGCCAAGGTCCGGCGCGAACTACCTAGCTGCCGAACTCCCCAGCGCCAGGCTTCCGGGCCGAACTCCCACCGCCAGTCGAACTTCCTGACGGCCGAGCTCCTTGGACTCCAAGCGGTAGACTCTTCGGGAGACGGACTCCTCCCAGACGCCCGTTCGCCATCGAGCTCCTCCCGGGTTTCCCTTCAGCCGAACTCTCCTACAAGTCCGAACCCATTCGGACCCCACGGCCGAACTCCTTCGGACCGACTTCAGGCGAGCCAAGTGGCCGAACCCCTTCGGACCGACCCTAGGCGACCGAACTCCTCAGCGAGCCCTGGCCGAACCAACTAGCAACCGAAGTCCTTCAACTGGCCAGCCGAGCTTTCTTCGAGCCTCTCAGCGGTCGAACTCCTCGGCAATCATCCCGCGGCCCCAAACTCTACAGATGGCCGACCTTCAGCCAGACGAACTCCCCCAGCTTCCCCTTCAGCCGAACTCTGTTACAAGTCCGAACTTTCTGGATGAACCGTCGCCTGCAACAAGATCGGACGACGCCTTCCTCTCCGTACCGGACTCCATGCGGGCTACGCTCGCCAGTTATGGCTCCCACGATCCACCGGACGACGCCTTCCTCTCCGTACCGACTCTATGCGGCCCACGACATGCCAGTATGGCTTCCACGATCCACTGGACGACGCCATCCTCTCCGTTACCGAAACTCCATGCTGCCCGACGACTCTCTGCCAGACGGCAGGCCGTCACCATCAACTAAGCTCTGCTATAAAGGGACCCCTCCAGATTACGCCAAGGGCTAAGCTCTCTGAACTCTCGACTTCATAGCTCTCCCTCCTCATCTCTAAGCTCCGGAACTCATTCCGAGCACTCCATTACTGTTGGCCGGAAACTAACTTGACCGTCGGAGGGTCCTGCCGGAGCCACCCCCCACCGGTTCCGAACGGGACTTCATTTTGCAGGTCCCCGGCGGCGACCTCGGCGGCCTTGACTCCGGCGACCTCCGGCGAGGATGGATTTCTGCACCAACAGATTGGCGCTAGAAGGAGGTCCTAAACCTTCGAGGT
This sequence comes from Cocos nucifera, assembly GCA_006176705.1. Classification (NCBI taxonomy): domain Eukaryota; kingdom Viridiplantae; phylum Streptophyta; class Magnoliopsida; order Arecales; family Arecaceae; genus Cocos; species Cocos nucifera. The sequence continues at coordinate 108,201 of QRFJ01000822.1, forward strand.
TCCCTTGTTCTTAAAGGAGTGCTCGGCGACCCTTCTCTTCCCTCTCCAGAGATCTTTCTTTTCTCTTTCGAAGAAAACGCCACCCAGGAGAGCTTCCGCACGGCGTTCGGTGGCCTCTGCGACCCGACCCGTCCAGGCCCGTCTGTTCCTGCTTCAGCCCCGGCGGCCTAGGTTCCACCTGCACCCGCGGTGGATGTGAAGCAGTTCGGTCTGCTTGTCCGACAGATCCGTGCCTCACGGAGGCGTTGCAGGCTATACCAGCAGCCTCCGCGTAGCGACTCCACCAGCAAGCCCGCCATGAGGGCGTGAGAAATCAGCCTAAGGAAGAGCCCAATCGCCCCGAGAGAAGAAATCGAGAGCAAGAAGTTTCCCCGCCGAAGCGGAAAGTGGGTCTGACTTAACTATGAAGTGGAGCAATATTTTGGGCACGTTGAGCTTCATGAATTATAGACCAAGTTTAGGTGCACCGTGTTTAGAGAAATATTGGACAAGAGTTGTCCACTCATCGATTGACCTATCACCAACAACTGTTGGTGAGGTAGTGAGCCAGTTGATGGGACCGCACCATCCACTAAAAGTCTCGAGGAGGCTTTTTAAAGTGCAAATGCATGATGGGCAGTCAGTCCAAGATCATTGCCTGGCAAGGATCAAAGACCTAGAAGAGTGATAAGTATCACAAATGCACCATTAAAAGTATTAATTTATAAATTAATTTATTTTTATTTTTAAAAATTAAATATTTTTATTTATCTATTTTAGAAAATATGTTCTTCAATAGAAAGAGCTCATTTTTTTGGTCATAATAAAATAAATTTAGAGCAAATCTGACTTAAAATAGATCCAATATGAATTTTTAAGGAAATAAAAAATATAAAAGGGAATTGGCTTAGCCGATGCATCTGGCTTAGCCAGCGCGCTCAGCCCAGCCTAGCCAACGTGCTCATTAGCTAGCCTAGCTTGAGAAGCTAGCCCGCTAGCCTACAAGCCTACGATAGTAGCCCACCAATCCATTAGGCCTGTCAGTGCATAATAAATCGATCGATCGATCCACAAAATTAGGTGCAGACCGCCAGCTCAGTAGAATGTGGCAAATCATCAATCACCACGTGGTAGACCTAGATTCTTAAGGGGTTCAGGGAAAAACTCACACGACTCATGGGGGCAAAATGATAATTTTACATGCAAAGGCATGCGGTGATTGGTTACGATCTTCGGCATGGCCGATCTATGCGGTTCATGGGAATAGTAAAAGCACGATCAGATGGTGCTGCTTGTTCTTGGTCAAAATCAAATGGTTGATGTCATTTCCTATTCTGATTCGAAGCCAAACAGTGCTAGATCGCCATTGAACAGCTCCGTAAGCTCTCGACATTGATCCAATAGTTGACGAAGCTCTCGACAGCGATTCAAGTACCCAACTTCAATCTGATGGCTGAAAATTCTCCATCAAGCATGATCAAATGGCCAATATTTATTCTGACTTGATCTGATCTATTACACATCGATTTTTGATATTTTTTGGATCCTTAGATTGCCATCTGATGGCCAGAACTTATGGAATTCAACAAGACACATCCAAGGACTATTTTAATCCAATTTTTCTTAGGATTTCTTTATTTTTGCTATTCAAAACTTCCCTTTAGTCCCACATTGCATAGCAGCAAAGGTTCCAACCCTCCTAACTCTATTTAAAGGGCACTAGGCCATCAAATCAAATCATATTCAATCAAGGAAAGGTGAAGGTATAGGATAAAGCCATGCTTAGAATTCAAGATTGCTTTGAGATAGAAAGTGCTAAGAGGAAGAGCTGGACTTCTACATCATTTCAACATCAATGCCAATCCAAGATCAAGATCAGCTTGCTTTTAATTTTTTTATTTTTTTTAATTTTATATATTTAAATTTTAAACTTTAAATTAATGTAAATTTTATTTTTTTGCTATTTAAATTTTAGTTCTTTACTTTTAATTACAAATTTAATTTTATGACCTTTATTTTTATTGCTCTTTTATTTTATTGCAAGTAGATGCTAAGATCTAAATAGTAGATCTTAGTACCCAAAGATTATTTTCATGCAATTTATATTTCTGCTATTTAATTTTATGCAATTTTAAATTTTATTTTCTGACTTTAATTTTATTTTTAAATCTTTCTTTTTTTATAAAAATCAAAAATTTTAAAGTTAAAACACTATCTTCTCTATGGATTCGACTCGACTCACTACTATCTACTTGTTTTTAATTATTTTAAGAAATCAAGATTAAATTGATAAACATGATATCCTAATGATAATATTATGCTCTTATCAAGTTTTTGGCACCATTATCGGAGAGGGCATAAATGCTATTTTTTTTATTTTCTTATAAATAAAGAATAATTTTGACAAATGCACCAAGTTTTTGGTGCCGTTGCTGGGGATGGCATAAGTATTAAAATATTTGATTTCTTTGATTTTCTTGTACATAAATTATAAATAATTTTTATTTTTTTATAAATATTGCCTACTAATTTTTTTATTTATTTTGTAGAAAAGAGAGAGCAAAAGTAAAGGCAAGGAGAAAAGCTTCCAAGTTTTCTTTGTGAGATCAATCCTAACCCTAGACTTTTTTATTATTATTAATTTTATTTTTAAATTAATTTAAAAAATATCTACTTAAATCTAGTTAAAAGCTTCATGATAAGAGTAGAAATCCTAACTATGTAGACCTCCATCATATTAGTTTTTTTTTATTTTCTTTTTGATGATCACTGGAGACAAGATAAGCTTCTCAAGTTCAATTAGTTTCATGCATCTAATTTAGTTACATAGAATTTCTTGTCTAAAAGTGATTGTGTATTTCATCTTTAAATCAATTTAAGGGCACAACCCATTAATCAAGATAAGATGAGAATTTGATCATCATTCCTTGACCCATAAACAATCAACTAGCATCTGCATAACCTAAGTCTTTAATTTTAAAATCAATTAGATATCGACCTTAGGAACTCAAGCTCATTAGGACAAGAAATCCTAAAAGTTAGACCGGATTAGGGTTAGTCAGTTTGATTGGTATCTAAGGCAAGTAGTTCAGGAATTGTATCTCGAAAGAAGGTGGTTACTTAATTGATTCCACTAACTTATCTAGCCAAGATAATTGGTGTTTAAGAAAAGCAACGAGGGGACTCCCACCAACCTTATACTTACCTGGCCAATTGATTAGCTGATCATACACTTGGAGGGCTTGAAGGTAACCTTGGCAGTTAGGAGCTATCTAGATCTAGGACAATCCTTAGTTAGGATTGTTTGCTTAACTTAATTGCTAACTAAAATATCAAACCTAATTCTTCACTTTCTTCTTAACTCTAGGACTCCTTAGGATCTTTTCTTTAGAATTATTCTCTCTTTCTTCTCCTATTCTTCTTTAAAAATTAAATTAAATTAAATTAAATTAATTAAAAATAATTAAAAAAAATTAATAAATAAAATAAAAAAAATTATAAAGAATTTTTAAAAAATAATAAAAAATTTTAAAAATTTTTGAACCATATGTTAGGGTTGCATTAGTATATGCATGGTAGAAGATCATTTTTTCTAACTTAGTTGAACCTAATTATAAAATTGAATGGCTGAAACATATTAAACCCAATAGTCAAATGGCTAGAAATCTTAGAGAACCATCTAGATAGATGAAAGAATATTTTATTCCTTTCACTTATAATCCATCGACTTGTATCTACTTACCTGATATCCTTGCAACCCATTATGGGATCAAGCCGACCATAATCCAGATGCTCCCATCCTTCTATAAGAACACCGATGAAGATCCTTACAAGCATCTGGATGAATTCATAGAAATCTGCTTTACGATGAAGATTCAAAATTTTTCTGATGATGCACTTAGATTGATTTTATTCTCGTTATCATTAAAAGACAAAGCCAAGTACTGGCTTAGCACAATAGAAAAATCAATCCAAACTTGGGTTGAATTGCAACATGAATTCTTAAGAAATTTTATCCCATAGACCGAACCAACACCATGAGGCAAGCTATCACTAGATTTGCTCAGCTTTCAGGAGAAAAATTCATGAGTAATGAGAAAGACTTAAGGAACTTCTTAGAAAATGCCCACACCATGGTCTATCTAAGTGGCAAATTGTTCAACTTTTTTATGAGAATTTAGGAGACCATTATAGACAGATGGTAGATGCATCCTGTGGAGGTGCATTCATGAACAAGAGTGAGGACGAAGCTTATGCCTTGTTTAAAACCCTGAGTAAAAACTCAATTAACTATGCTTCATTATCTTTCTACCAAAAGCAGGCAGGAATCTATGATCCAGAATCTAGTTCTAAATCTAACTTAAACCTAATAAATAAAGTCGACCTTCTTACCCAGAAACTAGATCAACTCCTAACCCTAGGTCAACAATCTCAGACACAATTCACATCGCCTTCTAATTACTAAAAGATTTGTTCTATTTGTGTCAGCCTAATTCATCATGTGAATGAATGTCCTATGGCTGCACAATCTCTACTTTTCATCCAAGAATAAGTTCAAGCTATGCAAGGCTACTCTAAATCGGTTAATGATTTTTTTTCAAATATATATAACACAGATTGGAGGAACCATCCTAATTTTTCTTAGATACCCAAATAGACTTAGGCTCAGATCCAAATTCCACCAGTGCAAAACTTTCACAATAGGCTCCAATACCAAAACTATACCTATAATAGTGGTCAGCCTAGTAAGTTTACCCAACCATCATATTACAATCAGCCCTCATACCCATCTCCTCAACAAACCAATCTAACCAACGATAGATTTAAGCAATTATAATAATTAATTTTGATTCAATAGTAATCTATCGTCAGGTTAGAAGCTCAAGTAGGACAACTTGCTGAGTCTACCATAAGGAGAGAACTAGGTCAATTGCCAAGCCTATCGATAGAAAACCCTATAACCAACCCACTTAATAGTTAGATATGTGTCCTAGAAGCCAGATTGGCTAACACTTGTAATATACTTCTAAGAATAATTTTATAATTTTAACTTAAAATTAATAAAAAATTATTTTATTCTATCACATTATGTATATAGTGTCTGCGATATATTCTTTGAGTTAATAGGAATGATAATTCATATTTTCAAGAGTTAAAAATTTAAGACATGATTTTCATAATTAACTCATAAACTGCTTCCAACTGTAGGATCATCATGAGGATGATGATCGATCAGAAAGGTTGGTGTACGATCACTTTCTTAGGATAGATGAATCTTGAGTCAATGGTATGGAGACACTGAAGTGAGAGTACATATACTTATTAGAGAATGAGGGAACTGAGCATGACCACCTCAAGCAGTCATAAGGGAGTCTATCTTTTCATCGATGACTAGCTCGATGCTGCAGTGGTGTGTCAGATTCTTTGACTTGAGGTGCATCGATAGTTCACCTTGAGGGTGTTATAGTCTAACTATACCATAACTCGATCTCTTAGTCTTTCAGAATCTTGAGGTGTATGTTGGCTATAGCATGTTCATTGTAGAAATTGGATTGCACCAATAAGAGGTCTATCTACCTTAGTAGATGAGGAGTAGCCCTATGATAATCATGAGATCGAGTCCATAAGCCCATGACCATGGCAGAGTGAAATAATAGAAAAGAGTTTTCTATTAGAATTTTACATCGGACTTGAATCTAATAATTCAATTCATATGATGGATGTTGAGTTTGACGAGTTCATCTTAACCCTAATCCTATCGGAGCTCAAGATAAAAGAATCCAATCACACAGATAACTATATCGAGAGGTTCGTATTTAGTTCTAATGAATTGCCACCATACACAGCTAGGTGTCGCTGGTGGACTTTTGAAGTAATTAGAATGATCTTGATGATCGATTATTCTAATTATATGAATCAAAAAAGTTTTGATCCATCGAAAGATATTTCAATGATGTCGATTATAGAGATTACGACATGTCCTATTATCATATAGAACTGAACCTAACTAGATCATATAAATAAGAATTTGGATCTAGATATCATCAATTAAGCTCACTCAGTTCAATTGATTTGGATTAGATCCAATTAGGTTCAAGAAAATTATGCTAGCACACAATTTAGCCTAATATTCTCCTTCTATAGTCATTCTGGTTTATCTCGGCTGAGCCAAATTATTTTGAGCTTGCTTGAAAACCCTATATGGGTTTGTCCTAGTTTTATTGAAGCTTGTCCAGATCAGAACAAAGTTATTTTAATTTATTAGATGAATTTAAGATAACACCTACCAATTTCTATCACTTGCCAATTCTTATTTTAGACAAGGGTCAATAGTTGACCCTACAACCTTGGACTAAAGGCCAAGTGGCATGCACCCATTGGAGAGCTCCTAGGTGTGCACTCCCCTTGTTATATGGAGAACAAAGAGAGGGTGCACGCCTCCTCTTGCCATGAGCCCATATGGATTAAAGGCAGGAGCCCCATAAGGGTGGGACTCTAGGGTTCCTTGATAAGATCAAAGAGCTTGGCACCAAGCAGTTGTGCTTATCCACTGTTGGTGCCATCTATGGAGGTTTAAAGGGATCTCTAACTTGATTAGATTAGGTGATATCAGTCCACCAATCAGATTAAGATTTGATTGAATTGAGCAATACGATTGGTCGAAGTGATGTGGCACTGCATGGCATAGCGAGATCTATTTAAACCTCTATTTGCACCCAGGGTTTGTGAGATGAGCCCATCCACCATGCCCCAAGGTTGTCCCACCTCTCTTTCACACCACCCTCTAGTCTTTTCTCTCTCCTCTCCATGCCTAAGAGGTTGGACGAATATAGCGAGCAAAATCCAAGGATTCTAGAACTAGCCTGAGTGGATATCGGTAGAGGCTAGGCATATGTGTGGCTTGATCTAGAACTTCGGATGCAGCAGATCATCGGTAGGATAATCAGATTATCCAATCAGGTATAGAAATTAAATTTAATTTAATTTTAACTTTTTCTTTAATATTAGATCAATAGGATTAGATTTAAGAATTCTCAAATCTAATTAGAATCTGTTAGAAAAATTTTTAAAATTTTCTTACAGATCTCATCAAATTTGAACAATTATGCAGTGAAAAATGTTAATTTTTCTTCAACTGGTATCAGAGCTGCGTTAACAGTTCTTCAGATCTATTTTAGATCTAATTATAATTTTATTTATGATTTGATATTAATGAGTTTAGATGTCACATTAGACGTGATCAAATTTGAAATCAAAAAATTAAAATTTTATTATTCATGTCAATGACGTATGAGATGCATGTCTAGACTAGGTGTAGAACTATTCTATGTGTAGTTTAGTATAATCTTTCTTTTGATATGATTAAAATTTATTTTTTTAGATCTTTTTATTTTTATTTTTTGATGTTATAAATATTATAATCAGATCTATAAATAGAAAATAAAATTTTTAAAATTTTCATATAAGATATGATTGATGCATGTCTAAACTAGTTATAGAATTATTCTATGCATTGTCTAAAATAAGTTTTATTTTGATATGATCTATTTAAAACTTTAATTTTTAGAGATTATATGAGATATATCAAATATGAAAACATGCATATATGATTTATTGTTTGATACATGAGATGTATATAGAACATGCATAATTAGATCTATGATTTTATATGTGATATATATTATAGATCTTATTATTTTATAGTGTAGTAATTATTTTTGATTAAGACATTTTTTTTGGCTGTCCGATCATAAGAGTAAGAAGGATTTAAATGCCCTCTCTTTCCATTTGATGGGGTGCTCTTAAAGCATGTAGGGGTGCTGCACATTTATCCTTAATCAGAAACCAAAAACTTACTTTTTTGCAAAATCCTAGATCCTGAAACTTTAGAATTTTTTATATGTTTATATTTATGAATCCAAACTTAATTAAGAATTAATATTATAAAATTAATTAGACCTAAAAATTATAAATTTTTAGATCTAAGATATCTTCATAAATTTGGGTTCGGGCTTGGGTAGCTCAATTAGGTCTAGCAGTTGATCAAATCGAATCAAGAGTTGGTTAGGTGGGATCAAGAGTGCTTAGAATTAATCAGTCCAATAGGATGAAATCTGAGTCAAGATCGACTCACAATAACATGTGGTCGATCAAGTCAAGACCTAATTTGGCTCCATGGTTTGAGCCTAGAGGCCAACCCGATTGGTTCTTGTTCGATAATTTGGTGTCTAGGATAAGTTTGACAGATATGATCAACTAGTTTTTAATTAGAAGCTACTTAATCTGAATGTATTTTTGTCGAGTTAATGGCATATCCCTTCCACCGGTCTCACTTATCTGGCCATTTGGATTGATTCAGTTTTGATTTGAGGTAGCTAATAATTTGAGCTAACTCACGCCACTAGGTTAGTTATAATTGTTATGACTAAGTCAAGTTAAGTCTAAGAGATCTAAACTAAATCTTTTGAAGAAAATATTAAGTCATAGATCTTCCACCATTGTAGATGTGCGGGCCCTTCATGGGGTTGATTATTCTCCACTGGTTATAGTGGTTCAATTGCATCAGAAAGATGCAACCATGTCTATTAGGCATTGGATGCTATGGGTTGGAGGATAGGTTGGATTCAATATTTTGGATACAGTGAGGGATCCAATTAGGAATCCAATTTATGCAAATGGTAGGTCTGACTTAACTAAGGAGTGAAGCAATATCCCAAGCATGGTGAGCTTCATGAATTAGAGACCTGGTTTGGATGCACCATGATTAGAAAATCATTGGACAAGAGTTGTCCACTTATTGGCTAATTCATCATCAATAATTGTTAGGTAAGGTGGTGAGCTAGTCGGTGGGACCGCACTACCCACTAGAAATCAATGATCGTGGAGATTTTCACATCTCTACTAAAGAAGTATAGGAATCTAAGAAAATAGTGAAAGTCTAATTTATTTAAAAATAAAATTTTTAAATAAATTGATCAATTTTAATTATAAAATCTAATTAGAAACTTTAACTCTCTATCGAAAAATATTTGCGTCCAACCCACTAGCTAGAATCTTAGACACCCATAGACTGACCGGACCCAATTACAAGAATTGACTCTGAAACTATAAAATTATTTTGGGTTTTGAAAAGTTTACTTATGTATTGGATCAAGACCCCCCCACCTCACTAGCATGTCCATCCACTGATTAGAGAGCATTTCTAGAAAAATGGATGGACGAAGATAATAAAGCTTGGTACTTCATGTTGGGCTCGATGTCTGATGAGCTTTAGCACCAACATGAGTTCATCAAGACTACTCGCCAAATGTTGGCTCATTTATAAGAGTTGTTTGGTGAAGAGAGTCGTACAGCCAAGTATCAAGTCACTAGAAAACTTTTTAAGGCTCAAATGCATGATGGACAGTCAATCCAAGATCATTATCTGATGATGATCAAGGACTTAGAAGAGCTTAAGAAGCTAGGTGTCAAGCTGGACAGGGACTTGCAAATTGATGTGATCTTGCTGTCCTTGACTAATGCATATAGGCAATTTATGATGAACTTCCATATGCATAAGCTGCAATGTACCTTAGCTAAATTAATGAATATGCTGGTTACTATTGAGCTTTCTTTGAAAGGTTCAAAGTACTTAGTGCTTGCTGTGGAGCAAACTTCCTCCAAAAGAAAATTTTTTGAAAAGAAAAAGTCTATGAAGAAGTAGAAGATAATGGAGGGAAGAAGAAGGAAGAGCCGAAGAAGAAGGCCGTCGATAAAGAAAAGTGTTTCCATTGCAATACAGATGGCCATTAGAAGCGGAACTATCCTTTATAGCTGGCCAGTCTAAAGAATAAAAAGAAGGCAGGTCCTTCTGGAGGTATGCTCCTAATAGAATCAAACCTTACGATTTCTTCTACATCCAGTTGGGTGCTTGACTTTGATTCTAGTGCTCACTTGTGCACTTCTATGCAAGGTCTTAAGGAGAGTAGGAGGCTGAGGGATGGTGAGATAATCCTGCACGTCGAAAATGGAGCAAGAGTTGCTGTTGTGGCTGTGGAAACCTATCCTTTTCAACTACCATCAAGATTAGATCTAGTACTTAGGGACTATTATATTTTTCCCATAGCAACTAGGGATTTGATTTCTATTTTTTTAAAAATAGAAAGGCTATGTAATTAGTTTTATTATGGACCATTATAATATTCTTTTTGAAAAAAATAAAATTATAAGTAGTTTTTTGATTAATGGTCTCTACCAGTTATATATTGATATTTCTATTTTCAATATTGAGCAAAATATAAATGCCATAGGATCAAAGTGACCTAGGGATAGTCTAAACGATAGATATCTATGGCACCTTAGGCTAGCTCATATAGTGGAAGATAGGATTAACAAGTTGAAGAAATTCGGGCTATTGAGTCCGTTGACTTTTGAGTCATATCCGATTTGTGAATCATGCCTTCATGGCAAAATGACCAAGCTCTCTTTTGTAGGACATGGGGAAAGGGCCACAGACCTACTTGTCTTGGTGCATACAGATGTGTGCAGCCCATTTAATGTGCCCACCAGAGGCAATTATGTCTACTTTATTACCTTTACTAATAATTTATCTTGGTATGGGTATGTGTATTTGATGCAACATAAGTCTGCAGCTTTTGAAAAGTTTAAAAAACTCAGACTTGATGTAGAAAAATAAACCAGAAAGTTCATTAAGATTCCTCGATCAGATCGAGGAGGTAAATACCTTAGTTGAAAATTCCTAGACTATCTTAAGGATAATGGCAGAGTCTCTTAATGAACTCCACTTGGAACAGCTCAACTCAACGAGATTTTCGAATGAAGAAATCGGATCCTATTAGATATGGTCCAATCCATGATGAGCTTTACCGACCTCCTTGATTTTCTTTAAGGACATAGTCTAATGACTGCAATTTATTTATTAAATAGGATTTCCTCTAAATTCATTCCTACCACACCAACGAGATATGGCATGGTAAGAAATCAAGTCTGAGTCACATCAGAATTTAGGATTGTCCGGCTCATGTCGAGAGATAGTAGATGGACAAGTTAGAGTCTAGATCCTTTAGAGCTCGATTTACAGGATATCTTAAAGAGTCATTGGAATATTATTTCTACTTTCTAGAAGACTATAATGTGATTGTGAGTCGACACACCATTTTTCTTGAAAAATAATTTATTTAAGATAGTGGCATCAAAAGATAGATTAAGCTTGAGGGGAAGATCTCTGAAGTGCAACGAGCTAAGGAACCAATCAATTAGAGCGATTCCATACACTACCTCCTCCATCTCAAAAATCAACTAGGATTTCCCATCCTCTTGAAAGGTGGTACTAATTTAGAGGATGTTGAGAAAATATTTCTTATGGAAAATAGGGTTCATGGTGATGATCTCATGATCTATGATGAGGCAATATCAGATATCAATTCTAAGAAATGGTTAGAAGCAATGAGGTTAGAAATTGGCTCAATGTGCTCGAACTAAGTTTGGACCTTAGTAGATTCACCTGAAGGTATAGTACCTATTGGATGTAAATAGATCTACAAGAGAAAGATAGGTGCAGATAAAAATGTAAATATATTCAAGGCTAGGCTAGTAGCAAAAGGGTATAGTTAGCGTGAAGACATTGATTGTCAGGATACCTTTTTGCCAATAGCCATGCTAAAATCCATCCATACATTGCTTGTTGTTACAGCCTATTTCGATTATGAAATATGGTAGATGAACGTGAAGATGGCATTCCTAAATGGATATCTTGAGAAAGATATCTATATGGAACAGCTGCTTGATTTCACATCTAGTGATAGTGATCGTAAGGTCTACAAGCTGCAAAGGTCTATTTATGGACTCAAGCAAGCATCTCGGAGCTGAAATGCTCATTTTAATGATGTAATCAAATCATTTGGCTTTATCAAAAATGAGGAGGAACTATGTATATTCAAAAAGATCAGTGGGAGCACTGTTGTCTTCCTCGTACTGTATGTGGATGACATCCTCCTAATTGAGAATGATATTCTTATATTGACCATGGTCAAAATGTAGTTGTCAAAAGTGTTCTTTATGAAAGACCTAGGAGAAGCATCCTTTATATTGCGTATAAAGATCTATAGGGATAGACCGAATAGGATGCTGGGTCTTTCATAAAAGATGTACATAGAGGAGGTGCTGAAAAGGTTCAGCATGAAAAACTTCAAGAGGGGTCTAGTATCCTTCAGACATGGCATTCATCTCTCTAAGAAGATATGCCCTAGCACACCTGAGGAGATTGAATGCGTGAATAGGATTTCTTATGCTCATATATGCCATGCTATGTATATGACCTAATATTGCCCATGCTGTGAGTGTCACAAGCAGATATCTATCAAATCCAAGTGAAGAGCACAAGACTTTTGTGAAATGTATCCTTAAGTACTTGAGAAATACTAACGATATATTTCTGTTATTTATTAATGAAGAACTTCAGATCCAGGGGTATACAAACTCAAATTTTATGTCTGATATAGATGATCAAAAGTCGACATTTGGTAGTCTATTTATTTGTAATGGTGGTACTGTTAGCTAGAAGAGTTCCAAGCAAATGATGATATGGACTCCACTATAGAAGCTGAGTACATCGTTGCATTAAAAGCTGTGAAGAAGGCATTCTAGTACAAGAAGTTTATCGTAGAGCTCGAAGTGATGCCATCGGATGCCATTCCTTTGTACTGCGATAATAATGATGCCATAGCCCTAGCTAAGGAGCCCAGGTCTCACAAAAAATTCAAGCACATTAAGCGGCGATTTCACCTCATTCGTGATTATCTCAAGAAGGGATATGTCGAGATCAAGAAAGTCAACACCGCAGACAATATGGCTGACCTACTAATGAAGTCATTGGGACAATAGAAGATCGAATCCCACCTTGAGAAGATGGGATTTAGATTTATAGTCAATTGGCTTTAAGTCAAGTGGAAGTTTGTTAGATGTGTGCCCTAAAAGCCAGATTGATTGACACTTATAATACACTTCTAAGAATAATTTTATAATTTTGACTTAAAATTAATAAAAAATTATTTTATTCTATCATATTGTGTACATAGTATCTATGATACATCCTTTGAATTAATGGGAATGATAATTTATGTTTACAAGAGTTAAAAATTTAAGACATGAATTTTCATAATTAACTCCTAAATTGCTTCTGATCGTAGGATCATCACGAGGATGGTGATTGATCTAGAAGGTTGGTGTATAATTGCTTCATTAGAGTAGATGAGTCTTGAGTCAACGGTGTGGAGACACTAGAGTGAGAATATAGGTACTTGTTAGAGAACGTGGATACTGATCATGACCACCTCGAGTAGTCATAAGGGAGTCTATCTTCTCGTTGATGACTAGTTCGATGCTACAGTGGTGTGTCTGATTCTTTAACCTGAGGTGCATCGATAGTTCACCTTAAGGGTGTTATAGTTTGACAATACCATAACTCAGTCTCCTAGCTATTTAGAATCCTAAGGTGTATGTTGGCTATAGCATGTTCATTGTAGGAATTGGATTGCACCAATAAGGGATCTATCTACCTCGGTAGATGAGGAATAGCCCTATGATGATCATAAGATCGAGTCCATAAGCCCATGGCCATGGTAGAGTAAAATAATAGAAAAGAGTTTTCTATTAGGGTTTCACATCAGACTTGAATCGAATGATTTAATTCATATGACGGATGTTGGGTTTGGCGAGTTCACCTTAATCTGAATCCTGTCGGGGCTCAAGATAGAAGAATCTAATCACACAGGTTGCTGCACTGAGAGGTTCATATTCAGTTTTGATGGATTGCCTGTTGGCGCATCATCTTGGCATCACCTAGCTCTGATGCCATGTTGTGGAAGCCCTGATCTTTAGTATGGAGCATAGGAGACCTTTGACGTTCTTTAAGGTAGCATATCATAGATCCATCACCTAGATCTATGCTGGGGCACCTCCCTCCTTGGGCTTGAGGGAGGCACCCCCTCTCTCTAGAGCTTCTTCAGGAATCTAGGGCAACTTCTTTAAAGAGAAGAGAGAAGAGAGGTTGAAGGAAGAAAAGATCTATATTGCTTGCACCCTTTTCTTAAAACCCTAATACAACCTATGTATTTATACATAGCCATTAGGCCCAACCAAAAATTCTTCTGGCTAATCCAATACATGAAAGCACTCATCAAGTGCATGTACACCCATGTCTCCCATGCTCTCACCCTCTGGATCTAAGTCTGACCCATACATTAATTAGCCCCCTTAAGATCTCTTAAATCAGGCCTTAAGATGCCTAGGATAAGTCCCTATCCTAGCCCCAAACAAACCCTCACGTAGCTCTACCCGTGGACTGAGTCGGTTCAGTCTCAGTACTGAGCTGGCTAACCTGAGACTGGGTTGGCTTAGTTTTAGACTGAGCCGATCCAATTGCGTGCCATGTTGCAGTCCCGAACGCACTCCTCTCTATTTGGTTGGTCCTTTAAGACTTAGCGACCTAGTTTCAGACTGAGCCGACTAACCTACAGAAATGACCCTTTCTATAGTCTTGATTCTCCAACTTTGGTTCCTTGCTCTACCTTGAATCTTAGATCTCCAAAGCACCAACCAAGCCCTTGGAATCCTCAGAACCAATACCCTGGCTCCTCCCGTGGCCTTCTAAGGCTTGGGAGCACCATCAATCCTCACAATCTCCATCTTGGTGTCCCAAGCCTCGGCAAACCCCTCGACAATGCACTCCTGTACAATTCCACTATCGATGCACATCCTGACAGCACCTATGCAAACATCGCCTCCGTCAATCCTCTTTAGCTGTTGTGCACCTTTGAGGCCTTTGGGATGACCACCTCCATCACTGAAGACCCGTGCTTGCTTCTTGGCACCATCCTGAGATTGTAGGATCCCTTCTGCTTAGCAGCTGTATCACATTCTTTGGATTTTTCTAGAGAACCTACAATATTTTTGTACCAACACATGCTGTACCACCTGACACAATCTCCTCAGAGCTATGCTTATCGACCTACACATGCCGCTCCATCAGGAACTGTGCATCATCGGCACTAACCCTCAGCTCTGAACTCATGCCAAACTTTCTCTCCACTTGTGAAGCCACTACTGCGGAGCTCCACCTATATCCAAAGTCCACTTGATGCCATAGAAGTTGACTCTATTATCGAGTTCTTCATGGCCAACCACTCAATGCTGCACTGCTGAGCCTATCGCTACACCTCGAATACCATCATTATCCCTTTGAATCCTTCATATTTTGCGGCCCTCTTCGAAGCCATCTTGAATACCTCCATAACCTACGAGCACCTCCAAAATCCAAGAGCTTATCCAACTCTTCTGAATCTAGCAACTGAATCCAAGAAAATTCCATCCTAGCCTTCTTCTCATCTGCCCCTGCACTAGCCATTGCTTCAGTTACGCCCGGAGGAACTACAGCTCAAACCCTATCCTGGGCTCAGACCCACCTACCTCATTCTGAGGCTCCTGAGACTCCATGGCTCTCCTTGAGATCTGCTCCCAATCTCCCTAAGATGCCTCTTGACACTCTCTGCTAAGATACCTCTCTTGGCTGCTGCACCATCGAGCCTCTCTCAGCCTCGTGTCTTTAGGAATGCACTACTACAGCATTCCAGTACTCCCTGACTCATTCGATACTTCTTTCTTATAGATATTCGAGTCCTCTCTTGCTGTACACAAACCATCCTCCATTGAACTGCATCTCTTTCTAGTGCTTCTACAGAAGAAACTTGATCTAGGACACTCCCGACTATCTGAAATCTCCTGGCGCTCCCTGAGACCTCCTAGCTCTCCCTGAGAACTACACTCGATCTCATTGAGATGCCCCTGACACTCTCTACTGAGATACCTTCCTCGACTGCTGCACCACTGAGCCTCTCTCAGCCCCTATGCCTCTAGGATAGCTCTCCACAACACTCCAGTGCTCCCTGACTCATCTCTATGCCACTCTATAGTCATCCAGTCCTAACCTGCTGGACCTCTATGGATCATCCATCTCCATCATCCCCAAGGCTCTGCAAATCCATGCTTTGGTTGAATCACTGAATACATCTTCGACTACTTCCCCGCCTTCCTACAACTGAAGGATGTATAGTCACTTCTTCAACTTTTCTTCAACCATTGCCTCTTAGAAAATCTCTCTTCAATAGCTCCACACTGCCCATGTTTCTAGAGAATGCTGATGCTCTCTGCTAAGATACCTTCCTCGGCTGCTGCATCGCTGAGCCTCTCTCAGTCTTGCATCTCCAAGAAAGCACTACTGCGGCACTCCAGTGCTCTTTGTCTTGTCTACCATCATACACCTCAATTTTTCCACCAAGACCGACTAGCAAATCATGCACCCAAATCTTTCATCCCGAAAATTTTTTTTTCTGTTAATCCTCTCAGCCTCCACCTTCAACCCACTACTCTCGATTGGTCAAACCACAGTAATAACAAAGGTAGATCTAAGACATACCATAGAATACTCTTGTAGATTTTTTATTTCATCCTATATGACTTCTTCTTCGCTTCCATGCACCATCAGGCTCTGATACTAATTATTAGCACATCACCTTGGCATCACCTTGCTTTGATGCATGAAAGCTCCTGATCTTTAGCATGGACCATAGGAGATCTTAGACGTTCTCTAAGGCAGCATATCATAGATCTATCACCTAGATCTATGCTGGGGTACCTCCCTTCTTGGGCTTGAGGGAGGCGCCCTCTCTCTAGGGCTTCATCAGGAACCTAGGGCAACTTCTCTAGAGAGAAGAGAGAAGAAAGGTTGAAGGGAGAAAAGATTTGTATTGCTTACATCCTTTTTTTAAAACCCTAATACAACCTATGTATTTATACATAGCCATTAGGCCCGACCAAAAATTGAAGGAAAAATCCTTTTTTTTGGATCAGGTTCGTTCAGATCTGATTGGATCAAGAGAAATATTTCAAAAATTTCTCTCTTAGATCTAGATCAGATCTGAGATTTTTTAGATCTGATATTATTAACCTAATAAAGGAAAATAAAATAAAAACAAATGATAAATTAAATCTAAATTAATTTTATCTTGTAGCGAGTAATCAGATTATCCTATGATGATCCTGATGTCTTCCTAAGGTTCTGGATCTAGCCACGTAAGTGCCTGACCTTTACCAATATCCACTCGGGTAGGATCTGGAGAACTTCTCCTTCTTTATCACTTCTCCAAGTATCAGATCTAGATTTAATTTAGAGGATCTTCAAAACTCCTTTTGAAGATTGGATGTCGTCTCTTACAGTAGTCCTGCCTTCTTCCTTTCTCGTCGCCTTTCTCTTGCTTGGATCGCACCAAACTAAAGCCTAAAGGTCCTTGGGCATGGATAGGAGAGAGAGAACTTGAAGATGGCATGGAGGAGGGAGAGGAGCAGCCTTGTGGCATGGGCAATGGGCTAGGGATCTTAATTCTAGGTGCAGATAGGGTTTATATAGACCCTACTACGCCATGCAGTGCCACATCTTCCCGATGCCACATCATCCTGATCAATCATGGCTTTTTATGCAATCAGATCTAAATTTGATTGATGGGATGATAACATCTAATTCAATTAGATGAGAGCCCCTCTGAATCATCCTTAGATGGTGCTAAGATTGGTCAAAGTCTAGTCTTTGGCGCCACCTAGGTAGAATCCCCGAAGCAACCTGGAGTCTCATTTGTTGGGACTCCAGGCATCATAATCCATGGGTGCATGCCTCCCTAGGAATGCACCCCTTATCCTCCTACCTTTTAGTAGGTGGACTGGTCTAAATGTTCTCTCCTATGATGGTTTGATACATGGGTCGATGTCTAAGTGTCAAAGGTCAATATTTGACCAAAGTCAAAAGACAAGATTTAGCAGGTGATGGAAAATGACAGATGTTGTCTCAAATTCATTTCATAAATTAAGACAACCCTTTTCTGACCTATACATGCTCCAATCAGAGCAAGTAAAGGTACTTAAGTGAGTCCAAACATATTTGGTTTAGTTGAGACAACTTTTAATGATAATTAAAGGAGAATATTAGGCTCAGTCGTGTGCTAGCACGATTTTTTTGAACCTAATTGAATCTAATTCAAATCAATTGACCTGGGTTAGTTCAATTGATTATATCTAGATCCAAATCCTTATTTGTGTGATGCAGTTAGGTTCAGTTCCATATGGTAATGAGATATATCGCGATCTCTATCATCGACATCATCGAAATACCTTCCGATGGATCAGAACTTTTTTGATTCAGATAACTAGAATGATCGATCATCAAAATCATTCTAATTGCTCCCAAAATCCACCAATGACACCTTGTAGGATATGGTGGCAACCCATCAGAATTGAAAACGAACCTCTCAGCGCAGTTACCTATGTAGTTAAGTTCTTCTATCTTGAGCTCCGATCGAATTAGGGTTAAGGTGAACTCATCGAACCCTAATATCCATCATATGATTAATCATTTGATTTAAGTCTAATGTGAAAACCTTAATAGAAACACTTTCTATTATTTCACTCTACCATGGCCATGGGCTTATCGGACTTGATTCTCATGATCATCATAGGGCTACTCCTCATATACCGAGGTAGATAGATTTCCATCTTGGTGCAATCCAATTTCCTACAATGAACATGCTATAGCCAACATACACCTCAGGGTTCCATATGGCTAGGAGACTGAGTATGGTGTAGTCAAACTATAACACCCTCAAGGTGAACTGCCGATGCACCTCAGGTCAAAGAACCAGACACACTAACTGCAGCATTCGAGTCCAGTCATTGACGAGAAGGTAGACTTCCTAATGACTTGCTCGAGGTGGTCATGCTCAGTGCCCTCGTTCTCTAACGAGTACCTGTACTCTCGCTCCGGTGTCTCTACACCATAGACTCAAGACTCATCTACTATAAGAGAAGCGATTGTACACCAACCTTTCGGATCAATCACCATCCTCATGATGATCCTACGGTCGGAGCATTTTATGAGTTAATAATGATTAAATTCATGTCTTAAATTTTCAACTCTTGAAAATATGAATTATCATTGCCATTAACTCAAAGGATGTATCACAGACACTAAATACACATTATGATAGAAAATAATCCATTTTATTATTTATAGTCAAAATTATAATTTTGCCCCTTAGAAGTGTATTAACAAGTGTCAGCCAATTCTGGCTTCTAGGGCACATATATCTAACAATCTCCCACTTGTCCTAAAGCCAATTGGCTACAAGTCTAAGTCCCATCTTCTCAAGGTGGGCTTCGATCTTCTGCTAGCCCAATGGCTTTGTAAGTGGTTCTGCCACATTATCTATGGAGTCAACTTTCTTGACCTCGATGTATCCCTTCTCGAGGTAATTGTGGATGAGGTGGTATCGCCGCTCGATGTGTTTGGATTTTTGATGAGATCTCGACTCCTTAGCAAGGACTATGGCACCATTATTATCACAGTATAGAGGAATGACATCTGATGGCATCACTCCAATTTCTATGGTGAACTTCTTATACCAAAATGCCTCCTTTGCAGCTTCTGACATAGTGATGTATTCTGCTTCCATGGTGGAATCTACTATTACTATCTGTTTGGAATTCTTTCAACTGACAGCACCATCATTACATACAAATAGATTTCTAGATGTCGACTTTCGATCATCTATATCGAACATAAGATCCGAGTCTATATATCCCTGGACTTGGAGTTCTCCATTACCAAAAATCAAGAACATATCCTTAGTTCTTCTTAAGTACTTAAGGATACATTTTGCAGAAGTCTAGTGTTCTTCACCTGGATTTGACTGATATCTGCTCGTGACACTCACAGCATGAGCTATATCAGGTCGTGTACATAACATGGCATACATGAGACTCCCTATTATAGAAGCATGAGGGATCTTGCTCATGCGTTCTATCTCCTCAGGTGTGCTAGGGCACATCTTCTTGGAGAGATGAATGCCATGTCAGAAGGGTACCAAACCCCTCTTGGAGTTTTCCATACTAAACCTCTTTAGCACCTTCCTCTATGTACATTCTTCTGTGAAAGTCCTAGCATCCTATTCGGGTCTATCTCTATAGACCTTTGAATTCCTAAGAATAAAGGATGCTTCTCCTAGGTCTTTCATGGAGAATTCCTTAGGATAACCACATTTTAACTATGGTCAACATAGGGAATATCATTTCCCAATAAGGAGGATATCATCCACGTACAATACGAGGAAGATAATAGCGCTCCCACTGACCTTTTTGAAAATACATGGTTCCTCTTCATTCTTTGATGAAACCAAATAATTTTGATCACATCATTAAAATGAGTGTTCCAGCTCCGAGATGCTTGCTTAAGTCCATATATGGACCTTTGCAGCTTGCATACCTTTGTGATCAGTATCACTGGATGTGAAACCTAGTGGCTATTCCATATAGATATCTTCCTCAAGATATCCATTTAAGAATGCCATTTTCACGTCCATTTGCCATATTTCATAATCAAAATAGGCTGCAACAGCAAGCAATATACGGATGGATTTTAGCATAGCTACTGGTGAAAAGGTATCCTGATAGTCAATGCCTTCGCACTTGACTATAATCCTTTTGCCACTAATCTAGCTTTGAATGTCTCTACATTTTCATCTGCACCAATATTTCTCTTGATAGATTCCATTTACACCCAATAGGTACTATACCTTCTGGTGGATCTACCAAGGTTCAGACTTGGTTTGAGTGCATCGAGTCAATTTCTGACTTCATTGCCTCTAACCATTTCTCGGAGTCGATATCTGATATCGCCTTTGTTATAGGTTTTGGGATCATCACCATGAACTCTATTACCTACAAGAAATATTTTCTCTACTTCCTCTTGAAATAGTACCTAAGTACCTCTCAGGGGGATGGAAAACTTTTTCCGATCTTCGAGGTGGAGGAGGTAGTGATTGTATTGGCTCAACCTGATTTGGTTCCAAATGGTCCTTAGCTCTTTGCTCTTGGGAGACTTTCTCCTCTAGCTTGATCTACTTTCCAATGCCGCTATCTTGAATAAACTATTTTTCAAGAAAGATGGCATGTCGACTCATAATCACATTATGATCTTCTGGAATGTAGAAATAATATCCTAATGACTCTTTAGGATATCCTATGAATCGAGCTCTAAAGGACCTATAGTCTAACTTGTCCACTTGTTGTCTTTTGACATGAGCCGAACAACCCCAAATTCTGAGATGACTCAGACTTGGTTTCTTACCATGCCATATCTCATACGGTGTGGTAGGAACGATTTTAGAAGGAACTCTATTTAGTAAATATATAGCAGTTATCAAATTATGTCCCCAAAGAAAATCAGGAAGGTTTGTGAAGCTCATCATGGATCGGACCATATCTAATAGGATCCGATTTTTCCATTTTGATATCCCATTGAGTTGAGGTATTTCAGATGGAGTCCATTGAGAGACTATGCCATTCTGCTTGAGATAGTCTAGAAATTTCTGACTAAGGTATTCACCTCCTCGATCTGATCAAAGAATCTTAATAGGTTTTTTAGTTTGCTTTTCTACTTTATGTTTGAATTCTTTAAACTTTTCAAAGGCTTCAGACTTGTGTCTCATAAGATACACATACCCATACCGAGATAAATCATCGGTGAAGATTATGAAGTAAACAAAATTATCTCTAGTCGGCACATCAAATGGGCCGCACACATCAGTATGTACTAGGATAAGTAAATCCGTGGCCCTTTCTTCATGTCCCACAAAAGAGAGTTTAGTCATTTTTCCATGAAGATATGATTTACAAATTGGATATGACTCGGAAGTCAATGGACTCAATAGCCCGATTTTCTCCAATTTGTTAATCCTATCTTCTGCTATATGATCTAGTCTATGGTGCCATGGATACCTATCATTTGGACTATCCTTGGATCATTTTGGTTTTATGGCATTCACATTTTACTCGATATTAAAAATAGATACATCAATATGTAACTGGTAAAGACTGTTAATAAGAAAACCAGTTGCAATTTTATTTCTTTTATAAAGAATGTTACAATGGTCCTTAAGAAAACTAATTACATAGCCTTCTAGTGCTAAGCATGAAATAGAAATCAAATTTTTGCTTGCTGCAGGCACATAATAACAGTCCTTTAATACTAAGTCCTCATCAGGTGAAGATTATGAAGTAGACAAAATTATCTCTAGTCGGCACATCAAATGGGCCGCACACATCAGTATGTACTAGGATAAGTAAATCCGTGGCCCTTTCCCCATGTCCCATAAAAGAGAGTTTAGTCATTTTGCCATGAAGATATGATTCACAAATTGGATATAACTCGGAAGTCAATGGACTCAATAGCCCGATTTTCTCCAATTTGTTAATCCTATCTTCTACTATATGACCTAGTCTATGGTGCCATAGATACCTATCATTTGGACTATCCTTGGGTCATTTTGGTTTTATGGCATTCACATTTCACTCGATATTAAAAATAGATACATCAATATGTAACTGGTAAAGACTGTTAATAAGAAAACCAGTTGCAATTTTATTTCTTTTATAAAGAATGTTACAATGGTCCTTAAGAAAACTAATTACATAGCCTTCTAGTGCTAAGCATGAAATAGAAATCAAATTTTTGCTTGCTGCAGGCACATAATAACAGTCCTTTAATACTAAGTCCTCATCAGGTGAAGATTATGAAGTAGACAAAATTATCTCTAGTCGGCACATCAAATGGGCCGCACACATCAGTATGTACTAGGATAAGTAAATCCGTGGCCCTTTCCCCATGTCCCATAAAAGAGAGTTTAGTCATTTTGCCATGAAGATATGATTCACAAATTGGATATAACTCGGAAGTCAATGGACTCAATAGCCCGATTTTCTCCAATTTGTTAATCCTATCTTCTACTATATGACCTAGTCTATGGTGCCATAGATACCTATCATTTGGACTATCCTTGGGTCATTTTGGTTTTATGGCATTCACATTTCACTCGATATTAAAAATAGATACATCAATATGTAACTGGTAAAGACTGTTAATAAGAAAACCAGTTGCAATTTTATTTCTTTTATAAAGAATGTTACAATGGTCCTTAAGAAAACTAATTACATAGCCTTCTAGTGCTAAGCATGAAATAGAAATCAAATTTTTGCTTGCTGCAGGCACATAATAACAGTCCTTTAATACTAAGTCTTAATCAGATGGTAGTCGAAGAGGATATATTTCTACGACCACAGCAGCAACTATTGCTCTATTTTCAATGCATAGGATCATTTCACCATCCCTCAGCCTCCTGCTATCCTCAAGACCCTACATAGAAGTACACAAATGAGCACTAGAACCAGAATCAAGCACCCAACTAGATGCAAAAGAAATCGTAAGGTTAGACTTAATAACGAGCATACCTCCAGAAGGACCTACCTCCTTCTTATTCTTTAGGGTGGCTAGGTATGAAGGGCAGTTCTGCCTCCAGTGATTGTTAGTATTGCAATGGAAATATTTTTCTTTGTCAGCGGCCTTCCTTTTTGGCTCTGCCTTCTTTTTCTTTTCTCCTTCTATCTTCTGCTTTTTCATAGACTTCTTCTTCTTTCCAAAAGATTTTCTCTTAAAAGAAGTCCATTTCATAGCAAATACTGAGCCTTTAGAACCTTTCATTCAAAGCTCAGCAGTAACCAACATGTTCATAAGCTCGGCCAGAGTATTTTGAAGTTTATGCATATGGTAGTTTATGATAAATTGCCCATATGCATCAGTCAAGGATTGCAGAATTATATCATTTTGCAGATCCAAGTCTAACTTCACTCCGAGCTTCTCAAGCTCTTCCAAGTTTTTGATCATCATCAGACAATGATCTTGGATTGACTGTCCATCATGCATTTTAGCCTTGAATAGTCATTTAGTGATCTGATATTTC
>QRFJ01000822.1:132930-162453 GCA_006176705.1 Cocos nucifera
AAATTTTTGCTTGCTGCAGGCACATAATAACAGTCCTTTAATACTAAGTCTTAATCAGATGGTAGTCGAAGAGGATATATTTCTACGACCACAGCAGCAACTATTGCTCTATTTTCAATGCATAGGATCATTTCACCATCCCTCAGCCTCCTGCTATCCTCAAGACCCTACATAGAAGTACACAAATGAGCACTAGAACCAGAATCAAGCACCCAACTAGATGCAAAAGAAATCGTAAGGTTAGACTTAATAACGAGCATACCTCCAGAAGGACCTACCTCCTTCTTATTCTTTAGGGTGGCTAGGTATGAAGGGCAGTTCTGCCTCCAGTGATTGTTAGTATTGCAATGGAAATATTTTTCTTTGTCAGCGGCCTTCCTTTTTGGCTCTGCCTTCTTTTTCTTTTCTCCTTCTATCTTCTGCTTTTTCATAGACTTCTTCTTCTTTCCAAAAGATTTTCTCTTAAAAGAAGTCCATTTCATAGCAAATACTGAGCCTTTAGAACCTTTCATTCAAAGCTCAGCAGTAACCAACATGTTCATAAGCTCGGCCAGAGTATTTTGAAGTTTATGCATATGGTAGTTTATGATAAATTGCCCATATGCATCAGTCAAGGATTGCAGAATTATATCATTTTGCAGATCCAAGTCTAACTTCACTCCGAGCTTCTCAAGCTCTTCCAAGTTTTTGATCATCATCAGACAATGATCTTGGATTGACTGTCCATCATGCATTTTAGCCTTGAATAGTCATTTAGTGATCTGATATTTCGCTGTGTAATTCTGTTCACCAAACATCTCTTGTAGGTGAGCCAACATTTGGCAGGCAGTCTTGATATCTTCATGTTGGCGTTGAAGCTCATCAGACATCAAGCCCAACATGTAGTATCTAGCCTTGTTATCTTCGTCCGTCCACTTATCAAGAGATGCTCTCTATTCAGTAGATGGACGAGTTGGTAAGGTGGGAGGTCCTGATCCAATACATGAGTTAACTTCTCAAAACCCAAAATGATTTTGAAAATTTGGAGCCAATTTTTGTAATTGGATCCGGTCAGTCTATGGGTATCCAGGATATGTGCTAGTGGATTGGATGTAGACATTTTCCTATAGAGAGTCAAAATTTCTAGTTAGATATTATAATTAAGACTTGACCAATTTATTTAGGGGTTTAATTTTTAGACAAATTAGTTCCCACTATTTTCTCGAATTCCTACACTCCCTCTGTAGAGATGCAAAAATTTTCACGATTATAGATTTCTAATAGATGGTGCAGTCCCACCAACTGACTCATCATCTCACTTAACAGTTATTGGTGATGGGTTAGCCAATGAGTGGACAACTCTTGTCTAATGATTCTCTAATCATGGTACACCTAAACTTGATCTCTAATTCATGAATCTCACCATGCCCGGGATATTGATCTACTCCTTAGTTAAGTCGACCCGCCATTTGCATAGATTGGATTCCTAATTGGATCTCTCATCATATCCAAAATATTGAGCCTAATTTATTCTCCAGCCCATAGCATCCAAAGCCTAATAGACATGGTTACATCTTTCCAATGCAACTGAACCACTATAATCAGCCAAGAACAATCAACCTCGGGAAGGGTCCGCATATCTACAATGGTGGAAGACCTTAGACTTAATCTTTTCTTAGGAAGATTTGCTTTAGGTCTCTTTAAACTTGACTTACAATAGCCATAATAATTATGACTAACCTAGTGGCATGAGTTAGCTCGGATTGTTAACCACCTTAGATCAGGACTGGGTCGACAAATATGGCTAGGTAAGTGAGACCGATGGAAGGGATATGCCACTAACTCGACAAGAATGGATTTGAGTCGAGTAGCATCCAATTAAAAATCAATCGATCGTATCTACCAGACTTATCTTAGACACCAAATTGTTGAGCCAGAACTAATCAGGTTAGCCTACAATCGAGATTGTAACCACTGAGCCTAATTAGGTCTTAGCTTGATCGATCACTCATGTGATTCAATCTTAACCCAGACTTAATCCTATTAGGCTGGTTAATTTAAATACTCTTGATCCTATCTAACCAACTCTTGATTCGATTTGATCAACCGCTAGACCTAATTGAGCTACCCAAGCTCGAACCCAATTTTATAAATATATCTTAAATCTGAAAATTCTTAATTTTTTAGACTTAACATATTTCATAATATTAATTCTTAATTAAGTTTAGGATTCACAAACAAAATATGTAAATAAAATTCTAGGGTTTCAGGATCTAGGGTTTTGCAGAAAATAAGTTTTAGGTTTCTGATTAAGGATGAACGTGCAGTACTCCTACACATTATAAGAATATCCCATCGAATGGGAGGAGAGGGCATTTAAATCCTACTTTATTCTTATGATCGGATGACCAAGGAAAATGCCTTAATCAGAAATATGAAAACTACAAAACTAGTTAGATCTACATCATATATCTTATATATAAAAATTGATCTAACTATACATATGTTTTGCATACGTCTTCATGTATCATATCATGCATGTTTTCATATCTAAATTATCTCATAATTATCTAAAAAAATAAATTTAAATTAATTATATCAAAATAAATTTTATTTTAGATAATTATGTAGAATTATTCTACAACTAGTCTAAACATGCATTCATCATATCTCATATGAACAAAAATTAAATAACTTTATTTTTTATTT
The DNA here is from genome assembly GCA_006176705.1 of Cocos nucifera. Classification (NCBI taxonomy): domain Eukaryota; kingdom Viridiplantae; phylum Streptophyta; class Magnoliopsida; order Arecales; family Arecaceae; genus Cocos; species Cocos nucifera. The sequence continues at coordinate 135,619 of QRFJ01000822.1, forward strand.
TTTAGATCTTATTATAATATTTATAATATTAAAAAATAGTAAATAAGTAGATCTAAAAATTATAACTAATCAAATTAAATTATGATCATGCAAGACTATACATAGAATAATTCTATTCCACAACTAGTCATGCATCTTATACAACTTAGATCTAAATTATTTAATTTTTAATTTTTTTAATTTTAGATCTAATCACATCTCATGTGACCTCTAAAATCATCTAATTATTAGATTAAAATAAATTAAAATTAGATCTAATATAACCTGGCTCTGATACCAGTTGAAGGAAAAATTCTATTTTTTGGATCAAGTTCGTTCAGATCTGATTGGATCAAGAGAGATATTTAAAAAAATTTTCTCTTAGATCTAGATTAGATATGAGACTTTTTAGATATAATATTATTGATCTAATAAAGAAAAATAAAATAAAAATAAAGGACAAATTAAATCTAAATTAATTTTATTTTATAGCAGGTAATCAGATTATCCTATGATGATCCTGATGTCTTCCTAAGGTTCTAGATCTAGCCATGCAAGTGCCTGGCCTCTATCGATATCCACTCAAATAGGATTTAGAGATCTTTTTCTTCTTTATCATTTCCCCAAATATTAGATTTGGATCTGATTTAGAGGATCTTCAAAACTCCTTTTGAAGATCGGGTGTCGTCTCTTACAGCAGTGCTGCCTTCTTCCTTTCTCATCATCTTTCTCTTGCTTGGATCACACCAAACTAAAGCCCAAAGGTCCTTGGGCATGGATAGGAGAGAGAGAACCAGAAGATGGCATGGAGGAGGGAGAGGACCAGCCTTGTGGCATGGACAATGGGCTAGGGATCTTAATCCTAGGCACAGACAGGGTTTATATAGACCCTGTTGCACCATGCAGCGCCACATCATCTCGGTGCCACATCATCCCAATCAATCATGGCCTTTTATGCAATCAGATCTAAATCTGATTGATGGAATGACATCATTTGATCTAATCAGATGAGAGCCCCTCTGAATCATCCTTAGATGGTGCCAAGATTGGTCAAAGTCTAGTCTTTGGCGCCACCTAGGTAGAATCCCCGAAGCAACTTGGAGTCCCATATGTTTGGGACTCTAGGCATCACAATCCATGGGCACACTACTCCCTAGGCATGCACCCCTTATCCTCCTACCTTTTAGCAGTTGGACTGGTCCAAATATTCTCTCCTATGATGGTTTGACACATGGTAGATGTCTAAGTGTCAAAGGTCAATGTTTGACCAAAGTCAAAAGACAAGATTTAGCAGGTAACGAAAAATGATAGGTGTTGTCTCAAATTCATCTCATAAATTAAGGTAACCCTTTTCTAGCTTGGACAAGCTTCAGTCAAACTAAGTAAAGGTACCTAAGTGAGTCCAAACATATTTGGCTTAGTTGAGACAACTTTTAATGATAATTATAGGAGAATATTAGGCTCAATCGTGTGCTAGCACGATTTTTTTGAACCTAATTGAATCTAATTCAAATCAATTGAATTGAGTTACTCCAATTGATGATATCCAGATCCAAACTCTTATTTGTGTGATCCAGTTAGATTTTATTTCATATGATAATGAGATATGTCACGATCTCTATCATCGACATCATTAAAACACCTTTCGATGGATCAAAACTTTTCTGATTTAGACAACTAGAATGATCGATCATCGAAATTATTCTAATTGCTTCCAAAATCCATTAGTGACATCTAGCAGCATATGGTGGCAACCCATCAAAATTGAAAATGATTCTCTTGGTGCAGTTACCTATGTGGTTAAGTTCTTCTATCTTGAGCCCTAATCGAATTAGGGTTAAGGTAAACTCGTCAAACCCTAATATCCGTCATATGATTAATCATTTGATTCAAGTCCAATATGAAAACTTTAATAGAAACTCTTTCTATTATTTCACTGTGCCATAGCCATGGGCTTATCGACTTGATTCTCATGATCATCATAGGGCTACTCCTCATATACCAAGGTAGATAGATTCCCTCTTGGTGCAATCCAATTCCTATAATGAACATGCTATAGCCAACATACACCTCAGAATTCTATATGTCTAGGAGACCAAGTCATGGTGTAGTCAAACTATAACACGCTCAAGGTGAGCTGTCGATGTACCTCAGGACAAAGAACCAGACACACAACTGCAGCTTTGAGCCAGTCATCGACAAGAAGGTAGACTTCCTAATGACTGCTCGAGGTGGTCATGCTCAGTGCCCTCATTCTCTAACGAATACCTGTACTCTCACTTCAGTGTCTCTACACCGTAGACTCAAGACTCATCTACTATAAAGAAGCGATTGTACACCAATCTTCCAGATCAATCACCATCCTCATGATGATCCTACGGTTAGGAGCATTTTATGAGTTAATAATGAAAATTCATATCTTAAATTTTTAACTCTTGAAAATAAGAATTATCATTATCATTAAGTCAAGGGATGTATCACAGACACTAAATACACATTGTGATAGAAGATAACCCATTTTATTATTTATAGTCAAAATTATAATTTTGTCCTTAGAAGTGTATAACAAGTGTCAGCCAATTTTGGCTTCTTGGGCACACATATCTAACAAAAACTCCCCTGGCTAACCCAATATATGAAAGTACTCATCGAGCCCATATGCACCCTTGTCTCCCATGCTCTCATCCTCTGGATCTAAGTCCGACCCATACATGAGTTAGCCTTCTTAAGATCTCTCAAACTAGACCTTCAGACCCCTAAGATAAGTCCCTATCCTTTCCCTAAATAGACCCTCGCGTAGCTCTACCCGCGGACTGAGTTGGCTCAGTCTTAGCACTGAGCCGACTAACCTGAGACTAGGTCGGCTCAGTTAACTGAGCCAACCCAGAATTGAGCCGACCCAGTTGCATGCCATGTTGCAGTCCCGAACGCACTCCTCTCTATTTGGCCTATCCTTTGAGACTTAGCTGATCAATTTTAGACTAAGTCAGCTAACCTGCAGAAATGACTCTTTCTATAGTCTTGATTTTTCGACTTTGGTTTCCTGCTCCACCTTGAATTCTAGATCTCCAAAGCACCTACCAAGCTCCTGAAATTCTTGGAGCCAACACCCTAGCTTCTTCCATGGACTCTCAAGACTTGGGAGCACTATCAATCCTCACATTGCTACCATATACTGCTAGATATCACTGAAGGATTTTGAGAGTAATTAGAATAATCTTGATGATTGATCATTCTAATTGTATGAATTAAAAAAATTCTGATCCATCGAAAGATATTTCGATGATGTTGATGATAAAGATTGCGACATATCTCATTACTACATAGAACTGAACCTAACTGAATCACACAAACTAGAATTTGGATTTGGATATCATCAATTGAGCTAACCTAGTTTGATTGATTTAGATTAGATCCAATTAGGTTCAAGAAAATCATACTAGCACATGATTGAGCCTAACATTTTCATTTTGTAGTCATTTTGGTTCATCTCGAGAGCCAAATTATTTTGGACTCTCTTGAAAACTCTAGATGGGTTTGTCCTAGCCTGACTGAAGCTTGTCCAGGTTAGAAAAGAGTTGTCTTAATTTATTAGATAAATTTAAGACAACACCAGCCAATTCCAATCACCTACCATTTCTTATTTTGGACAAGGGTCAACAGTTGACTCTACAACCTTGGACTAAAGGCCAAGTGGCATGTGCCCATTAGAGAGCTCCTAGGGGTGCATGCCCCCTACTAAATGTAGAACAAAGAGAGGGTGCACACCCCTTCTTGGCATGCACCCATATGGATTAGAGGCAGGAGTCCCATAGGAGTGGGACTCCAGGGTTCCTTGATAAGATCAAAGAGCTTGGCACCAAGCAGTTGTGCTCATCCATTGTTGGCACCATCTATGGAGGTTTAAAGGGGTCACTAACTTGATTGGATCAGGTGATATCACTCCACCAATTAGGTTAAGATTTGATTGAATCGAGCAATACGATTGGTCGAAGTGATGTGGCACTGCATGGTGCAGCAGGGTCTATTTAAACCCTTGTCTACGCCTAGGGTTTGTGAGATCCACCCACCCACCATGCCCCAAGGTTGCCCCTCCTCTCTTTCACACCTTCCTCTGGTCCTCTCTCTCTCCTCTCCATGCCCAAGAGGTTGGGAGAATATAGCGGGCAAAGTCCAAGGATTTTGGTGCCTAGATCAGAAGAAGACATCCCTTGTTCATGAGATGACTGCGACTTCTTTGAAAGCAGTTTTGAAGAATCTTCAGATCAGATCCAGATCTGATCATAGGTGTGCTGATTTAGAAGAAGAAGACTTCCTGAACCAACCTAAGTGGATACCAGTGGAGGCCAGGCATGTGCGTGGCTTGATCCAAAATTTCGAGTGTAGCAGATCATCAATAGGATAATTAGATTATCCAATTAGGTATAAAAATTAAATTTGATTTAATTTTAACTTTTATTTTTAATATTAGATCAATAGGATCAGATCCGAGGACTCTTAGATCTGATTAGAATCTATTAGAAAAATTTTTAAAATTTTCTTATAGATCTGATCGGATATGAAGGATCCTGTGGCGGAAAATGTTGATTTTCCTTCATTTATATCTACCAACCATCTAGATTTAATCATCAATTCAATATTCCACCTAAGAATTCCCAATTAGAGAATGCCAAGGTAATTTTTGAACTTAAAAGTTATAGAATTCTTATGGACCCATACCAAGATCAGGTGAGAGAGGCTAGTACTGATGTTAGCCAGAATAAAAATATAGAAGAAGAGGTTAGTACTTAGACAAACCATATAGAAGAACCTAAGCTTAGGACTGGTACTGATGCTGGTTTCAATTTAAATGAGACTAACAAAGAAAAGAATGGAGTGGATGATTTATCCAAGACTTATAAACCAATAGTCCCATTTCCTTCACCCCTAGAAGTTGGTTCTTCTTATAAAAACCAAGGGGCATACAATGAAAAGCCAATGGAGTTATTTAAACAAGATCATATTATTTTATTGTTAGAATTAAAGCCACTTTTAGACATCCTCCCAGTATCCATTACATTAAATTCAACTCCTAATATAAAAACTCAATATATGAGTATTTTAGAAGAATAAATAGGAGAAATTTTTGGAAAACAAGGGTCTGAGATTGGGGTCATAAATTATATTCCCATAATTAATAATGAATATATCAATAAAAGGATCACAAACTATTTTCCTAAGATTGATAATCTAAAATCATTAAAATTTATCAATCCAGTATTTGATATGGGATAGATAAGTTGCATTGTGTCTAGCTAAAGACGGTAAACTTAGCGCTTATTGGGAGGCAATTTAATATTTAATATTTTTATATCTAATTTATCTTTTTAGTCTATTTTCTTTTTAGACCATGTTGAATAAGTTGGAGAGAGAGAGCCAAATTTTCAAAATCATATTAGATCAAAAACATATTGAGTCAGGTGTATTCTTTTCTATTCTTTATTATATCCTATATTTTTTCTTCTCCATTGAGAACAATGTTGATTAAGTTGGAAGGAAGAATAATAAAATTTTAAAATTTTTTAAATTTTTCAAAGAAGTTAGTATTTAGCATTTAGACATCCAATTATGCTTAAAAATCAAATTAAACTAACCATTTTTTTAAAAAAATATTGATGCATAGATTTAAGAATTTATGAGATATTGAGGGATCAAGTATTATAAAAATCTAATAAAGAGTTAAGTTTAGAATATAAATAATTTTTCTTTGAGCACTTTTGTTTTTTTCTATCAACATCAAAGAAGAGTCTACCTTTTATGGGCTTATATAGGATACCTATACATTTCTTTGTTAAAAAAATATTTAAAAATAAAATAGTTTTCAAGTACTTTTCATTGAGTAACTGAGCATTTTTATCTAAACAAGCATTGAGCTTCACATCAAAAGATGGAAAGGACAAAGAAGCTCGTTGTAAAGCTAGTCTTAACTCGAAGCCTATTTGATTCGAGCTAGTAAGTCCGAGGAATATTTTATACCTAGTTTTCTAAAGCTAACTGATTTGAAAGTCATTGGCCTATGACTAGCAACATGGATCAAATAAAAAACTTAAGGAATTAGGACACTCAACCGTGGTATAATGTTAAAAAAAAATACATTGATTTTTCATCGAGTAACTGGATCCCGTGCCTAAGTAAGCAATGATATTCATGTTAAAAAATGGACAATGTGAATAAAAAAAATTATTTTTAATAAATGAAGGCAAGAAGTAGCAATACACTTGTCCATATGAAAGTTTAGATAATTCAGAGATAAAGATAGGAATAATTTAGAAAAAAAATTAGAAAAATTTAATGTTCTTTACTTAATTGGTTAAGTACTAATACTCCAATAACATACCTCACTCATGATCTATTGAACATTAATGAATATTTTAAAAATTATCTGACAAAATTTGAAATATTAAAGCTAAAAGATATCTAAAACTAAATTCTTTCTTTACTCGAGGATGAGCAAAGCTTAAGTTGGGGGGTGATGGGAGAATAATAAAATTTTAAAATTTTTTAAAGTCCTTGAAGAAGTTAGTATTTAGCATTTAGACATCTGATTAGGCTTAAATATTGAGTTGAACTAAGCATTTTTAAAAAGAAAATTGATGCATAGATTAGAGAATTTATGAGATATTAAGTGATCATGTAATAAGAAAATCCAATATAGAGTTAAGTCTAGAATATAAATGATTTTTTTTAAGCACTTCTAATTTTTTCTATTAGCATCAAAGAAAATTCTACATTTTATGTGCTTGTGTAGGGTAACTATAGGTTGCTTCATTAAAAAATATTTTAAAATAAAATAATTTTCATGTACTTCTCACTGAGTAATCGGGCTGTAGGGTTTGGTTTACAGAGTGGAAGCATGGGTTTCAAAATAAAATTATGAAATTATAAAACCAAACCTGAAACCTAGAACCACCTTATTAGAATTTAAATAATATAATATGTATTTATAACATAAATGAAGGTATTGGAATATACCTTTGATCGCTAAACTCCAACTTGACCTTAATCACCAGTAGCAGTCCATCAGGGTTCCACCAAGTGCCCACATGTTCACCCTCCAACGTTGATCCACACGGAGATTTGATCAAGACACCAGCCCCTCAGATTATTTTTAATTAAAATTCTTATGATAAAAACTTTAATTATTTGTGCAGAACCTTTCTTAGCCTTTGCTTTCATCCTTCTTGCCCATCATTTCTTATCTTTCTTTTCTTCTTGTCTTCTTTTACAATCTTTCTAAGCCCTTATCCTAAAGTAAACTTTTTGACCTTAATTAGGACTTATCTTAACAAGAGAAGGAAGAAAGAAACTGGACAACCAGGGAGAGTGGTAAGAAAGAAAGAAGAGTTCTTAATTGTCTGGACACTACTGAGTGCACCCTTATTTATAATATACGTAGGGGCACCTCCTCAATTTTCTCATGCCTATTTTCATTTAAAATCTCACACTAATCAGCCTATCTCATGGCCCTTTAGAAGAAATCACCATACAGAATACATAGAATTAATATGAAGAGGTGTCCTAAAGCAGAAGGTCTCTTCATAAAATTTCTACGTAAGTTCTTCCAAAGAATCGCAAGACTTCAATATGTAGTGCCATAAATCAAGGCATGAGATCATACTTAGAGACCATCTAATGGCCTTCAAAAGGTGCACCAAATATCAGGTGGGCATGGAGATAAGGCATGGAAAAGTCAAAGGCCAAAGGGCCTTTGACTTGGTCCAAGAGGTGCCTACAAGGGAGGGGACAACAAGGACTCCCATCTTATCCAAATTTTAGATTTTCTATGGATGACTTTCACTCGTAGAAGGAGTCTTCTATTCCTCCCATCAGATCTGAAGTTTACATAAAATATTTACATAAAAATAACATGGATAAGAAGGAAAGAAGAGGCAGTAACCAACTAATGTGCCAAGAGTCAATGGCGCATAAAGTTACTCCCCATGCACAAGAGAGACTTTCTAGCGCATGGGATTCTGGTATGTGATGCTTAAACCCAAGTCAACAAGCCAAGGGTTAATCCAATTAAGGACCAAATCTAATTTGACCTAAATTAGATTTAATTAGCCTAAATTGGAATCCGATTTGAATTCGACTCGAATCTAGATGCTTGAGTTTGCAATATGTGCTAGCATATTCTGTTGAAAAACATGCAGGATTTCATGGATAGATTTCAAATTTTTTTTGAAATATAGAGCAGCGGAAGACATAGATTAAACTATTTAATCTACAATATATATGTAATCAAATTACAAAACCCTACATCAATGATCGATAACATGTTATGATGTAAGTATAAATATAAAATTAAATTAATCATAAGTGGTATTGATCATATCAATACCTAGATCTAGAATAATTCTAGATCTAACCCTAGGTCGCATCTAGGTCACCAAGAGATCATATCTCTTAACTTTGCATGGGTTGAGAAGTCCATGATTGAATTCATTGTTGCCTTTGGAGCCACACAAGCATCCAGCCTCTACAGGTGATCCACACGAACCTGCAACATAGATCAAAGGTTTATCGAACGAAGATCCGCTCGAAGTGCTAGCTTCTTACGGATCCCTCCTGATAGTCAATCAAATAAGTATTCTTCAGATCTCTTGGACTCTCTAGGAGATGAAGAATGCATGAAGGATTGAGGGAGAAATTCAACTTTTGGATCTCCCAAAAAATAGAAATAAAAACATATGGAAAAAACCCAAGGAGAAGATAAATCTTCTCCTTCAGGACATCAATGGTTGATGTCCTGGAAACATCTCTATACTAGGATTAGAGGAGACCTTCTCCTCTAGATTTTTTTCTATTTTTTTCAGATCTCACACCATCAAATTTTTCTCATAAAAATCTCACAAAAGGATGGAGAAGAAGGGCTCTCAAGAAAATCCTAAGAGAAGACCTTCTTCTCTTCTTCTTCTCGCATCAGGACATGATCAGATCATGTCCAAAAATGATCATCATGCCCCAACACCTTAGAGCACAGATCCCATGCCCTCTTCATCTATCTCTTTTAGATCTTTATCATATAAAAATCACATAAAATAATGAAGAAGAAGATACTCAAAAGAAAACAAAGAGAAGATAATCTTCTCTTACCTTTGTGCCTTCATGACATCAACAATTGATGTCCAGATGAAGATCTTTTCTCTAAGGATCTTGGCACCATCTTTCCTCAAGCCTTTCCTCTCTCTATCTCAAATTTTTATCATATAAAATTCACACAAGAAAACAAGGGAAGGTTAGAAAATAAATCTCTAAGAGAAAATAGATTTTTCTCTTACCTTTGTCTTCATTAAGACATGAACTTTTCATGTCATAATGAAACCCATTTCTCCAAAGAAGTAGGCGCCCATAACCGCCACCCCGAACCTTCTCTTCCTTCTAGTTTTTACCATGGGAATTCTAGAGTTTTTGATGCTATAAAATACTTAGAAGGGGGTGGCACACAAGATGCCGTAAGACTAGGTCAAAAGACCAAGTCAAAGAAGGAAACCTTGGACTCCTAGGGGGCGTCCAACTCTTGGATGGCCCCCCTCCTAAAATTTCTACGTGAAGACCATATCCCATGAACAAAAGAAAGGAAGAAATGGTGAATAAGATAGAGGGGTGTGGGTAGAGTTGGTGCACAAGGGAGGAAGGAGTTTGGGTCAAAGAAGACTTTTCCAAGTAGGAAATAATTTCCAACTTCCTTCTAGTTTTGATGAAGTCAAAATATAATTCAAATAATCTGATAGGTGGGGCATGGGGACCTCTCATTGGCATGGGAAATCTCACATAAAGATCTAAAAAAATAGAAGTGGGTGTTGGCTTTTATTGGCGCAAGGAAGGGAGAGGATTCCAGTCCAACTAGGACTCCTATTTGACTAGGTTAAAGCCAAGTTTAAATCATATTTAACCATATTAAATACAACTAATTAAAAGTGATCCTAGTCCAATTAGGAGCTTAATTAAATCAAATTAGATCATATTTAATTCTGATTTAAATCCCAACTCAATTAGGAATTAAGTGCACTTAAATCCTGGTCTAACAAGTGAAGGAGAAAATCAGATTTTTCGGGTCAGGTTCGTTCAAATCTGATTGGATCGAGAGGCATTTTTCAAAAATTTTTTCTTAGATCTAAATTAGATCTGACACTTTTTAGATCTAATTTTATAATCTAATAAATAAAAAAATTAAATTAAATTAAATCTAAATTAATGTTATCTTGTTTTGGGTAATCTGATTACCCTTTGATGATCCTGCGGATTGCCTGAGGTTCTGGATCTAGCCATGCAAGCGCCTGAGCTCTACCGATATCCACTCAGGCTAGATCAGAGATCTTCTCCTTTTTTATCATGTCTCCAAAAATTAGATCTGGATCTGATTTGGAGGAATTTCAAAACTCCTTCTGAAGATCAGCAGTCATCTCTGTAGCAGTGCTGCCTTCTTCCTTTCTCGTCAGCCTTTTCTTGCCTGGATCGCACCAAACTGAAGCCCAACTTCCCTTGGGCATGGAGAGGAGAGAGAGGATTAGAAGATGGCATGGAGGAGGGAGAGGGGCAGCCTTGGGGCATGGCTAAGAGGAATTCTTTTTTAGGTTAGGCGCAAATAGGGTTTATTTATAGACCCTACTGTACCATGCAGTGCTGCATCATTCCGGCCAATCATGTTGCTTCATGTAATTAGATCTAAATCTGATTGGTGGGATGACATAACCTGATCCAATCAGATGAGAGCCCCATAGATTCATCCTTAGATGGCACCTAAGACTGGTCAAAGTCTATGGCTAGGGGTCATCTAAGTTGAATCCAAGAAGCAACCTAGAGTCCCATCCGTGTGGGACTCCAGTGTTTATCCACATGGGGCGCATGCCATCCTAGGCATGCACGCTTTATCTACCTACCAAATGACAAGTGGACTTGGTCAATAAGTCTCTCCTATGAGTGCATGACACATGGGCAGATGTCCAAGAGTCAAAGGTCAATGTTTGACCAAAGTCAAAGGATAAGAATTAGCAGGTGATGAAAAATGGCAGGTGTTGTCTCAAATTTATCTTATAAATTAAGACAATACTTTTTTGACCTGGACAAGCTCCAGCCAGACCAGGTAAAGGTACCTGAGTGAGCAAAAATACATTTGACTCAATTGAGACAACTTTTAATGATATTAGAAGGAGAACGTTAGGCTCAATCATGTGCTAGCACGATTTCCTTGAACCTAATTGAATCTAATTCAAATCAATTGAACTAGGTTAGTCCAATTGATGATATCCAGATCCAAACCCTTGTTTGTGTGACCCAGTTAGATTCAGTTCTATATGGTAATGGGATATGTCATGATCTCCATCATCGACATCATCGAAACTCCTTTCGATAGATCAGAACTCTTTTGATTCAGACAACTAGAATGATCGATCATCTAAATCATTCTAATTGCTCCCAAAATCCACCAGTGACACCTAGTAGTATATGGTGGCAACCCATCAAAATTGAAAATGAACCTCTTGGTGCAGCTACTTGTGTGATTAAGTTCTTCTATCTTGAGCCCAATCAGATTAGGGTTAAGGTGAACTCGTCAAACCCTAATTTCTATCATATGATTTAATCATTCGATTCAAGTCTGATGTGAAAACCTTAATAGAAACTCTTTCTATTATTTCACTCTACCATGGCCATGGGCTTATGGACTTGATTCTCATGATCATCATAGGGCTGCTCCTCATCCACCGAGGTAGATAGATTCCATCTTGGTGCAATCTAATTCCTACAATGAACATGCTATAGCCAACATACACCTCAGGATTCCGAATATGGCTAGGAGACCGAGTCATGGTGTAGTCAAACTATAACACCCTCAAGGTGAACTACTGATGCACCTCAGGTCAAAGAACCAGACACACCACTGCAGCTTCGAGTCAGTCATCGATGAGAAGGTAGACTTCCTTATGACTACTCGAGGTGGTCACGCTCAGTGCCCTCATTCTCTAACGAGTACCTATACTCTCGCTCGGTGTCTCTACACCATAGACTCAAGACTCATCTACTATGAAGAAGCGATTGTACACCAACCTTTTGGATCAATCACCATCCTCATGATGATCCTACGGTCAGGAGCATTTTATGAGTTAATAAATGAAAATTCTTGTCTTAAATTTTCAACTCTTGAAAATAAGAATTATCATTACCATTAACTCAAGGGATGTATCACAGACACTAAATACACATATGTGATAGAAAATAACCCATTTTATTATTTATAGTCAAAATTATAATTTTGCCCCTAGAAGTGTATTACAAGTGTCAGCCAATTCTGGCTTCTAGGGCACACATATCTAACAAACTCCAACTTGACCTAAAGCCAATTGGCTACAAATCTAAGTCCCATCTTCTCAAGGTGGGCTTCGATCTTCTGCTGGCCCAACGGCTTTGTAAGTGGATCTGCTGCATTATCTGCGGAGTCGACTCTCTTGACCTCGACGTAACCCTTCTCGAGGTAATCATGGATGAGGTGGTATCGCCGCTCGATATGCCTGGATTTTTGGTGAGACCTTGGCTCCTTAGCAAGGGCTATGGCGCCATTGTTATCGCAGTACAAAGGAATGGCATCTGATGGCATCACTCCATGATCTCTGTGGCAAACTTCTTATACCAGAATGCCTCCTTTGCAGCTTCTGATGCAGCGATGTATTCTGCTTCCATGGTGGAATCTGCTATCACTGTCTGCTTGAAACTTTTTCAACTGACAGCTCCACCATTGCACAAAAATAGACTCCCAGATGTCGACTTTCGATCATCTACATCGAACATATAATCCAAGTCTGTATACCCCTGGACTTGGAGTTCTCCATTATCAAAGACCAACAACATATCCTTAGTTCTTCTTAAGTACTTAAGGATACATTTCATAGAAGTCCAGTGTTCTTCACTTGGATTTGACTGATATCTGCTTGTGACACTCACAGCATGGGCTATATCAGGTCGTGTACATAGCATGGCATACATGAGGCTCCCTATTGCAGAAGCATAAGGGATCTTGCTCATGCATTCTATTTCCTCAGGTGTGCTAGGGCACATCTTCTTGGAAAGATGAATACCATGTCTGAAGGGTACTTAATCCCCTCTTAGAGTTTTCCATACTAAACCTCTTTAGTACTTTCTCTATGTACATTTTCTGTGAAAGTCCTAGCATCCTATTCGGTCTATCTCTATAGACCTTAATTCCTAGAATAAAGGATGCTTCTCCTAGGTCTTTCATGGAGAATTCTTTAGATAACCATATTTTAACTATGGTCAATATGGGAATATCATTCCCAATAAGGAGGATGTCATCCATGTACAATACGAGGAAGACAACAGCACTCCCATTGACCTTTTTGAATACACATGGCTCCTCATTTTTGATGAAATCAAATAATTTGATCACATCATTAAAACAAGTGTTCTAGCTTTGAGACGCTTGCTTAAGTCCATATATGGACCTTTGCAGCTTGCATCCTTGTGATCTTCATCACCGGGTGTGAAACCTTGCGATTGTTCCATATAGATATCTTCCTTAAGATATCCATTTAAGAATGCCATTTTCACGTCCATTTGCCATATTTCATAATCGAAATAGGCTGCAACAGCAAGCAATGTGCGGATGGATTTTAGCATAGCTACTGGCGATAAGGTATCCTAATAGTCAATGCCTTCGTGCTGACTATAATCTTTTGCCACTAATCTAGCTTTGAATGTCTCTACATTCTCATCTGCACCAATCTTTCTCTTGTAGATCTATTTACATCCAATAAGCACTATACCTTCTAGTGGATCTACCAAGGTCCAGACTTGGTTTGAGTGCATTGAGTCAATTTCTGACTTCATTGCCTCTAACCATTTCTCAGAGTCAATATCCGATATCGCCTCATTATAGGTTTTGGGATCATCACCATGAACTCCATTACCTAAGAGGAACATTTTCTCTACATCCTCTAAAATAGTACCTAAGTACCTCTCAGGGGGATGGAAAACTCTTTCCAATCTACGAGGTGGAGGAGGTAGTGAATGGATTGGCTTAACTTGATTTGGTTCCATTTGATCTTTATTTCATTGCTCTTGTGAGACTTTCTCCTTGAGCTTGATCTGCTTTCAAATGCCGCTATCTTGAATAAACTATTTTTCAAGAAAGATGGCATATCAACTCACAATTACATTATGATCTTCTGGAATGTAGAAATAATATCCTAATGACTCTTTAGGATATCCTATGAATCAAGCTCTGAAGGACCTAAAGTCTAACTTGTCCTCTTATTATCTCTTGACATGAGCCGAACAATCCTAAATTCTGAGATGACTCAGACTTAGTTTCTTACCATGCCATATCTCATACGGTGTGGTAGGAACGATTTTAGAGGAAACCCTATTTGGTAAGTATGTTGCGGTTAACAAATAGTGTCCCCAAAGGAATTAGGGAGGTCTGTGAAGCTCATCATAGATTGGACCATATCTACTAGAATCTAGTTTCTCTTTTCTAAAATCTCGTTGAGTTGAGGTATTCCAGATGGAGTTCATTGAGAGACTATGCCATTTTCCTTAAGATAGTCCAGAAATTCCCGACTAAGGTATTCACCTCCTCGATCTGATCGAAGAATCTTAATGGATTTTTCAATTTGCTTTTCTACTTCATGTCTGAATTCTTTGAATTTTTCAAAAGCTTTAGACTTGTGTCTCAAAAGATACACATACCCATACCTAGACAAATCATTGGTAAAGGTTATGAAGTAGATAAAGTTAACTCTAGCCAGCACATCAAATGGGCCGCATACATCAGTATGCACTAGGACAAGAAGATCCGTGGTCCTTTCCCCATGTCCTACAAAAGAAAGCTTAGTCATTTTGCCATGAAGATAGGATTCACAAATTGGATATGACTCGAAAGTCAATAGACTCAATAGCCCAATTTTTTCTAATTTGTTAACCCTATCTTCTGCTATATGACCTAGTCTTAGGTGCCATAGATATCCTATCATTTGGACTATCCCTAGGTCATTTCATGGTATTCACATTTTGCTCGATATTAAAAATAGATACATCAATATGTAACTGATAAAGATCGTTAATAAGGAAACCACTTGCAATTTTATTTCTTTCATAAAGAATGTTACAATGGTCCTTAAGAAAACTAATTACATAGCCTTCTAATGCAAGGCAAAAAATAGAAATCAAATTTCTACTTACTGCAGGCACATAATAACAGTCTTTTAACACTAAGTCTAAACCAGATGGTAGTCGAAGAGGATATGTTCCCACGACCATGGCAGCAACTCTTGCTCCATTTTCGATGCACAGGATCATCTCACCATCCCTCAGCCTCCTGCTATCCTCAAGACCCTGCATAGAAGTGCATAAGTGAGCACTAGAACCAAAGTCAAGCACCCAACTAGATGCAGAAAAAATTGTAAGGTTAGACTCAATAACGAGCATACCTCCAGAAGGACCTACCTTCTTCTTCTTTAGGATGGCTAGGTAAGTAGGACAGTTCCACTTCTAGTTACCGTCATTATTGCAATAAAAATACTTTTCTTTGTCAGCGGCCTTCTTCTTCAGCTCTGTCTTTTTCTTCTTTCCTCCTTCCACTTTCTACTTTTTTGCAGACTTCTTCTTCTTTCCAAAAGATTTTCTCTTAGAAGAAGTCTGTTCCATAGCAAGCACTAAGCCTTTAGAACCTTTCATGGAAAGCTCAGCGGTAACCAGCATGTTCATAAGTTCGACCAGGGAATTTTAAAGTTTATGCATATGGTAGTTCATGATGAACTGGCCATACACATCAGTCAAGGATTGCAGAATTATATCATTCTGTAGATCCAAGTCCAACCTCACTCTAAGCTTCTCAAGCTATTTCAAGTCCTTGATCATCATCAAACAATGATCTTGGACTAACTGCCCATCATGCATCTTTGCCTTGAATAGTCGTTCAGTGACTTGATACTTGGCTGCACGACTCTGTTCGCCAAACATCTTCTGTAGGTGAGCCAACATTTGGCGAGCAGTCCTGATATCTTCATGTTGGTGCTAAAGTTCATCAGACATCGAGCCCAACATGTAGTATCTGGCCTTGTTATCATCATCTGTCCACTTATCCAGAGATGCTCTCTACTCAGCAGATGGATGAGCTGGTAAGGTGGGAGGGTCCTGGTCCAATACATGAGTTAACTTCTCAGAACTCAAAATGATTTTGAAGTTCCAAAGCCAATCCTTGTAATTTGGTTCGGTCAGTCTATGGGTGTCCAGGATTCGTGCTAATGGATTGGATGCAGACATTTTCCTATAGAGAGTCAAAGTTTCTAGTTAGATATTATAATTAAGACTTAACCAATTTATTTAGAGATTTTATTTTTAAATAAATTAGCTCCCACTATTTTCTCAGATTCTTACACTCCCTTTGTAGAGATGCAAAAATCTCCAAGATTACTGATTTTTAGTGGATGGTGCAGTTCCATCGACTTACTCATCACCTCACCTAACAGTTATTGGTGATAGGTTAGCCAATAAGTGAACAACTCTTATTCAATGATTCTCTAATCATGATGTACCCAAACTTGGTCTCTAATTCATGAATCTCACTGTGCCTGGAATATTGATCCACTCCTTAGTTAAGTTAGACCCATCATTTATATAGATTGGATTTCTAATTGAGTCTCTCACCATATCCAGAATATTGAGCCCAATCCATCCTCCAACCTATAGCATCCAATGCCTAATAGACATGGTTGCATCTTTCCGGTGCAACTGAGCCACTATAACTAGTCGAGAACAATCAACCCCAGGAAGGGCCCGCACATCTACAATGGTGGAAGACCTTAGACTTAATCTTTTCTTAGGAAGATTTGATTTAGGTCTCATTAAACTAGACTTGACATAGTCATAACCATTATGACTAACCTAGTGGCATGGGTTAGCTCAGATTATTGACCACCTCAGATCAGAACTGAGCCAATAAATATGGCTAGGTAAGTGAGATTGATGGAAGGGATATGCCATTAACTCGACAAGAATGCATTCAAGTCGAGTAGCTCCTAATTAAAAATCAGTCGATCGTATCTGCCAAACTTACCTTAGACACCAAATTATTGAGCCAGAACCAATTGGGTTAGCCTACAATCCAGACTCTAACCACTGAGCCTAATTAGGTCTTAGCTTGATCAATCACTCACGTGACTCAATCTTGACCCAGACTTAATCCTATTAGACTGATCAATTTTAGCAGTGTTGATCCCATTTAACCAACTCTTGATTCAGTTTGATCAACCACTAGACCTAATTGAGCTACCCAAGCCCGAACCTAATTTTATGAACATGTCTTAGATCTAAAAATTCTTAATTTTAGACCTAATATGTTTTATAATCTTAATTCTTAATTAATTTTAGGGTTTATAAACAAAACATGTAAATAAAATCCTAGGATTTCAGGATCTAGGATTTTACAGAAAATAAGTTTTTAATTTCTGATTAAGGATGAATGCGCAGCATCCCCACACATCATAAGAACACCCCATCGAATGGAAGGAGAGGATCTTTAAACCTTACTTTGTTCTTATGACCGGACGGCCAAGGGGAATGCCTTAATCAGAAATACAACTAATCTACAAAACTAATTAGATCTAAGCATATATCTCGTATAAAAATTGATCTAATTAAGACATGTTTTGCATACATCTCATGTATCATATCATGCATATTTTTTAGATCTAAATTATCTCATAATCATCTAAAAAATTAAATTTAAATTTGATTACATCAAATAAAATTTAATCTAGACCTTTTGTAGAACTATTTTACAACTAGTCTAAACATGCAACTATCATATCTCATATGAATAAATTAAATTAAATTTATTTTTTATTTTTATATCTAATTATAATATTTATAAGATCAAAAAATAATAAATAAATAGATCTTAAAATCATAATTAATTAAATAAAAATTATGATTATACTAGACTACACATAGAATAATTCTATTCCTAGTCTAGTTATGTTTCTCATACATTTTAGATCTAGATCGATTAATTTTAATTTTCTAATTTTTTGATTTTAGATCTAATCATATCTCATGTGATATCTAAAATTACTAATTTATCAAATTAAATCAGATCTAAATAGATTTTATGCAACCTGGCTCTGATACTAGTTGAAGGAAAAAATCAGATTTCCAGGGTCAGGTTCGTTCAAATCTGATTGGATAGAGAGGCATATTTCAAATTTTTTTCTTAGATCTAAATTAGATCTGACACTTTTTAGATCTAATTTTATGATCTAATAAATAAAAAAATTAAATTAAATTAAATCTTAATTAATGTTACCTTGGTTTTGGATAATTCGATTATTCTTTTGATGATCCTGCTGATTGCCTGAGGTTCTGGATCTAGCCATGCAAGTGCCTGGCCTCTACCGATATCCACTCAGGTTGGATCTGAAGATCTTCTCTTTTATCATATCTCCAAAAATTAGATCTGGATCTGATTTGGAGGATCTTCAAAACTCCTTCTGAAGATCAGCAGTCGTCTCTGCAACAGTGCTGCCTTCTTCCATTCTCGTTAGCCTTTTCTTGCCTGGATCGCACCAAACTGAAGTCCATCATCCCTTGGGCATGGAGAGGAGAGAGAAGATCAGAAGATGGCATGGAGGAGGGAGAGGGGTAGCCTTGGGGCATGGCTAAGAGGAACTCTTTTTTAGGTTGGGCGCAGATAGGGTTTATTTATAGACCCTGCTGTGCCATGCAATGCTGCATCATCCCGGCCAATTGTATTGCTTCATGTAATCAGATCTAAATCTGATTAATGGGATGACATCACCTGATCCAATCAGATGAGAGCCCCATAGATTCATCCTTAGATGTTGCCTAAGATTGATCAAAGTCTATGGCTAGGGGTCATCTAAGTTGAATCCAAGAAGCAACCTGGAGTCCCATCCATATGGGACCAGTGTTTATCCACATGGGGCGCACACCATCCTAAGCATGCACCCTCCATCTGCCTGCCAAATGGTAGGTGGACTTGGTCAATAAGTCTCTCCTATGGGTGTATGATACATGGGCAGATGTCCAAGAGTCAAAGGTCAACGTTTGACCAAAGTCAAAGGACAAGAATTAGCTGGTGATGGAAAATGGTAGGTGTTGTCTCAAATTTATCTCATAAATTAAGACAATCATTTTCTGACCTGGACAAACTTCAATCAGACCAAGTAAAGATATCTGAGTGAGCACAAATATATTTGGCTCAGTCGAGACAACTTTTAATGATATTAGAAGGAGAACTTTAGGCTCAATCATGTGCTAGCATGATTTTCTTGAACCTAATTGAATCTAATTCAAATCAATTGAACTAGATTAGTCCAATTGATGATATCCAGATCCAAACTTCTTTGTGTGACCTAGTTAGGTTCAGTTCTGTATGGTAATAGGATATGTCATGGTCTCCATCATCAACATCATCAAAACTTCTTTCGATGGATCAGAACTCTTCTGATTCAGATAACTAGAATGATCGATCATCTAAATCATTCTAATTGCTCCCAAAATCCACTAGTGACACCTAGCAGTATATGGTGGCAACCAATCAAAATTGAAAATGAACCTCTTGGTGTAGCTACTTGTGTGATTAAGTTCTTCTATTTTGAGCCCTGATCAGATTAGGGTTAAGGTGAACTCGTCAAACCCTAATTTCTATCATCTGATTTAATCATTCGATTCAAGTTCGATGTGAAAACCTTAATAGAAACTCTTTCTATTATTTCACTCTCTGTCATGGCCTGGGCTTATGGACTTGATTCTCATGATCATCATAGGGCTGCTACTCGTCCACCGAGGTAGATAGATTCCATCTTGGTGCAATCCAAATCCTACAATGAACATGATATAGCCAATATACACCTTAGGATTCCGAATGGCTAGGAGACCGAGTCATGGTGTTGTCAAACTATAACACCCTCAAGGTGAACTACTGATGCACCTTAGGTCAAAGAACCAGATACACCACTACAGCTTCGAGTCAGTCATCGATGAGAAGGTAGACTTCCTTATGACTACTCGAGGTGGTCACGCTCAGTGCTCTCATTCTCTAACGAGTACTTATACTCTCACTTCGATGTCTTTACACTGTAGACTCAAGACTCATCTACTATAAAGAAGCGATTGTACACTAATCTTTCGGATCAATCACCATCCTCATGATGATCCTACGGTCAGGAGCCTTTTATAAGTTAATAAATGAAAATTCTTGTCTTAAATTTTCAACTCTTAAAAATAAGAATTATCATTATCATTAACTTAAGGGATGTATCACATATACTAAATACATATATATGATAGAAAATAACTCATTTTATTATTTATAGTCAAAATTATAATTTTGCCCCTAGAAGTGTATTACAAGTGTCAGCAATTCTGGCTTCTAGGGCCATATATCTAACAATAAGGACTTATTCTTCCTTATGATTGGCTTATCCAATAAACCAATTGAACTTAATCCAATTAAGTCCAAACTAATTTTAATTGAATCTAATTTAATTAAACTTGAACTCAACCTGGTTGCTCAATCAAATTGAGTCAATTAGCAATCCAATTGCTAATCAATCCTCCTGCAACACTTGCAATAGGTCAAACATCAATCGCATTGAATGTTTGACCTCGAAATGATTCTTAACCATCGATTAATGATCTGATCAGGTTACAAGCTCTAATGTGTGTGATCCCATAGGTTCGAACCTAAGTTAGTAGCATAGGAACTAATTTCTAAACAGTCGAAGTTATCATCTAGCAATGGTTTCTAACGTCCGGATAGGTTGAATATATGCAAAGCAACATTCTTAGAACCTGGCCCATGGTTATCGTATAATTCATCTTTTTGATCAATAATGCTCAAGATAACTTTGAGTATGCTGTCATCACTCATACAAGTCATCACTATTGTGTCTCAAAATTTTTCAAATCCTGTGACACCTCACGAGGATTATCTAGGCCTAGGTTTTGCTAAATTAAAATACAGTAAGTCATTCTCTTTTTGAAGTTAATCAGGAGTGGTCAATCCCAGCTTAACTCACACACCAACTTAACAAGTACTTGACTATACCCAAAAATCTTTTAAACCTATATTAGAAATATAGGTAGTCCGACACAAAAGCACAGTGAGTTGCTTGCAAGTCACCATGGTGATCTCAGATCAGAGGGACACTTATACCCATTGACCTTAGCTAGTTACTCTTGATAGTAGAGTGCTACATTGGTCACGTTCAATGCAGATGTACTCCTACATCTCACCTAGATGCCATACTAGTGTTTCCACACCACTTGGTTATGAGGACAACCAACGCATGTGGCATACAATGACCTACACTCAATAAGTTATCGTCCTTGTTAATAACTTATCATTTGATCATGAATAATTTAAGAACCATCCGATAAATCCTTCTTTATCGATTGATTGTGGTTCTAAGGACTTCATCATAATTTAGGAGTTCATTTAAGAAAGATAGAACTTTTATGATGAACCAGCCAAATAACTATTATTATTAGATAATTTATATACTAATTCCAATCATCTACTACTTAGATGATTGGCTTTAGGATACATTTTTGAACAACTTTCACTTTGACTAAAGTCAATCAAAATGATATCAAATATCTTATCTTCCACTTGGGTTCATAGAACTCCTTAGTTCTGAGGTCTTAGCAAATGGGTCGATCAAGTTCTCTTTTCACTTTGACCTTCTAAAGATTGATGTCACCCTGATCTAAAAGCAAAGGTGAAAGCGATGCAGAATATGCTGGTTCTTGGGTTCTTTAGCTTAAGCTATGGCTCCAGTGCTACGATAGAACTAGACCATTGGTGAAGGGTGCTACTTCCAACCTTCTAATGAACCTCAGCAATTGAGCAGCTTACATGGAAGCATCATATGCCACGATGTACTCTACATCACTGATTGAATAGGCTAAAGTATCTTGCTTGAAATTTTTCTAGCAAATTGCTCCTACAATTAGGGTATGACTCGATATTTTCTTATTGTCATCTTGTTCCGACTGAAATTAAAATATTTACATATTTTAAGTCAGTATTTTCATATTCAAGTCACTGGACCTTAGTATTTTTCAAATACTTAAAGATTGTCCATACAATCTTCCAGTGGTTCTCACTTGGATTAGTATATGCTCACTACCCTTAGTGAGTATACCATATCTGATCTCGTACATGGAGAAATAAGATGATAGCTAAATCTTTATTCCTTACAATGCTGGGATGTCATTATCGATTAAGAGAATTTCATCCACAGACAACATAAGGAATAACACTACAGAATATTTTACCTAATTATAAATGCAGGATTTATTTTTGTTCATAACAAAGGCATACGTTCAAAACGTATGTTCTAATTATGAGGTAATAGCCAAACGGGCTTTAAGGACGTATGTTCTAATTCTGAGGTAATAGCTAACTGGGCTTTAAGGTTTTTACCTTCCCATCTACGCTACTCTGATCCTTTTGAAAATTCATTCACACCCAATGAATTTTATCCCTTTAGGTGAATCAACTAGTGTCCATACACTATTGATTTCCATGGACTTCAATTTGGATCAAATGGCTCCAGATCACTGCATTGTATCCCTACAGGTGATTAGATCCTCATTGTTCTCATCGAGCTCAATAGGATCACCATCCCAGATCTAGATACTAAAGTATCTATCTAGCTAATGCGGTACTCTACCGGATCTCCTTAAAGGTGATACTTTAATGGGCTCTAGATTTGATCTGATCAAATCTGATTCTTTAGGTTTACTAGATTACGTCGGTTCTTTTCTACCAGTCAAACTTTTTTAAGTTCAACTTGATAGGCATCAGTTCCTTCTCTAAGAAACTTCTTTCCAAAAGAAATGCCCTACTATTGATGACCATCTTATGTTCTTTAGCATAGTAGAATTAATAATCCTTAAGTACTTATTGGACCGGGATCCAAGTTTATCTATGTGCAAATATATGGCATACACTGATCAACTCCAAACCCAAAAGTGAGAGAGTCTAGGTTTACGTTCGATCCATATCCCATATGGAATCTATGCGATAGATTTACTCAGAACCTTTTTCAAAGTAAAATTAGTAGCCACAAGAGCACAACCCTGAAATAGGCAAACAAGTGAACCCTATAGTGGATTGAACCATGTCTAACAAAGTTTAATTTCTTCTTTCATATACACTATGTTCTAAAAAAAATTCACTTAAGAGAGAATCTAATTCTCTCCTAGATATATCAAAAACTCACTGAATAAGTATTCGCCTCCTCAATCCGATCGAAGAGTTCTAATATCTTTTCAATTTATTTTTCTATTTTATTATTAAATTATTTGAATATTTTAAATAATTCAAGATAGATGCACCCAAGCCCAGATAGGTCATCTGTAATGAAATATTAGTATCTTCCTTTGGCACTTAAGTTCATAAGTCCACATACATCACTATGTATGAGACTTAGAACTTTATCAGCTCCTTCATCTTTTTCAGTAAAAAATGACTTTGTCATCTTTCCAAGAAAACAAGATTCATAGGCTATCAATGATTCACAATCATTGATATCGAGATTTTTCTCTCAAGCTAACCCGTTTATCATATTCTTGTTAACATGACTAAGCCTGTAATGCCAAACATAGACATCTATGACATAATCTAACTAAGGTATGCACATTCCACTTACCTAAAGTCCTTGCAATGAATTGCATAAGACCACTAGTATCTAATACCCAGGTAGTAGAATTACATATAGAAAAATTTTAAGATATTATTATAACGTCCTTGATAAGCAACTCTTGCTCCTTTCTCTTGTTCAGCCAATTATGATCAAGGAAAGTAAGATAATGTAGGTGGTGTGGTGCTCCCAATCCTTGGGAGGCTACGGGCGGAGCCAGGGTGAAAGCTCTAGGGAGGCTAGGACATGTGTGGTCCTAAGGTTAGAACGAAAGTTGTCCTAGGGTGGAGGCAGCATGTAACTCTCCATGGGCTTGAGGTTCGGGTATTGAGAGTCTCAAGGGGCTTGGTTGGTGCTTCAGAGATCTAGAATTTAAGATGGAGTAAGAAACCAAAGCCAAAGAATCAAGACTGTAGAAAAAAGATTTTTTGTAGGTTAATCGACTCAGTCCAAAATTGGATCGGCTGTCTTAGAGTATAGGCAAAATAGAGAGCTGAGCATTCGGGACTGCAGGCATGGCATAGGACTGGGCTGGCTCAGTTTCAGACTGATCCGATCCAGTGGAACTTAGCCGGCTCAGTGCTGAGATTGAGCGGCTCAGTGCGCGGGCAGAGTTACACGAGGGTCTATTTTAGGCTAGGGTCTGGGTTGATCCTAGGAATCTTAAGGCCTGGTTAGAGAGATCTTAAGGGGGATAATTCATGCATGGATTGGGATTAGATCCAAGGGATGAGAGCATGTGAGACTTGGGCTTGGTGAGTGTTTTCATGTATTGAGTTAGCCTAAGGGAGTTTTTGAGCTAGGGTTTATTAGGGTTAATATGGAAACTGTTAGATATATGTGCCCTAGAAGCCAGAATTGACTGACACTTGTAATACACTTCTAGGGGCAAAATTATAATTTTGACTAAAATCAATAAAATGGGTTATTTTATATCACATATGTATATTTAGTGTCTGTGATACATCCTTTGAGTTAATGGTAATGATAATTCATATTTTCAAGAGTTGAAAATTTAAGACATGAATAATCATTATTAACTCATAAAATGCTTCCGACCATAGGATCATCATGAGGATGGTGATTGATCCGGAAGGTTGGTGTACAATCGCTTCTCTTTAGTAGATGAGTCTTGAGTCTACGGTGTGGAGACACTGGAGTGAGAGTATAGATACTCGTTAGAGAATGAGGGCACTGAGCGTGACCATCTCGAGTAGTCATTAGGGAGTCTACCTTCTCATCAATGACTGACTCGATGCTGCAGTAGTGTGTCTGGTTCTTGGACCTGAGATGCATCGGTAGTTTATCTTGAAGATGTTATAGTTTGACTATACCATTACTCGATCTCCTAGCCATTCAGAATCCTGAGGTGTATGTTGGCCATAGGATGTTCATTGTAGGAACTGGATAGCATCAAGATGGAATCTATCTACCTCGGTGGTAGAGGAGCAGTCCTATGATGATCATAAGAATCAAGTTCAGAAGTCCATGACCATGGCAGAGTAAAATAATAGAAAGAGTTTCTATTTAGATTTTCACATTGGACTTGAATCGAATGATTACATCATATGACAGAGACTAGGGTTTGACGAGTTCACCTTAACCCTAATCTGATCGGGGCTCAAGATAGAAGAACTTAATCACATAGGTAGCTGCACCAAGAGGTTCGCATTCAGCTCTGATGGGTTGCCACCATATACTGCTAGGTGTCACTGGTGGATTTTGGGAGCAATTAGAATGATTTAGATGATCGATCACTCTAGCTATTTGAATCAAAAGAGTTCTGATCCATCGAAAGGAGTTTCGATGATGTCGATGATAGAGATCATGACATATCCCATTACTATATAGAATTGAACCTAACTAGGTCACACAAACAAATGTTTGAATCTGGTAATCATCAATTGAACTGATCTAGTTCAATTGATCTGAATGAGATTCAATTAGGTTCAAGGAAATCGTACTAGCAATCGATTGAACCTAACATTCTTCTTTTACTATCAAAAATAGTTATCTTGACTGAGCCAAAGGAGTTTGTGCTCGATCAGAGATCTTCACTTTGTCTGACTGGAGCTTGTCCAAGTCAGAAAAGGTTGTCTTATTTTGTAAGACATTACCTACCATTTTTGGTCACCTGCCATTTCCTCCGTCCTTTGACTTTGGTCAAAAGTTGACCTTCAACTAAGTCCACGTTGAACCATGATACTTTTGAACTTCTTAACCACATTGTATGCACCTATTGAGACTGGTGCGGGGGCCTGTGTTCCCCTTACTAAATATTCGCTGGCAAGGAGGAGGGTGCAAACGCCATGCCTTGGTGTAGTGCCTATGTTGGAGGCCTCCCAGGAGTCCCTGTTGGACAAGGGACTCCATCTCCTTTTTGGATTCCGAATTAGAGTTCTCCTTTAAGAAAACCAACTTGATTGGGCTGTAGGCCACCCTCTAAGAGGAGGAAATCTAGGGACTTCATTTCATCCCAAATCAAATTTAGATTCTGATTTTCATAAAGAGTTGTGATTGGTTGGGAAGAAGAGGAGTTGGATCATAGATAGTCTATAAATTAGGAACCCTCGCCCAACTCGAAAGAGCAAATTGAAGATCCCATGGCCCAAGGCTGCCTCTCCCTCTTCCTCCCATGCCAAACCCACCTTCTCCCTCTCCTCTCCATGTCTAGAAGTGTGTTTGGACCTTGGTTGGTGCAATCCAGAATGAGAGAAAGCGCGATTGGAAAAGCTAGAAGGCTGCGTGCTGCAAAGGATAAACAACTGACTTTCGAAAGGCAATTTAAAGATCTTCCTAGATCAATCCAGATCTAATTTTTTGGAGACTTGATAGAGAAGAAGAGGAATCTCCAATTCAGTCTTCAAGTGGATACAGTGAGGTCACGGGCCTTTCATGGTTAGGATCCAGACCTTTCCGCTGCTCAATAGGATTCATCATCGGGTAATTATGGAAATTATTCCACTTCATAAGGTAAAATTTAAATTTGATTTAATTTGTAGTATTTTATATGTTATTATTATAAATAATAATTAATTAGATCTATAAACATCTTAAGAATCTAAGATTCTAAGAATAAATACAAAAATTTTAAAATATAACTCTCGATCTGATCGAAATCTTGAACGAA
>QRFJ01000822.1:162478-181644 GCA_006176705.1 Cocos nucifera
TATCAGAGCCATGGTTCTAAAATTGTTTAGATCTGATTTTAAATTTATTTTAATTAAAAAATAAGTGATTTTCAGATGTCACATGAGATGTGATCAGATCTGAAATTCAGAAAAAATTAAAATTAAATGATTTGGATCTAAGATTAGAAAATATGCATGACTAGTTCTAAAATAGAATAGTTCTATAGAATAGTCTTGCATGTTTTTGATTTAATCTGATTAAATCATATTTTAGATCTTTTATTTACTATTTTTTGATATTATAAGTGTTATAATAACATCTAAAAAATAGCAAATAAAAATTATTTAATTTTAAATATCATATGAGATATGATTGATGCATGTCTAGACTAGTTGTAGAATAGTTCTACATAATTGTCTAGATTAGAATTTATTTTGATTAGATCAATTTAAATCTAATTTTTTAGATTATTATGAGATAATTTAGATCTGAAAATATGCATGATTTCGATACATGAGATGTATGCAAAATATGCCATGATTAGATCTAATTTGTATATGAGATATATGATATAGATCTAAAACTGTTTTGTAGTATTGACATGTTCCTGATTAAGGCGTTCCTCTTGGCCGTCCGGTCATAAGAACGAAGAAGGGTTTAAAGGCCCTCTCTTCCCATTCGATGGGGTGTTCTTATGATGTGTAGGGGTGCTGCGTGTTCGTCCTTAATCAGAAACCCAAAACTTACTTTCTGCAAAACCCTAGATCCTGAAACCCTAGGATTTATTGTGCATATTTTGTTTATGAACCCTACTTAATTAAGAATTAAGTTTATGGAATATTAATTAGGTCTAAAATTGAGAATTTCAGATCTAAGACATATTCATAATACTGGGTTCGGGCTTGGGTAGCTCAATTAGGTCTAAGCGGTTGATCAAACCGAATCAAGAGTTGGTTAGATGGGATCAACAATGCTTAAATTGACCAGCCTAATAGGATTAAGTCTGGGTCAAGATCGAGTCACGATCAAGCAAGACCTAATTAGGCTCAGAGGTTAGAGTCTGGATTGTAGGCTAACCCAATTGGTTCTGACTCAACAATTTGGTGTCTAAGGTAAGTTTGGCACATACGACCGACTGGTTTTTAATTGGAAGCTACTCGACCTGAATGCGTTCTTGTACGAGTTAATGGCATATTCCTTCCACCGGTCTCACTTACCTGGCCATATCTGTTGACACAGTTCTGATCTGAGGTGGTCAATAATCCGAGCTAACCCATGCCACTAGGTTAGTCATAATTGTTATGACTAATGCCAAGTCTAGTTTAATGAGACCTGAATCAATTCTCCCTAAGAAAAGATTAAGTCTGAGGTCTTCCACCATTGTAGATGTGCGGGCCCTTCCCGGGGTTGATTGTTCTCGGCTGGATACAGTGGCTCAGTTGCACCGGAAAAGATGCAACCATGTCTATTAGGCATTGGATGCTATGGGCTGGAGGATGAGTTGGGCTCAATATTCTGGATACGGTGAGAGACTCAATTAGGAACCCAGTCTATGCAAATGGTGGGTCTGACTTAACTAAGGAGTGGATCAATATTTCGGATACGGTGAGATTCATGAATTAGAGACCAAGTTTGGGTGCACCATGATTAGAGAATCATTGAACAAGAGTTGTTCACTCATTGGCTAACCCATCACCAATAACTGTTAGGTGAGGTGATGAGTCAGTTGGTGAGACCGCACCACCCACTAGAAATCATTAATCATGGAGATTTTTGCATCTCTACAGAGGGAGTGTAGGGATCCGAGAAAATAGTGGGAGCTAATTTGTTTAAAAATAAAATTTCTAAATAAATTGGTCAAGTCATAATTATAGTATCTAACTAGAATCTTTGACTCTCTACAGGAAAATGTCTGCGTCCAACCCATTGGCACGTATCCTGGACACACATAGACTGACCTGGACCCAATTATAAAGATTGGCTCAGGAACTACAAAATTATTTTGGGTTTCGAGAAGTTAACCCATGTATTGGACCAGGACCCTCCCACCTTACCAGCCCGTCCATCCACTGAACAGAGAGCGTCTCTGGAAAAATGGATAGACGAAGATAATAAGGCCAGATATTACATGTTGGGCTCGATGTCTGATGAGCTCCAGCGCCAACATGGAGATATCGGGACTGCTCGCCAAATGTTGGCTCACCTGCAGGAGATGTTTGGTGAACAGAGTCGCGCAGCCAAATATCAAGTCACGAAATGACTTTTTAAGGCTAAGATGCGTGATGGGCAGTCAGTCCAAGATCACTGTCTGACAATGATCAAGGACATGGAAGAGCTTGAGAAGCTCGGTGTGAAGTTAGACTTGGACCTGCAGAACGATATTATTCTGCAATCCTTGACTGATGCATATGGGCAATTCATCATGAATTACCACATGCATAAACTTCAAAATTCCTTGGCCGAATTAATGAATATGCTGGTTACCGCTGAGCTTTCTATGAAAGGTTCTAAAGGCTCAGTTCTTGCTATGGAACGGACTTCTTCCAAAAGAAAGTCTTATGGAAAGAAAAAGAAGTCTGTGAAAAAGCAAAAGGTGGAAGGATCAAAGAAGAAGAAGGCAGAAGCCGAAGAAGAAAGGCCGATGTCAAAGGAAAGTGTTTCCATTGCAACAGCGACGGCCATTGGAAGCGGAACTGCCCTACTTACCTGGCCACCCTGAAGAACAAGAAGGAAGGTCCTTCTGGAGGTATGCTCGTTATTGAGTCTAACCTTACGGTTTCTTCTGCATCCAGTTGGGTGCTTGACTCTGGTTCTAGTGCTCATCTGTGCACTTTCATGCAGGGTCTTGAGGATAGCAGGAGGCTGAGGGATGGAGACATGATCCTACGCATCGGTAATGGAGCAAGAGTTGCTGCAGTAGCCGTGGGAACATACCCTCTTCGATTACCATCTGGTTTAGACTTAGTTTTGAAAGACTGTTATTATGTGCCTGCAGCTAGCAGGAATTTGATTTCTGTTTCATGCTTAGCACAAGAAGGTTATGTGATCACCTTCTTTAAGGACCATTGTAACATTCTTTATGAAAGAAATAAAATTGCAAATGGTTTCCTTATTAATGGTCTTTATCAGCTACATATTGATGTACCTATTCTAACTATCGAGCAAAACGTGAATGCCAAACGACCTAGGGATAGTCCAAACGACAGATATCTATGGCACCTGAGATTAGGTCATATAGCAGAAGATAGGATCAACAAATTGGAGAAAAATGGGCTATTGAGTCCATTGACTTTCCGAGTCATATCCAACTTGTGAATCTTGTCTTCAAGGCAAAATGACTAAACTCCCTTTTGTTGGACATGGGGAGAGGGCCACAGATCTCCTTGCCCTAGTACATACTGATGTGTGCGGCCCATTTGATGTGCCGGCTAGAGGCAATTTTGTCTACTTCATTACCTTTACCGATGATCTGTCTAGGTATGGGTATGTGTATCTTATGAGACACAAGTCTGAAGCTTTTGAAAAGTTCAAAGAATTCAGACATGAAGTAGAAAAACAAACTGGAAAACCCATTAAGGTTCTTCGATCAGATCGAGGAGGTGAATACCTTAGCCGGGAATTCCTAGACTATCTCAAGGAAAATGGCATAGTCTCTCAATGGACTCCACCAGGAACACCTCAACTCAACGGGGTTTCAGAATGGAGAAATCGGACTCTATTGGATATGGTTCGATCCATGATGAGCTTCACAGACCTCCCTGATTTTCTTTGGGGACATTCATTGTTAACTTCAATTTATCTACTGAATAGGGTTCCCTCTAAAACCGTTCCTACCACACCGTATGAGATATGGCACGGTAAGAAACCAAGTCTGAGTCATCTCAGAATTTGGGGTTGTCCGGCTCATGTCAAAAGACAACAAGCGGACAAGTTAGAGTTTAGGTCCTTCAGAGCTCGATTCATAGGATATCCTAAAGAGTCATTAGGATACTATTTCTACATTCCAGAAGACCACAATGTGATTGTGAGTCGACATGCCATCTTTCTTGAAAAATAGTTTATTCAAGATAGCGGCATTGGAAAGCAGATTAAGCTTGATGAGAAAGTCTCACAAGTACAACGAGCTAAGGACCAATTGGAACCAAATCAGGTTGAGCCAATAAGAACACTACCTCCTCCACCTCGTAGATCGGAAAGAGTTTTCCGTCCCCCTGAAAGATACTTAGGTATTATTTCAGAGGAAGTAGAGGAAAATGTTCCTCGTAGGTATGGTGCTCATGGTGATGATCCCAAAACCTACAACGAGGCGATATCAGATATCGACTCCGAGAAATGGCTAGAGGCAATGCAGTCAGAAATTGACTCGATGCACTCAAACCAAGTCTGGACCTTGGTAGATCCACCAGAAGGTATAGTACCTATTGGGTGTAAATGGATCTTCAAGAGAAAGATTGGTGCAGATGGGAATGTGGAGACATTCAAGGCTAGACTAGTGGCAAAAGGTTATAGTCAACGCGAAGGCATTGACTATCAGGATACCTTTTCCCAGTGGCTATGCTAAAATCCATCCGCACATTGCTTGCCGTTGCAGCCTATTTCGATTATGAAATATGGCAAATGGACGTGAAAACGGCATTCTTAAATGGATATCTTGAGGAAGATATCTATATGGAACAGCCGCTAGGTTTCACATCCAGTGATACTGATCACAAGGTTTGCAAGCTGCAAAGGTCCATATATGGACTTAAGCAAGCATCTCGGAGCTGGAACACTCATTTCAATGATGTGATCAAAAAGTTTGGTTTCATCAAAAATGAAGAGGAACCATGTGTTTTCAAAAAGGTCAGTGGGAGCGCTGTTGTCTTCCTCGTATTGTACGTGGATGACATCCTCCTTATTGGGAATGATATTCCCATGTTGACAACAGTCAAATTATGGTTGTCCAAGGAATTCTCCATGAAAGACCTAGGTGAAGCATCCTTTATTCTAGGAATTAAGGTCTATAGGGATAGACCGAATAGGATGCTAGGACTTTCACAGAAGATGTACATAGAGGAAGTACTAAAGAGGTTTAGTATGGAAAACTCTAAGAGGGGATTAATACCCTTCAGACATGGTATTCATCTTTCCAAGAAGATGTGCCCTAGCACACCTGAGGAAATAGAACGCATGAGCAAGATCCCTTATGCTTCTGCAATAGGGAGCCTCATGTATGCCATGCTATGTACACGACCTGATATAGCCCATGCTGTGAGTGTCACAAGCAGATATCAGTCAAATCCAGGTGAAGAACACTGGACTTCTGTGAAATGTATCCTTAAGTACTTGAGAAGAACTAAGGATATGATGTTGGTCTTTGGTAATGGAGAACTCCAAGTCCAGGGATACACAGACTCGGATTTCATGTCCGATATAGATGATCGAAAGTCGACATCTGGGAGTCTGTTTGTGTGCAATGGTGGTGCTGTCAGCTGGAAGAGTTTCAAGCAAACTGTGATAGCAGATTCCACCATGGAAGCAGAATATATCGCTGCATCAGAGGCTGCGAAGGAAGCATTCTGGTACAAGAAGTTTGCTGCAGAAATTGGAGTAATGCCATCAGATGCCATTCCTCTATACTGCGACAACAATGGTGCCATAGCCCTTGCTAAGGAGCCGAGGTCTCACCAGAAATCCAAGCACATTGAGCGGCGATACCACCTCATCCGCGATTACCTCGAGAAGGGTTACGTCGAGGTCAAGAGAGTCAACTCCACAGATAATGTGGCAGACCCACTTACAAAGCCGTTGGGCCAGCAGAAGATCGAAGCCCACCTTGAGAAGATGGGACTTAGACTTGTAGCCAATTGGCTTTAGGACAAGTGGGAGATTGTTAGATATATGTGCCCTAGAAGCCAGAATTGGCTGACACTTGTAATACACTTCTAGGGGCAAAATTATAATTTTGACTAAAATCAATAAAATGGGTTATTTTCTATCACATATGTGTATTTAGTGTCTGTGATACATCCTTTGAGTTAATGGTAATGATAATTCATATTTTCAAGAGTTGAAAATTTAAGACATGAATAATCATTATTAACTCATAAAATGCTCCCGACCATAGGATCATCACGAGGATGGTGATTGATCCGGAAGGTTGGTGTACAATCGCTTCTCTTTAGTAGATGAGTCTTGAGTCTACGGTGTGGAGACACCGGAGCGAGAGTATAGGTACTCGTTAGAGAACGAGGGCACTGAGCGTGACCACCTCGAGTAGTCATTAGGGAGTCTACCTTCTCGTCAATGACTGACTCGATGCTGCAGTAGTGTGTCTGGTTCTTTGACCTGAGGATGCATCGGCAGTTCACCTTGAGGGTGTTATAGTTTGACTACACCATTACTCGGTCTCCTAGCCATATGGAACCCTGAGGTGTATGTTGGCTATAGCATGTTCATTGTAGGAACTGGATTGCATCAAGATGGAATCTATCTACCTCGGTGGTAGAGGAGCAGCCCTATGATGATCATGAGAATCAAGTCCAGAAGTCCATGGCCATGGCAGAGTGAAATAATAGAAAGAGTTTCTATTTAGATTTTCACATTGGACTTGAATCGAATGATTACATCATATGACAGAGACTAGGGTTTGACGAGTTCACCTTAACCCTAATCTGATCGGGGCTCAAGATAGAAGAACTTAATCACACAGGTAGCTGCACCAAGAGGTTCGCATTCAGCTCTGATGGGTTGCCACCATATACTGCTAGGTGTCACTGGTGGATTTTGGGAGCAATTAGAATGATTTAGATGATCGATCATTCTAGCTGTTCGAATCAGAAGAGTTCTGATCCATCGAAAGGAGTTTCGATGATGTCGATGATAGAGATCATGACATATCCCATTACCATACAGAACTGAACCTAACTGGGTCACACAAACAAGGGTTTGAATCTGGTGATCATCAATTGAACTGATCTAGTTCAATTGATCTGAATGAGATTCAATTAGGTTCAAGGAAAATCGTGCTAGCACTCGATTGAACCTAACGTTCTTCTTTTACTATCATAAATAAGTTGTCCTGACTGAGCCAAAGGAGTTTGTGCTCAATCAGAGGCCTTCATATGGTCTGACTGGAGGTTGTCCAAGTCAGAAAAGGTTGTCTTATTTTGTAAGACATTACCTGCCATTTTTGGTCACCTGCCATTTCTTGTTCTTTGACTTTGGTCAAAAGTCTACCTTTGACTGGTCAAATGTTGACCATTGATACTTTGACTTTTGATCCACATGTCATGCACCTATTGGAGAGCTGGTGGGGGCCTGTCCCCCTGCCAGAACCTGGCAAGGAGGAGGGCGCACGCCACCCTTGGCGTGTGCCCAAGTTGGAGGCGCCTAGGAGTCCTTGTTGGACAAGGACTCCATCTCCTTTTTGGATTCCAATTAGAGTTCTCCTAAGAACCAACTTTGACTGGTCTTAGGCACCCTCTAAGGAGGAATCCAGGGGACTCTATTTCATCAATCAGATTTAGATCTGATTTCACAAAGAGTTGTGATTGGTTGGGAAGAAGAGGAGTTGGATCACAGATAGTCTATAAATAAGACCCTGCGCCCAACTCAAAGAGAAATTGAAATTCCCATGCCCCAAGGCTGCCTCTCCCCTCTTCCTCCATGCCAAACCCACCTTCTCCCTCTCCTCTCCACATGTCCAAAAGGAGTTTTGGACCTTGGTTGGTGCAATCCAGATCAAGAGAAAGGCGACTGAAAGCTAGAAGGCTGCGCTGCTGCAAAGGACGACTGCTGATCTTCAAAAGGAGTTTTGAAGATCCTCCAGATCAGATCCAGATCTAATTTTTGGAGATGTGATAGAGAAGAAGAGGATCTCTAGATCCAGCCCGAGTGGATACCGATAGAGGCCAGGCACTTTCGTGGCTAGATCCAGAACCTTCCACTGCTCACAGGATCATCATCGGATAATAAGATTACCCACTTCAAGGTAAATTAAATTTGATTTAATTTATCTAATTTTATTTTAATTATTAAAATAATAAGAATTAGATCTGAAATATCCCAGATCTGATCTAGATCGAAGTGAAAAAATTTTAAAATATATCTCTTGATTTGATCAGATTTGAACGAACCTGGTCCAAAAAATCAGGATTTTTCTTCAAGAACTCTATGGTATATAAACCAGGATATTATAACTTTTACAATTGAAGTGAATACAATTAAGCTTTTCTCTCTATCTCTCTTCTCTTTTCTCTTTGGTTCCAACATCAAAATCCTAGCTTCTCTCATCTTTCTTAGATCTTCTTCAGTTTGCTAGATTAACACCCAGATTCATGCAAGAGATCAGATCTACGACTATGGCTCCGAGCAGCCATAGGAACAATAATTAGTATCAGAACTAGGTGATGCCTGGGATGTTGTGAACAATAATTGGTATCAAAGTAAGGTTGAGCATGAAAGACGAAGAAGATAAGTTTTTAGCAGAGATCAGCAGTGAGATTCAGATCTAAAGGCTTTCTCCAGGCTTCGTGAGAAAGGAAGAAATCACAGGACTGCTGTCCACCGCCCCTAATCAAGGTATTTCTTAGATCTATCTATTTGCTATTATTTGATTCAGATTAATCATGGAGAACAGCGGGTTGAAGGTAAGATTAGAGAAATTTGATGAAAAGAGAAGTTTCATGATGTGGATGGTAAGGATGGAGGATCTGCTGGTTTAGATGAGGTTGGATTCGATCTTGGAAGATAGGTCAGAGGAGATCATAGATAAGGAGTGGATGTCCTTGGAGAAAAGGGCATGTGCCACGGTTAGGGCTTGTTTGGTGGATGGGGTTTGTATAGTGTGTTGGAGGAGAGAATACCCAAGGGATTATGGTCGAGGTTGCAGCAGTTGTACATGGAAAAGAACATGTGCAATAAGTTGATGCTGAAGAAGCAATTGTATAGCCTTCGAATGTAGGAGGACAAGAATGTTGCGGGGCATATTCAGCGGTTCGATCGGATGAGCATAAACTTGCTCAATATAGGGGTGGATTTAGAAGAGGAGGATAGGAGTCTATTATTGCTGTGTTCGCTATCCGAGAGCTTCGATCCATTGGTGACAATTTTACAGTATGGTAAGGAGACACTGGTGTACAAGAAGATCATATCAGTACTCAGGTCCAATGAGCAGCAGGAATGGATGATGAAGTGGGAGGTCTTCCAGGAGAGTCTTGTGGTTTTAGAGAAGCACAAGAAAGAAAAGAAGAAGGACAAACAAAGGGACAGCAAGAGGTCCAAGAGATGCTTCAAGTGTGGTGAAGCAGGATACTTTAAGCGAGAGTGTCCACTTTAGAAGAAGTGCAATGGAGGAGAAAGCTCGAATTTTATTAGTACAGTCACTGAAAGTGAAAATTTAGATGAGCTCTTGGTGGTCTCAAAGGAGCCTGTAGGGTGCGGTGTATCTGAGATAGTTTCAGATAGGTCTACGGAGTGCAGAGGTCTGAAGGATTAGCGATGGTATTTGAGGTACAGCGGTAGGTCCAGTAGTGCAGCGATAGGTGGTTGGCCTTAGGAGACTTGAAGATAGAGTCAGCTTCTATGACATCAGGGGGACTTCAGTTCCAGGTGGAGCATTGGGCAGAGGTGGCTTGACAGGTGGAGGAAGTTATGACCAGGGTTCAGAGCAGAGGGATGCAGAGTGAGGACCTATATCTCAGCACCAGTGCTAGGGCTATATAGATCCAGGTGGAGAGGATTATGTAGGGAGATAGGCATGGCTCTAAGGGGATAATGTCAGGTGGAGCATAAGGATATATGGTGAGTGCCAGTAAAGGAATGTTGCATGATCTCCAGGAAAGTTTAGGACAAGTGATGTAGCTGCCAAGCAGAAGGATACCTTTAAATTCAAAGATGGTGCAGAGAAACAAGTCAAGGACTTCAGCAGTGGAGGCAATCATCTCGAATGCCTCAAAGGGAGCTCAGCAGTTGAAGAAAAATGGCAGTGGCAAGGTGAGCGCAAGGGGCTATCAGGACATGCAGGGATAGCAGGATCATGCAAGAGGATGTTACCAGGTGTGCCAAGGCTTGCACGCACCAAGGTGGAGATTGTAGGTGGTGTGGTGCTCCCAAGCCTTGGGAGGCCACGGGTGGAGCCAGGGTGAGGGCTCCGAGGAGGCTAGGATACGTGTGGTCCTAGGTCTAGGATAGGAGTTATCCTAGGGTGGAGACAGCATGTAACTCTCCACAGACTTGAGGTTCAGTTATTGAGGGCCTCAAGGGGCTTGGTTGGTGCTTTGGTGATCTAGAATTCAAGATGGAGCAAGGAACCAAAGTCTGGGAATCAAGACTGCAGAAAGAAGATTTTCTACATGTTAGATGGCTCAGTTCAAAACTGGGTCGGCTAAGTCTCAAAGCATAGGCAAAATAGAGAGCTGAGCATTCGAGACTGCAGGCACGGCATAGGACTGGGCCGGCTCAGTGTTAGTCGGCTTAGTGCTGAGATTGAGCCAGCTCAGCGCATGGGTAGAGTTACATGAGGGTCTATTTTGGACTAGGGTATGGGTTGATCCTAGGGGTCTTAAGGCCTGGTTTGAGAGGTCTTAAGGGGGCTAATTCATGTATGGGTTGGGATTAGATCAAGAGGATGAGAGCATGTGAGACTTGGGCTCGGTGAGTGCTTTCATGTATTGGGTTAGCCTAAGGAAGTTTTTGAGCTGGGGTTTATTAGGGTTCATGTGGAAACTTTAGGGTATATAAATCAGGATATTGTAACTTCTATAATAGAAGTGAATACAATTGAGTTTTTCTTTCTAACCCTCTTCTCTCTTCTCTCTGGTTCCAACACTAAAATCCTAGCTTCTCTCATCTTTCTTAGATCTTCTTTAGTTTGCTGGATTAACACCCAGGTTCATGCAAGAGATTGGATCTACGGTTATGGCTCCGAGTAGCCGTAGGAACAATAATTGGTATCAGAGCTAGGTGATGCTTGGGATGTTGTGAACAACATACAATTCTTCTTTCTTTAGGATTTATTATTTTGACTGGGCCCAGAAGCCCCAATATGAACCCATTCGTACTGCTAAACCAAATTCAACTTTCGATACTGATTATCGAAGTTGGGTAGATAAATCTTCACCATCTAATAGTGATAGGAGCATTTAGGATTTAGCCTTAATTTGAGAAAAGAGAACAATAACCTATGTATATGAATTATTTTAAGCCTAAAGACTTGGACTTTAGTCTAAAGGTTCTTCCACTATTTTATTCGAATTGGTAGCCTCTACCTACAATTCGAGAAATTACTTTAATTCCCTAGTAGGTACTTGAATCCACATAGACTACTCATAAGCCCAACTATGGTTGGTCAATCCATGTACACCCAAGGGTAGGTTCATAACTAATTGTTTCTCCAAACAACTTTTAGTAATTTAATTTTTTCCCAGAAATCTAATCAGTAGGCTAGGGACCACTCTAAGGATCCGGCTTGGTCCAACCATTAACATGAGCATACTTAGTGCATCTAACTAATGAATGATTAAGCCCAACTATGGTTGGTTAATCTAACCACCATTAGAGAGACACATCCAAATCGTCATACGACGAATGATAATTCCATTAGTCAACAAGCACCAGGCCTATGGGCCTCCAATGATTATTGAGTTAATGGACTCATTATCAAATACCTTAATGGGAGGCTATGACTCTGTTATCTCCATAATATCATCATTTTAAGGATCTAATAATTTTAGAGGATTTAAATTATTAGTGATTTAAGAATAGAAAGGACATGGACTAATTTGCTCCCACTGACTTCACCAAGTCAAGTTCTCCTACTGACTTCACCAAGTCAAGTCCTCCCGCTAACTTCACAAGTCACTGATGAGGATTAGGATCAATTTTGGTCCATGGGCACCTAAATCAGTCTCATTGAATAAAATCAATTTCACTGATTTCCTATGTGACATGGATTAGCATGAATCAATGAGCAACCTAATCAAGACTTGATTAACCATATTGGCCAGATAAGTGAGATCGATGGGAGGGTTTTGCCAAGGCTTGCCTTAGACACTATTAGAAATGGCCAGGTAAGCGGGCTACCAATTAAAAACCATCAATCTAGAATGCCAGACTTATCTTAAACACCAATTAATTTGTCAGTTTTGATTTGGTCTGCTTAAAGACTCAGGCTCGACCATTGAGCCACGATCAGGTCCATTTGTTAGATATATGGACTTTGATCAACTATAACTATTGAATTGATCTATAGAAAAAAAATGATCTAATCCTAATTAACTATTAATTA
Source organism: Cocos nucifera (assembly GCA_006176705.1). Classification (NCBI taxonomy): domain Eukaryota; kingdom Viridiplantae; phylum Streptophyta; class Magnoliopsida; order Arecales; family Arecaceae; genus Cocos; species Cocos nucifera. Next base: position 174,709 of record QRFJ01000822.1, read on the forward strand.
GGTTTGATCAATTTCTTCACTAAGTCCATATTTAATCTAACCCTAGGTCTAACCCAATTAATGATCTGAACAAAACTAACCCATTTAACCTTTAACCCAAGTTTTATGAAATTATCTTAGGATCTTCAAATCACAAACCTAGATCCTAAACAATCACTTAATTCTCAATTAAGTTCAAAGTTTGGGTTTATGGAATCTCAGAACTAGTTTTTGATTTTATTATTTAAAATATTTTTAAATTGTAAATAATTTACATTGAATCATATTCAATACATGGTTTTGATTTGATTTGTTTTATTGTTTAGATCATGTCCTAGGGTTTTGAATCTAGGATTTTGTAGAAAGTAAGTTCATAATTTAAAATTCTACAAAACAAATACGTCATACATATTCATTCTAGATTCAAAAATAAAAGCTACATATCCAACATATGCAACATAAGGATCTAGATCTAAACATGAAACATATCACATGGATCACATCTAAATGATCAAAATCAGATCATAAACCATTTAAATTTAGATTTAAAATCTAAAAATAAATCATAAATCACTTTAGATCTTATCTAATATATTTATAACTTAGGTTTCTTGGATCAGCACATACTAGGATAATCTTTTCACTGTAAGGGATAAACCTTATAGTAGGACAACCTTATGGCAGTATGTGCAATCCTAATATTATTTAGATATAATCTAAATAGTCTAAAATAGATCAAACATCTATTTAATTTTAGATTTAAATCAAAAAATTGAATCATAAATTTTCTTAAATCTAATCTAAATTATTCATAATTCAGATTCAAATCAGCACATACTAGGATAATCTTTTCATTATAAGGGGTTAACCTTAGAATAGGACAACCTTATGGCAGTATCTGCGATCTTTAATTAATTTTAATTTTTAAATTTATTTTTAAGTATACATGAACATGTTATAAAAGAACCTAGATGCTCTGATACCACTGTTGAAAAACATGCAGGGTTTCATGCATAAATTTCAAAATTTTTTCAAAATATAGAGCAGTGGAAAATATAGATTAAACTATTTAATCTACAACATGAATGTAATCAAATTATAAAACCCCTATATCAAGGATCTATAACATGTTATGATGTAAATATAAATCCTAAAATTAAATTAATCATAAGTGGTATTGATCATATCAATATCTAGATCTAGAATAATTTTAGATCTAACCCTAGATCGCATCTAGGTCACCAAGAGATCAGATCTCTTACCTTTGCGTGGGTTGAGAACTCTATGGTTGAATCTATTATTGTCTTTGGAGCCGCATAAGCATCCAGCTTCTACAGGTGATCCACACGAACCTGCAACATAGATTGGAGGTTCATCGAACGAAGATCCGCTCAAAGTACTAGCTTCTTATGGATCCCTCTTGATGGTCAATCAAATAAGTATTTTTCAGATCTCTTGGACTCTTTAGGAGATGAAGAATATATAGAGGATTGAGGAAGAAATCCAACTTTTGGATCTCCTAAAAAATAGAAATAAAAATATATGAAAAAAATCCTAGGAGAAGATAAATCTTCTCCTTTAGGACATCAACGGTTGATGTCCTGAAAACATCTCTATGCTAGGATCAGAGGAGACCTTCTCCTCTAGATTTTTTTCTATTTTTTTTAGATCTTAAACCCTCTAATTTTTCTCATAAAAATCTCATAAAAGGATGGAGAAGAAGGGCTCTCAAGGAAACCCAAAGAGAAGACCTTCTTCTCTTCTTCTTCTAGCATTTGGACATGACCAGATCATATCCAAAAATGATCATCATGCCTCAACACCTAGGAGCATAGATCCCATGCCCTCTTCATCTATCTTTTTTAGATCTTTATCATATAAAAATCACATAAAATAATGAAGAAGAAGATACTCAAAAGAAAATAAAGAGAAGACAATCTTCTCTTAACTTTGTGCCTTCATGACATCAATGATTGATGTCCAGATGAAGACCTTTTCTCTATGAATCTTGGTGCCATCTTTCCTCAAGCCCTATCTCTCTCTCTCTCTCAGATTTTTATCATATAAAAATCACACAAGAAAACAAGGGAAGGTTAGAAAATAAATCTCTAAGGGAAAATAGATTTTTCTCTTACCTTTGTCTTCATTAAGACATGAACTTTTCATGTCATAATGAAATCCATTTCTCCAAGGAAGTAGGTGCCCATAACCCCCATCCCAAACCTTCTCTTCCTTCTAGTTTTTACCATGGGAATTCTAGAGTTTTTGATGCAATAAAATACTTAGAAGGGGGTGGCACAAAAGATGTCGTAAGACTAGCTCAAAAGACCTAGTCAAAGAAGGAAACCTTAGGAGTCCAACTCTTGGACGCCCCCCCTCCTAAAATTTCTGTGTGAAGACCATATCCCATGAACAAGAAAAATGAAGAAAGGGGCAAATAAGATAGAAGGGCATGGGTAGAGTTGGCGCATAAGGGAGGGAGGACTTTGGGTCAAAGAAGACTCTTCTAAGTAGGAAACAATTTTCAACTTCCTTGTACTTTTGACCAAGTCAAAATATATTCCAAATAATCTGATAGGTGGGGCATGGGGACCTATCATTGGCAAGGAAAATCTCATGTAAAGATCTGAAAAAATAAAAGTGGGCGTTGGCTTTCATTGGCACAAGGAAGGGAGAGAGTCCCAGTCCAACTAGGGCTCCTATTTGACTAGGTCAAAGCCCAGTTTAAATCATATTTAAACTAGATTAAACACAACCAATTAAAAGTGATCCTACTCTAATTAGAATCCTAATTAAATCAAATTAAATCATATTTAATTTTGATTTAAATTCTAACTCAATTAGAAATTAGGTGCACTCAAATCCTGGTTTAACAAGGACTTATTCTTCCTTTCGATTAACTTATCCAATAAACCAATTGGACTTAATCCAATTAAGTCCAAACTAATTCTAATTGAATCTAATTCAATTAGACTTGATCTTAGCATGATTGCTCAATCAAATTAAGTCAATTAGCAATTTAATTGCTAATCAATCCTCCTGCAACACTTGCATTAGGTCAAATATCAATCGCATTGAATGTTTGACCTCGAAATGATTCGCAATCATCGATTAACCATCTGATCAGATTACAAGCTCTAATGTGCGTGAGCCCATAGGTTCGAACCTAAGTCGATGGCATAGAAACCAATTTCTATACCAATCGAACTTACCATCTAGCAATGGTTTTCGATGTCCGGATAGGTCGAATGTATGCAAAGCAACATTCTTAGAACCCTGGCCCATGGTTACCGTATAATTCATTTCTTTGATCAATAATGCTCAAGATGACTTCGAGTACACTATCAGCACTCATACAAGTCATCACTACTGTGTCTCAAAATTTTGCAAATCTCGTGATACCTCACGAGGTTTATCCAGGCCTAGGTTTTGCTAAATTAAAATATAACAAGTCATTCTCTTTCTGAAGTTAATCAGGAGTGGTCAATCCCATCTTGACTTATACACTAACTTAACAAGTACTTGACTGTACCCAAAAATCTTTCAAGCCTATATTAGAAATACAGGTAGTCTGGCACCAAAGTATAGTGAGTTGCTTGCAAGTCACTATGGTGATCTCAGGTCGTAGGGACACTTAAATTCATTGGCCTTAGCTAGCTACTCTTGACAGTAGAGTGCTACATTAGTCACATTCAATATAGATAAACTGCTATATCTTACCTGGATGCCATACCAATATCTCCACACCACTTGGTTATGAGGACAACTAACACATATGGCATACAACGATCTACACTCGATAAGTTGTCATCCTTGTTAATAACTTATCATTTGATCGTGAACAATTTAAGAACCATTCGATAAATCCTTCTTTATTGGTTGATTATGGTTCTAAGGACTTCATCATAATTTAGGAGTTCATTTAAGAAAGATAAAACTTTTATGATGAGCCAGCCAAATAACTATTATTATTAGATCATTCATATACTAATTCCAATCATCTACTACATAGATGATTGGCTTTAAGACATATTTTCTAACATATTTAATCTACAAACATGATCTAATCCAATTAGATCCTTGATCAATTCTTTTTGTGTGTGATCCATTGGGTTCCACATCTAGCCAGCAGTGGATCTGGGTGCAATTTGACCTAATTTGGTTAAAACTTAACCAAACCAAATTAGGTCAAAACTTGCTAACCCAATTTGATCAATTAGAACTCTTTCTAAATTAATGATCAAATTAAATTTTTTAATTTGATCAAACCCACAAGACAAGATTGACGTCTAGCAATATATCATATCTACCTAGAAGATATAAATTTTGATAGAAATACCAAAAATATCCTTCAATGGAAAGTTACCATGCAACAGGATCCTTCAATTACCCTACATCCTGAATATGACTATGGATATGGAATCATGTCAAATCCATTTCATATTCATTTTTCTTTCAATCATATAATGATGATTCAATTAATAAAATATTTAAAATTATTTCTAATTTTTATCATGCTTTGATCAAAGTCTTCCTGAATCATCATTCGATTGAAGCAAGTTGGATGCGATCTCCTCTTACTAGGAGTGATTGATTCCTTGTTGACCTACTCATAACCTCCATATGCAATCCACCATATCCAGATCACTCCGTACATGACTAAGTCATAAATGAGTATGAACCAAAATATGGATTCATGCATACAAGGTTCTATGGTAGTCTTAGGTCAAAGGATTACATGTATAACTCCCACTATGAGTACCATCTACTGACATATAGATAAGATTCCATTAGATATTCTCAAGTTGGATCTATTCAGTGAACTCATTCACTAATAAGCATTCACATCCTTATATTAGAGTCATACACAAGTGATAGGAAGATCAATCACCCTCTTCATTAATTATACATAGGATGTGCCAGTCTTATCGAAAATATTGATCCCCAACTTAATATTCCACCGATCAGAAATATTTAAATTAAGATTTTAAGATTTTAGGTCTCATTGATATGATCTCATCATAACCCTAAAATCATAGCTCTAATATATGGGGTTCATCATAATCTTAAATAAATAATTAAGATGCAGCATATGATAAAATAAATAACTTTATTTATTTGAAAATATCATTACATGAGTTTGAAAGACAAAAGAATAGTCCATCAAAATGCAAATTTTGATTGGCTTGAGGGCATATTTTTTTCAATCTACCACTTGCACTAAAATCAATCACTCTTATATTTTAATCCCATACAATCAAGGTGGCGATCGAACTGTTGTTGTGATAGAGCCTTAATGAACGGATCTGCTATATCATTCTTTGTATCTACTCATTCAATCACAACATCTTGTCTCTCGATTATTTCACGAACGAGATGGAAGAATCTTAGAATATGCTTGGACTTATGATGAGATCTTGGTTCCTTTGCTTGAGTAACTGCTCCAGTATTATCACGGTAAAGTGGTACTGGGTTCTGAATCTCAGGAATAATATTCAATTCAGTGATGAACTTCTTCATCTAGATAGCTTCCTTGGTGGTTTCACTATAGCTATGTACTCTGCCTCAGCAATTGAGTCAGCTACAGTCGGCTGCTTGGTACTCTTCCAACTTATTGCTCCACCATTCTAAGTAAAGACGTATCCTAAAATGGATTTGCTATCATCTGGGTCTGATTGAAAATTAGAGTCAGAATATCCTTCTAGTTTGAGATCAGATCCACCATATATCAAAAAAATATTCTTAGTCCTTCTTAAGTACTTAAGAATATTTTTCACAGCTTTCCAATGATCCTCTCTTGGATCAACCTGAAATCTACTGGGTATGCCTAAAGCATAAGCAACATATAACATGGCATATATTATTGATCCTACAGTCAAAGCATAAGGAATAGAATTCATTCTATTTCTCTCTTCAGGTGTCTTAGGAGACATCTTCTTAGAGAGATGTATGCCTTGACTCATGGGTAAGTAATCTTTTTTACTCCCATCCATACCGAACCTTTTTAGTATTAGGTCAATGTACCTAGACTGGGATAAGCATACCACTCTCTTAGATCTATCTCCATAGATCTTTATTCCAAGTATATAGGATGCTTCTCCCAAGTCTTTCATGGAAAACTTATTTGATAGCCATGAAGGAAAATCCTGATTTCCCAGACCAGGTTCATTCAGATCTGATCGGATCAAGAGATATATTTCAAAAACTTTTCTCTTTGATCTGAATCAGATCTGAGATGTTTTAGATCTAATTTTTATTATTCTAATAATTAAAATAAAATATAGATAAATTAAATTAGATTTAATTTACCTTGATGTAGGATAATCCTATTATCCATTGATGATCCTATGAGCAGCGGAGGGTTCTGGATCTAGCCACGCAAGTGCCTGGCCTCTATCAGTATCCACTTGGATTGGATCTGGAGATCCTCTTCTTTCCTATCATGTCTCCAAAAATTAGATCTAAATCTAATTTGGAGGATCCTCAAAATAGCTTTCAAAGATTAGCAGTTGTCCTTTGTAGCAGTGCAGCCTTCTAGCTTTCTGTCGCCTTTCTCTCACCTAGATTGCACGAACTTAGATCCCAAACTTCTTTGGGGCATGGAGAGGAGAGGGAGAAGATGAACTTGGCATGGAGGAGGAAGAGAGAGGTAGCCTTGGGGTGTAGAGAATTGTTCTTTTTTTTTTGAGTTGGGCATAGGATCTTATTTATAGACTATGCATGATCCAACTCCTCTTCATCCCAACCAATCACAACCCTTTATGAAATCAGATCTAAATCTGATTGGTGGGAATAGAGTCCCTTGGATTCATTTTTAGATGGTGCCTAAGACCAGTCAAAGTTGGTTCTTAGGAGGAGTCTAATCAGAATCCAATAAGGAGATGGAGTCCCTGTCCAACAGGGACTCCTGGGTGCCTCAAGCTTGGGCGCACGCCATCCTTGGCGTGCCCTCCCCTT
>QRFJ01000822.1:182644-229523 GCA_006176705.1 Cocos nucifera
GAATCTAATTTGGAGGATCTTCAAAATAGCTTTCGAAGATCAGCAGTTGTCCTTAGCAGCAGCGCAGCCTTCTAGCTTTCTATCGCCTTTCTCTTGCCTAGATTGCACCAACTTAGATCCCAAAGTTCTTTGGGCATGGAGAGGAGAGGGAGAAGATGAACTTGGCATGGAGGAGGAAGAGAGAGGCAGCCTTGGGGCGTAGAGAATTGTTCTTTTTTTTTGAGTTGGGCATAGGGTCTTATTTATAGACTATGCGTGATCCAACTCCTCTTAATCCCAACCAATCACAACCCTTTGTGAAATTAGATCTAAATCTGATTGATGGGAATAAAGTCCCTTGGATTCATCCTTAGATGGTGCCTAAGACCAATCAAAGTTGGTTCTTAGGAGGAGTCTAATTAGAATCCAATAAGAAGATAGAGTCCCTATCCAACAAGGACTCCTGGATGCGGTGCCCTCCTCCTTGCCAGTTTCTGGCAGGGGGACAAGCCCCAACCAGCTCTCCAATAGGTGCGTGACACATGGACAGAAGTCAAAATATCAATGGTTAACATTTGACCAGTCAAAGGTTAACTTTTGACCAAAGTCAAAGGATGAGAAATGGCAGGTGACCAAAAATGGCAGGTATTATCTTACAAAATAAGACAACCCTTTTTTGATTTGGACAGGCTTCAGTCAGACCAAGTGAAGGCCTCTAATCAAGAACAAATTCCTTTGGCTCAGTCAGGACAACTATTTATGATAGTAAAAGAAGAATGTTAGGTTCAATCGAGTGCTAGCACGATTTTCTTGAACCTAATTGAATCTCATTCAGATCAATTGAGCTGGATCAGTTCAATTGATGATCACCAAATTCAAACCCTTGTCTGTGTGATCCAGTTAGGTTCAATTCTATATGGTAATAAGATATATCATGATCTCTATTATCGATATCATTGAAACTCCTTTCGATGAATCAGAACTCTTCTGATTCGAATAGCTAGAATGATCGATCATCTAAATCATTCTAATTGCTCTCAAAATCCACCAGTGATACCTAGCAGTATATGGTGGCAACCCATCAGAGCTGAATGTGAACCTCTTGGTGCAGCTACCTGTGTGATTAAGTTCTTCTATCTTGAGCCCTGATCAGATTAGGGTTAAGGTGAACTCGTCAAACCCTAGTTTCTATCATATGATGTAATCATTTGATTCAAGTCCGATGTGAAAACCTAAATAGAAACTCTTTCTATTATTTCACTCTACCATGGCCATGGGCTTCTAGACTTGATTCTTATGATCATCATAGGACTGCTCCTCTACCACCAAGGTAGATAGATTCCATCTTGATGCAATCCAGTTCTTACAATGAACATGCTATAGCCAACATACACCTCAGGATCTTGAATGGCTAGGAGATCAAGTTATGGTGTAGTCAAACTATAACACCCTCAAGGTGAACTACCGATGCACCTCAGGTCAAAGAACTAGACACACCACTGTAGCATCGAGTCAATCATTGACGAGAAGGTAGACTTTCTAATGACTACTCGAGATGGTCACGCTCAGTGTCATCGTTCTCTAATGAGTATCTGTACTCTCGCTCTGATGTCTCCACATCGTAGACTTAATACTCATCTACTAAAGAAAAGCGATTGTACACCAACCTTCCGGATCAATCACCATCCTTGTGATGATCCTATGGTCGGGAGCATTTTATGAGTTAATAATGATTATTCATGTCTTAAATTTTCAACTCTTAAAAATATGAATTATCATTACCATTAACTCAAAGGATATATCACAGACACTAAATACACAAATATGATAGAAAATAATCCATTTTATTGGTTATAGTCAAAATTATAATTTTGCCCTTAGAAGTGTATTATAAGTGTCAGCCAATTCTGGCTTCTAGGGCACATATATCTAACAAGCCATAACTTGACTAATTGCAACATTAGGATATCATTTCCAATAAGGAGTATGTCATCTACATACAGAATCAAGAAAACTGTGGCACTTCCACTAGTCTTCTTGTACACACATGATTCATCCACATTCTTGATGAAGCCAAACTCTTTGACTGTAATATCAAAGCGGATGTTCCAACTTCTTGAAGCTTGCATTAATCCTTAAATGGATCTCTTAAGCTTGTATACCAGATTTGGTCTCTCATTTGAGATAAATCCCTCTGGCTGTGATATGTAGACCTCCTCCTCAAGGAAACCATTAAAGAAAGCGATCTTCACATCCATTTTCCATATTTCATAATCATAGTATGCTGCTATGGCAAGCATAATCCAAATTGATTTGAGCATGGCAATAGGTGAGAATGTTTCATCATAATCTACATCTTGTTTTTGCCTGAAACCCTTAGCCATTAATATGGCTTTATAGGTTTCAACTTGGCCATCCGCTCCAATCTTGTTCTTATAGACCCATTTGCACCCAAAGGTTTCACACTCTGTGGTGCATCTACCAAAGTCCATATTTTGTTGGTGTATATAAAGTTCATTTCGAATTGCATGGTAGCCAGCCATTTGTTTGAGTCCCTACTCATGACAGCTTTCTTATAGGTTAGAGGTTCATCATTCTCAATGACTTGGACTTCATTATTCTCAATAATGAACCTATACCTTATAGGTGCATGTCGCCCTCTATCAGACCTATGGATTGGAGTTGTGTGTTCCTATTCTTCCTAATTTATATGTTTATTTGCTTGAGAAATATCTATTTATTTGTCTTGAACTTCACTAAGTTCAATGTTTCTCCCACTGTCTCTTTCTAGGATAAACTCTTTCTCCATGAAAGTGGCATGCCTATTTTTAACTATCCTTTGTTCAATAGGATGGTAGAATAGCTATCTCATACTATCTCTAGGATATCCTACAAATAGATATTTATCTGCTCTAGCATCTAGCTTATGTCCAAAATTTCTTTTAACATATGCTGGACAATCCCATATCTTAAGATACTTAAGATTAGGTTTCTTACCTCTCCATATCTCATATGGAGTGCTAGATACAGACTTAGAAGGTACTCTATTCAAGATATATACTATGGTCTTTAGGGCACAACCCTAGAAGAAAATAGGTAACTCTATGAATTACATCATGGATCGTACCATATCCAAATAAGGTACGATTCCTCTTTTTTGCTACACCATTTAACTATGGTGTATAAGAAGAAGTTCATTCAGAGAGAATTTCTTTTATTTTAAGATAGTTTAGAAACTCACTAGATAAGTATTCTCCTTTTCAATCAGATCGAAGGATTTTTATACTTTTTTCAGTTTGTTTCTCGACCATACTTTGATATTCTTTGAATTTATCAAAAATCTTGAATTTATGTTTCATAAGATACACATATCCAAACCTAGATAAATTATCAGTAAATGTTATAAAATAAGAGTATCCTCCTCTAGCCTGAGTTGTCATAGGATCACATACATCTATATGTACTAGTCCTAATAACTCACTTATCCTTTCTCCATGTCCACTAAATGGAGTCTTGATCATTTTACCGATGAGACATGATTCACAAGTTCCTAATAATTTATAATCATAAGGATCAAAGAACTTTTTTTTGTATAACTTGTTAATCCTGTTCTCACTAATATGATCAAGTTGACAATGTCAAAGTAAAGTATTATTTATGTTCTCTCTTTTATGCTTTCTATTTTCATCAACATGAAAAACATTGTCATTCAAACATAGAGTCAACAAACCATTATTAAAAATAGCCATTGTATATAATTTCATTAGAATATTTGATAGAGCAACCATTGCTCGTTACATCAAGATTATATCCTTCTTTTAATAACAAGGGTATAGATATAATATTTCTAATGATCTTAGGCATATAATAATAATTTATCAACTTTAAATCTTCCATGAAGGTAACTTCAAAATATTTGTCTCTATAGCTTTCGCTTAGATGGACTCTCCTCTAGCACCATAGAGTTTGAAGTCATCCATTTTCAAAGTCCTAATTTTCTGCAGTCCCTGCAAAGATTTGCAGATATGAAAATCACAGTCGGTATCTAATACCCAAGAGTTTGAAATGGAAGAATTCAATGACAATATTGTATGTATATCATACATGACTTTTGGAGCATTATTTGCACCGATCTTCATAGTTGCAAGATAAGCTTGAAATTCTTTTTCCAATGATCTATTTTGCTATAGTGAAAATAGGTCATCTATCCAGAGTCCTTCTTCCCCTTCTTCTTCTTATTTATGCTACCTTTAGGGTTCAACCTCCTCTTAGAACCCATTTTGCCTACCTTCTTCTTGGAGATCCCATCTACAAGAAGAAGAGGAGCCTTATCCTTCTTGATATGGCTCTTTGCTATTTTGATTATATTTAACAGCTCAGGCAAGAAAGTATTCAATTTGTTCATGTGATAGTTCACGATAAACTAAGAAAATGATTCTGAGAGTGATTGTAGGATTAGATCCTGACTCAACTCTTTATCCATGTTAAAACCTAATTGACTTAATCGAGTGATTAGATCAATTACCATCAATACATGATCTTGCACGGATGAACTCTCTGCTATCTTGGAATGGAATAACTGCTTAGATATCTTATATCTGGTAGTTCTACTTTATTCTCCATAAATCTCTTTTAGGTTGAGCAATATGGACTGAGTGTCCATGCCATCATGCTGCCTCTATAACTCATTACTCATGAAAGCAAGTATGATGCACTTGACAATAAGAGAATCATTTTGCCACATCTTGTATGCGGACTTTTCTTCCTCTATAGCATCATTTCCTAATGGCTCAAGATTAGGAGCATTAAGAATATAGAAGAGTTTTTCTTGATTGAGTACTATTTTTAGATTTCTCAGCCAATCCACAAAGTTAGGATCGGTCAACTTGTTTGAATCCAAAATTGAATGTAGTGAAAGTGAAGAAGCTATTTATTCTACATAATAAAAAATATTACATAAGCAAACAACCCATGATGATATATACAATTAAATTAGAACTTTAATTTAATTATATCTCCCACTATTTTATCGAATATCATAATCCTCAAATATGATAATTGAGAAAATCTAATCATTTTTCTTAGTGCGATTGAGATCCTAATTCCTTATAGAAGGTCTTATAGTTGCACAACAAATCTTTTATAAGTTCAAAGGTAGGAAACTCTTTTCAATTGCATCTCATGTAATTCTCAATATATTCTTGATCTCTAAAATATTAATAGCCTTGTCTTAGCACAACAAACTATAATATTTTAGTAAAGTAGGATCCTTCATTTCTATATAGTCATAATGAAATATAACTACCATTGTGGTTATACAACAAAGCAGTATATCCAAAATGCTGTAAGCATTATTATGCACTAGATCAATATTACATCAGTCCCCATAATTGGTCTTGTGGTTGCACAACAAACCTAATATAATTTATGACATAATAATGAACTTGCATGAAGGAAGCCTTAATGTAGTGAATCAAAAGAATCGATCCATCGAGCTGGCTTGGTCCATAATCAAGCCGACTCGATAATGTCTAGCCCGAGCATCATTTTCTATCCGTCTGAGAGAGCTGGCTCGAATCTACCTCAAGTCGGCTCGATCTTACCCCAAGCTAGCTCGGTTGCATGTCCGAGCCAGCTCGACTACATATCGGAGCCAGATTCCAACAGGAATGTCTAAGCATCTAATCTAGAATTAAATCAATCAAATTAGCCAAGTGGGAGAGAGGTAGGGGTCCCTCCATTGCTTTTTTTAGACATCAATGAATTGGCCATGTCAGATAATGAAATCAATTAAAAATCACGTTCTCTTTACCAATCATGAACCACTTTTCTAGACATCAATTGATCAATTTGACATTTAGATTGGTTCTACTATTGATTAATTGCACTTCAACTTAATATAATTTTATAGAGAGCTTTAATTGATCCCATGCACATTCTAATTCAAAATATATAACATACATGAATTAATTATATCAATCATATCAGCATGTATCATCACTCTAGGACAACCATCATCACATAGTGATCATTTGTCACTATGCCAAAGCAACTTTACAGAATGATATACATCATAATCTAATTATGAATAATTAAACATGATCATATCACATTAAAAACATGCTAAAATTTCAAATATAATCATATCATATTGACAATTTTGCCATTAAAGCATAAACATAACAACATATGATTTAGTCTAATAAGGTTTGCTCTGATACCACTGTAGGGTTTGGTGTATAGAGTGGAAGCTTGGATTTCAAAACAAAATTATAAAATCACAAAACCAAACCCAAAACCTAGGACCACTTTATTAGAATTTAAATCATATAATATTTATTTATAACATAAATGAAGGTATTGGAACATACCTTTGATCGCTAAACTCCAACTTGACCTTGATCACCAGCAGTAGTCCATCAGGGGTTCCACTAGGAGCCTACATGTTCACCCTCCAACATTGATCCACAAGAGGATTTGATCAAGACACTAGCACCTCTGATTATTTTTAATTAAAATTCTTATGATAAGAACTTTAATTATTTGGGCAGAACCTCCTTAGCCTTTGCGGTCACCCTTCTTGCCTACCCCTTCTTATCTTTCTTTTCTCCTTGTCCTCCTTTACAATCTTCCTAAGCCCTTGTCCTAAAGTAGACCTTTTGTCCTTAATTAGGATTTATCTTAATAAGGGAAGGAAGAAAGATATTGAACAACTAGGAAGAGTGATAAGAAAGAAAGAAGAGTTCTTAATTGCCTGGACACTATGGAGTGCCCCCTATTTATAATGTACGTAGGGGCATCTCCTTAATTTTCTCATGCCTATTTCTATTTAAAATCTCACACCCATCAGCCTATCTCACACCCCTTCAGAAGAAATTGCCACATGAAATACATAGAATTAATATGAAGAGGTGCCTTAAACTAGGACTCTTTGAATAATTTCTACGTAAGTTTCTTCCGAAGAGTCGCAAGACTTCAATATGTGGTGCCATAAATTAAGGGACGAGATCAAGCTTAGAGGCCATCTAATGGCCTTCAAAAGGTGTGCCAAACATCAGGTGGGCATGGAGATAAGGCATGGAAAAGTCAAAGGCCAAAGGGCCTTTGACTTGGTCCAAGAGGCACTAACAGCAAGGACTCCCATCTTATCCAAATTCTAGGTTTTCTATGGAGGACTTTCACCATCAGAAGGAGTATTCTATGCCTCCCATTAGATCTGATGTTTACATAAAATATTTATGTAAAATAAAATGGATAAGAAGGAAAGAAGAGGCGGCAACCAACTAATGCACCAAGAGTTAATGGCGCATAAAGTTACTCCCCATGCATAAGAGAGAGACTCTCTAGCATGTGGGATTCTGGTATGTGATGCCTAAACCCAAGTCAACAAGCCAAGGGTTAATCCAATTAATAATCAAATTTGATGTGACCTAAATTGAATTTAATTAGTCCAAATTGGAACTTGATTCGAATCTGATTTGAATCTAGGTGCTAGGGTTTGCAATATGTGCTAGCATATTCAACCTGTAAACATGATCTAATCCAATTAGACCCCTGATCAATTTTTTTTGTGTGTGACCCATTTAGTTCCACATCTAGCTAGTAGTGGATCCGGATGCAATTTGACCTAATTTGGTTAAAACTTAACCAAACCGATTTAGATCAAAACTTGCTAACCCAATTTGATCAATAGAACTCTTTCTAATTAACAATCAAATTAAACTATTTAATTTGATTGAACCCACAAGATAAGATTGATGTCTAGCAATGTATCATGTCTATCTAGAAGATATGAAATTTTGATAGAAATATCAAAAATATTCTTCAGTGAAAAGTTATCGTACAATAGGATCCTTCATTCATCCTACATCCCAAATATGATTATGGATATGGAATCATGTCAAATCCATTTTCATATTCATTTTTCTTTCAATCATATGATGATGATTCGATTAATGAAATATTATAAATCATTTCTAATTTTTATCATGCTTTGATTAAAGTCTTCCTAAATCAACGTTTGATTGAAGCAAGTAGGATGCGATCTCCTCTTACTAGGAGTGATTGATTTCTTGTTGACCTATTCATAACCTTCATATGCAATCCACTATATCCAGATCACCCCGTACATGACTAAGTCATGAATGAGTATGAACCAAAATATAGATTCATGCATACAAGATTCTATGGTAGTCTCAAGTCAAAGGATTACATGTACAACTCCCACTATGATAACCATCTATTGACATGTAGATAATACTCCATTAGATATTCTTAAGTTGGATCTATTCAGTAAACTCATTCTCTAATGAGCACCCACATCCTTATGTTAGTGTCATACACAAGCGATAGTGAGATCAATCATCCTCTCCATCAAGCATACATAGAATATGTCAGTCTTACCGAAAACATTGAGCCCCAATTCAATGTTCCATCGATTAGGAATATTTAAATTAGGGTTTTAAGATTTTAGATCTCACTGGTATGATCTCATCATAATCCTAAAATCATAGCCTTAATATATGAGGTTCATCATAATCTTAAATAAATAATTAAGATATAGCATATGATGAAATAAATGCCTTTATTTATTTAAAAATGTCATTACATGAGTTTGGAAGACAAAAGAATAGCCCATCATAATATAAATTTTGATTGGCTTGAGGGCATATTCCTTTCACGGGTCTCATTGCCTAAGCAAGCATTGAGTTTCACGTCAAAAGTGTTAGATGAGCGCCCTAGAAGCTTAATTGGCTGACACTTATAATACACATTCTAGAGGCATTTTTATAATTTTGACTTAAAATTAGTAAAGGATTATTTTTTTCTATCACATTGTGTATAAAGCGTCTATGATACATTCTTTAAGTTAATAGATTTGATAATACATATTTTCAATAGTTGAAAATTTAAGACATGTATTTTCATAATTGACTCATAAATTACTCATGATAGTAGGATCATCATGAGGATAGTGATCGATTCGAAAGATTGATGTACCATCACTTTCTGAGGGTAGAGATATCAAATCCAGAGTATAGGTACTTATTGAGAATGAGGACACTGAGTGTGACCATCTCGAGCAGTCATAAGAGAGTCTACCTTCTCATTGATGACTAAGCTCAATGCTGTAGTTGTGTATTTTATTCTTAGACCTGAGGTGCATCGATAATTCACCTTGGGTGTATTATAGTTTGATTACACCATAACTCAGTCTCCTAGCCATTTGAAATTCTAAGCTGTATGTTGGCTATAGCATACTCATTGAAGAAACTGGATCGTACCAAGATGGGATCTATCAACCTTGGTAGAGGAGGAATAGTCCTATGATGATCATGAGATCGAGTCTTTAAGCCCATGGCCATGGGAATGTGATATAATAGAAAAGAGTTTTCTATTAAGGTTTCACATCAGACTCGAATCAAATGATTCAATCATATGACGGAGTGTTGGGTTTGACGAGTTTACCTTAAACTTAATCCTGTTGGAGCTTATGATAGAGAAACTCAATTACACAGGTAGCTGCACCAAGAGGTTTGCATTTAGTTCTGATGGATTGCCACTATATACTACTAGATATCATTGGTAGATTTTGATAGTAATTATAATGATTTTAATGATCGATCATTCTAATTAGGTGAATCGAAAGAGTTTTGGTCCATTAAAAGATGTTTCGATGATGTCATTGATAGAGATCGCGACATGTCTCATTACCATATAGAACTGAACCTAACTAGGTTACACAAATAAGGATTTGGATCTGAATGTCATCAATTGAGCTAATCCAGTTTGATTGATTTGGATTAAATCCAATTAGATTTAAGAAAATCATGCTAGCACATAATTGAGCCTATTATTCTCCTTCTATAGTCATTTTGGTTCATCTCGACTGAGTCAAATTGGATTTGACTCATCCAAAAATCCTATCTTGATCTGACTGGAGCTAGTTCAAATCAGAAAAGTGTTGTCCTAACCTAATCTAGGCTTGTCCTAATTCATCAGATGGGAACAGGACAAGACCTGCTAATTTCTAGAATTTTTAGGATAAGGGTCAAAGGTTGACCCAGTCGAATTTTCTTCAATCAATTTTCTTTGTGTGTGACTCATTAGGTTCCACATCTAGCCAACAATGGATTCGGGTACAAGTTGACCTAATTTGATTAGAAACCAATCTAACCAATTTAGGTCAAATTGAACTGACCCGATTCGAACAATCAAAATTCTTTCTAACTGATGATCGAATTAAACTATTAAATTCAATTGAACCCACAAGATAAGATTGACATCGAGCAACATATCATGTCCACCTAAAAGATATGAAATTTTAGTGGTGCTAAGGAAATTTTTGTACTAGTCGAAGACGTAAGACAATGATCTTTAGCCCCTGTCTCGACTTACATGCACTTCAAGAATCATTATGCTCCGACTTTTGCTAGCAGTTGCCTATAGTGAGCTGAGGTAACCAGAAGGTTGAAGCTGAGGTCAGAATTTAGGCTGAATTGAAGGTCATCAGAAGGCTAAAGCCAAGATTAAAATTTAGGTCGAGCTAAAGGTCATTAGTGTTAGAAAATGTGTCCTAAAATCAATCATCAGTCTATTGAAGATTGTACTATCTTATAATATGTAAATGATTTATTATAAATAAAAAATTTATTTTGGTATTTTTTATCATAAATCTACATCTTCTAATGAACTACTATGTTGTGATGAAGTCATTAGGACTATTTAGATTCGATAAAGAGAGGATTTATCGATTAGTCCTTAAAATATTCGTAACCAAATGATACGTTGTTAACTAGAATGGTAACGTTTATCAAGTATAGATCGTTGTGTGCTATATAGGTTGGTTGTCTTCTTAATCAAGGGTGTGAAGATACTGGTGTTAGATGAGTGCTCTAGAAGTCAGATTGGCTGACACTTTGTAAAATACTTTCTAAGAGCATTTTTATAATTTTAACTTAAAATTAATAAAAAAGTTATTTTTTATCATATTATGTATTTAAAGTATCCATGATATATCTATTGAATTAACGAGCATGATAACATATATTTTTAAGAGCTGAGAATTTATAACATGTGTTATTATAATTAACTCATAAATTGCTTTCAATCATAGCATCATCATGAGGATAGTGATTGATCCAAAAGATTGGTGTACGATCGCTTGCTTAAGCTAGATAAGTCTTGAGTCTATGGTGTGGAGATACTAGAGTGAGAGTATAGGTACTTGTTGAGAACAAGAGCACTGAGTGTGACCATCTCGAGCAGTCAAAAGAAAATCTACCTTCTCATCGATGACTAGCTCGATGCTATAATTATGAGTCTAGTTCTTTACTCTGAGGTGCATCGGTAGTTCACCTTAAGGGTGTTATAGTTTGACTATACCATAACTTGATCTTCTAGCCATTCAAAATCTTGAGGTGTATGTTGGCTATAGCATGTTAATTGTAGGAATTGGATCGCACCAATATGAGATCTATCAATCTTGGTAGAGGAAAAGTAGTCCTATGATGATCATGAGATCGAGTCCTTAAGCCCATAGCTATGACAGTGTGAAATAATAGAAAAGAGTTTTCTATTAGGATTTTACATCGGACTTGAATCGAATGATTTATACACAGGTATAGGGTCTAATGAGTTTATCTTGACCTAGATTTTATCGACACTCATGATAGAAGAACCCAGTCATACAGGTAGTTACATCAAGATGTTCATATTCAGTTCTAATGGATTACTACCATATACTGCTAGGTGTCACTAGTAGATTTTGGTATTAATTAGAATTATCTTAATGATCGACGATTCTAATTGAATGAATCAAAAGAGTTCTAATCCATCAAAAGGTATTTTGATGATGTCGATAATAGAGATCATGACATGTCTCATTATCATACAGAACTAAAGCTAACTAGATCATGAAAATAGGGATTTAGGTCTAGATGTCATCAATTTGGCTAACTTGGTTTGATTGATTTGGATTAGATCCAATCAGTTTCAAAAAAATTATGCTAGCACACGATTAGACCTGACTTCTCCTTCTGTCATCTTTCTAGTTTATCTCGACTGAGTCAAATTGAATTTGGCACATCTAGAAACCTTGTATAGGTTTGTCCTGATCTGATTGGATCCTATCTTGGTCAAAATAGGACTTATCCTCATCAAAACATGGCTTGTCCTAATGAGATCAGGGCTTGTCCTAAAATCATGAGATGAAATTAGGACAAGGCCATTTTGACTCAGTCTTTATAGAAATTGAGGAAGGAGGCATGCACCCCCTATAGTTCATCTAAGGGCACATGCCTGTAAGTGATTTCCCATGGAAATTGAGGGCACATGCCCCCTTATGGCATGCACCCATTTTGGATAAGGGATAAAGTTTGAATTGGTTCAAACTCTTAGAGATAATGTCATGCGCCAAAACCCATCTTATCACATTTTGTTGACACCACATTTTTATTATTTTGCATGACAAAAATTGAAAAAAATCTGGTGTGGGCATGGAAGGCTGAAGGGAGTCCTTCTACTTTAAGCAAAGTGTTTGCTTAGGGCTTTAGGACACTAGGGTTTCAAGTAGTCTATATAAAGACCCCTGATCAAAGCTGTTTGATCATCCTAATTAGCCCACGCCTAGGTGCTACCTCTATTTTCATCTCCATGCCCTTTCTTCTAGATCCCCTCCCTCTTCTCCATGCCCAAGGAGTTGGGCAAAATAGCAAGAAAAAATCAAGGTCCTATTGCTACAAAGAACAAGTCAAGATGATGCTATTCGTGAGATGGACGCATTGCTGCCGAAGATCAGATTTGAGGTGCCACACATTGATTCCGGCTCTGATATTTAGAGATTAGAACTAGAAAGAGAGGATCTTCAGATCTAACCTGAGTGGACTCTGGTAGAGGCCAGGCATGTGGATGTATAGCATTAGAACTTCGGATCATCGATAGAGCATCACTATGGGTAAACTATTTACCCGATCAAGTAACATGAGATGTTCCTATTTTTATTTTTATTTTTATTTTTATTTTATAATTAGATCCATCTAATTAGATTTGAGAAATCTCAAATCTAATTAGATCTTAAAAGAAATTTTAAAAAATTTTGCTTTAGATCTGATCATATCATATCGATCCTGCGGCATAGGGATAGGGATACCATCAACTGGTATCAGAGTTGCGTTTGCAATTCTCTAGATTTATTTTAATCTAATTTTATTTTTTTAATGATCTGATCATCTAGATTTTAGATGTTACATGAGAAATAATTAGATCTAAAGTTAATAGATATATTTAAAATTTTTATATGTATGACATATGCGATGCATGTCTAGACTAGTTCTATAATTCTATACCATGAATAGTCTAGATCCTAAAATTTTTATGATATGATCACTTAAATTTTTATTTTTAGATATTATATCAGATGTAATCAGATTTGAAACATAAATTTAAATATTTTAAATTGATATATGTGATATATACAAAGTATGTGTAGGTTAGATCTTTAATCGTATATAAGATATATATTTTAGATCTAACTATTTTGTAGTGTAGTTCATGTTTCTGATTAAGGCATTTTTCTTGACCATTTGATCATAAGAGTAAGAAGGGTTTAAAGGCCATCTCTTTCCATTCAATGGAGTGCTCTAATGACATGTAGGGGTGTTGTGCATTTGCCCTTAATTAGAAATCAAAAACTTACTTTTCGACAAAATCCTAGATCCAAAACCCTAGGATCTTTACATGCTTTGATCTTGAACTATGTTTTGACTTAATTAAGAATTAAGTTTATAAAATTAACTAGATCTAAAAATTATGAATTTTCAGATCTAAGACACCTTCATAAAATATGGGTTTGGGTATGGGTAGCTCAATTAGATCAAGCGGATGATCAAACCGAATTAAGTGTTGATTAGGTGGGATCAAAAGTGCTAAGATTTGACCAGCACATTAGATGTAAGTCTTGGTCAAGGTCAATGTATAGCTACATACAGTTGACCACTATAAGATCTAATTTGGCTTCACGATTCGAGCCTAGATTGTAGGCTAACTCAATTGATTCTGGTTCAATAATTTGATATCTAAGGTAAGTTTGACAGATATGATCGATGATCTTTAATTGCAAGCTACTCGATTTGAATGCGTTCATGGTAAGTTAATGGCATATCCCTCCTAGCAATCTTACTTACCTGGCCATATGGGTCGACTTAGTTCTGATTTGAGGTAGCTAACAATTCGAGCTAACCCATACCATTAGATTAGTCATTACCGTTATGACTAGTCGAGTCTAAGATATCTAAATTAAAATCTTTCTAAGAAAATATTAAGTCATTAGTCTTCCATCATTATAAATGTACGGGCCCTTCCTAGGGATGATTGTGATAGGATTGGTGTACAGGGTAGAAGCATAGATTTCAAAGCAAAATTATGAAATCATACAAACCAAACCCGAACCCTAGGACCACCTTATTAATAATTAAATCATATAGCATGCATTTATAATATAAAAGAAAGTATCAGAACATACCTCTTATCACAAACCCTGAATTATCCCTAATTGCTAGCAGTAGTCTGTCAGAGGATCCACCAGGTGCCCATGTGTTCACCCTCCAATGTTGATCCACATGGAGACTTGATCAAGATACCAACATCTCTAATTTATATAATTAAAATTTTAGTAATAAAAATTTTAATTAAATGGGAAAGACCTTCCTTAATCTTTATGTCACCTTCCTTACCTCTCCTTGCCTTTCTTTCTTTTTCCCTTATCTTCTTAATTTTTCTTCCTAATCTCTTAGTCTTAAGATGGCTTCTTATCCTTATAAGAACAAGGTCTGGACAAGAGAAGGGAAGAAAGAAAATTGGACAATGAGGAAACACTTATAAGAAAGAAAGATAATTTTCACAATACTTTGGACTCTTGGTACGCACCCTTATTTATAATGTACGTAGGGGTGCCAACACACTTTCTCGCATCCTTTCAAATTATTATCTCACATCCCTTCAGCCTATCTCATGCCTTATCAGATAATAACGACATGTAGACTTAGTCCAAGAGGTGCCTTAAAGCAGAAGGACTCTCAAACTAATTCCACGTAAGTTATTTCTGAAGAGTCGTGGGCTTTCATTTTTGGCGCCATCATTTTCAACCATTAGATCAGATAAGAAGGCCATCCAATGGCCTTAATATGGGACGCCCATTCAGCAAAATGGCGTGGAGATAATCTTTGAACAGTCAAAGTCCCAAGGGACTTTGACTTGGTCCAAGAGGCACCAAGGAAGAGTGGGCGGCAAGGAGTCCTGGGTGACAAGGAGTCCCTTCTCAGGCAAATATTAAATAGATAATGGACTATTTAACCTACAGAAGGACTCTTCTATGCCCCATATTTGATGTCCATGCCCATTTCAAAAAATTACACGACATGGAGAAAGAGAAAAAGTCAAAGAAGGTAGGCGCCAAACTAATCCCATGCGCCAAAGTCTCTTGTGCATGAAATGTTAGATATGAGTGCCCTAGAAGCTAGAATTGGTTGACACTTGTAATACACTTCTAGGGGCAAAATTATAATTTTGACTATAACTAATAAAATAAATTATTTTCTATCATATAAGTGTATTTAGTGTTTGTGATACATCTTTTGAGTTAATGATAATGATAATTCTTATTTTCAAGAGTTAAAAATTTAAGTCAAGAATTTTCATTATTAACTCATAAAATGCTCCTGACCGTAGGATCATCATGAGGATGGTGATTGATCCAGAAGGTTAGTGTACAATCATTTCTTTGCAGTAGATGAGTCTTAAGTCTACGGTGTAAAGACACCGAAGTGAGAGTACAAGTACTCGTTAGAGAATGAGGGCACTGAGCATGACCACCTCGAGTAGTCATAAGGAAGTCTATCTTCTCATCGATGACTGACTTGATGCTGTAGTGGTGTGTCTGATTCTTTGACCTGAGGTGCATCGGTAGTTTACCTTGAGGGTGTTATAGTTTGACTACACCATAACTTGATCTCCTAGCCATTCGAAACCCTGAGGTGTATGTTGGCTATAGCATGTTCATTGTAGGAATAGGATTGAACCAAGATGGAATCTATCTACCTCGGTGGATGAGGAGCAGCCCTATGATGATCATGAGAATCAAGTCCATAAGCCCATGGCCATAGCAGGGAGTGAAATAATAGAAAGAGTTTCTATTAAGGTTTTCACATTGGACTTGAATCGAATGATTAAATCATATGATAGAAATTAGGGTTTGACGAGTTCACCTTAACCCTAATCTAATTGGAGCTCAAGATAGAAGAACTTAATCACACAAGTAGCTGCACCGAAAGGTTCATTTTTAGTTTTGATGGATTGCCACCATATGCTGCTAGATGTCACTAGTGGATTTTGGAAGCAATTAGAATGATTTAGATGATCGATCATTCTAAGTTGTCTGAATCAAAAAAGTTTTGATCCATCGAAAGGAGTTTTGATGATATCGATGATGGAGATCATGATATATTCTATTATCATACAGAACTGAATCTAACTGGATCACACAAATAAGGATTTGGATCTGGATATCATCAATTCGACTTACCCAGTTCAATTGATTTGAATAAGATTCAATTAGGTTCAAGGAAATCGTGCTAGCACACGGTTGAGCCTAACGTTCTCCTTTCTCTATCATAAAAGTTGTCTTAACTAAGCCAAATGAGTTTGTGCTTACTCAGGTACCTTTACCTAGTCTGACTGGAGCTTGTCTAAGTCAGAAAAGGGTTGTCTTAATTTATGAGATAAATTTGAGACAACACCTATCATTTTTCGTCATCTGCTAATTCTTGTACTTTAACTTGATCAAACATTGACCTTTAACCCTTGGACATCTGCCCATTGTCATGTAGTTATTGGAGAGCAGATAGGGGCTTATCCCCTCTCTGGAAATTGGAAAGAAGGGGGCGCACGCCTAGGATGGCGTGCATCCTGGATAGGGATGCTGGAGTCTCATATAGATGGGACTCCAGGTTGCTTGTTGGATTCAAACTAGGTGACCCTCACCTATAGACTTTGACCAGTCTTAGGTGCTACCATAGGATGAATCCATGGGTCTCTCATCCCACCAATCAAATTTAGATCTAATTGAACGAAGCAACATGATTGGCCGGGGTGATGCAGCACTGCATGGCGCAGTAGAGTCTATAAATAGACCCTGTCTGCACCCACTTTTAAAAAGAGTTCATCTTAGTCCATGCCCCAAGACTGTCCCTCTCCCTTCTCCATGCCACCATCTGGCCCTCTCCCTCCTCTCCACACTCAAGAAACTTGGATTCTTCTGATTAGTGCGAGTCAGGCAAGAAAGGCTGACGAAAAAGGAAGAAGGTAGCACTGCTGCAAAGACGATGGGTGATCTTCAGAAGGTGTTTTGAAGATCCTCCAAATCAGATCCAGATCTGATTTTTGGAGAAAAGAAAGAAAAGGATAAGATCTCTAGATCCAACCTAAGTGGATATCGGTAGAGGCCAGGCGCTTGCATGGCTAGATCCAGAACCTCAGAGCTTCCGCAGGATCATCAATGGGTAATCAGATTACCCAAGATCAAGGTATAAATTATTTCAAAATTAATTTAGTTTTATTTTCTTAATTATCAATTTATAAATCAAATATGAAAAGTGTCAGATCTGATCTAGATCTGAGAGAAGAATTTTATTTGAAATATGCCTCTCGATCCAATCAGATCTGAACAAACCTAACCCGGGAAATCTAGATTTCCCTTCAACTGATATCAAAGCCAGGTTCTTATAATTTTTTTTTTGATCTAATTTAATTTGATTAATTAGTAATTTTAGATATTACATGAGATGTGATTAGATTTAAAATTAAAAAATTAAAAAATTAAAATAAATTAATTTAGATCTAATATGTATAAGATACATAACTAGACTAGGAATAGAATTATCCTATGTGTAGTCTAGTTTGATCATAATTTTTGTTTGATTAAAAGTAATTTTTAGATTTATTTACTTTCTATTTTTTGATATTATGAATGTTATAATTAGATCTAAAAATAAAAAATAAAATAAAATTAATTATTCATATGAGATATGATAGTTGCATGTTTAGACTAGTTGTAGAATAGTTCTGCAAATAGGTCTAGATTAAATTTTATTTGATATGATTGAATTTAAATTTAATTTTTTAGATGATTATGAGATAATTTAGATCTAAAAAATATGCATGCATGATATATGTGATATATACAAAACATGTTTTAATTAGATCTACTTTTATATCAGATATATGCTTAGATCTAATTTGTTTTTGTAGATTAGTTATATTTCTGATTAAGGCGTTCCCCTTGGCCGTCCGATCATAAGAATAAAGTAGGGCTTAAAAACCCTCTCCTCCCATTCGATGGGGTGTTCTTATGATGTGTAGGGGTACTGCACGTTCGTCCTTAATCAAAAATTAAAAACTTACTTTCTGCAAAATCCTAGATCCTGAAACCCTAGGATCTTATTTATATATTTTGTTTTTGAACCCTAACTTAATTAAGAATTAAGTTTATGAAATATCAATTAGGTCTAAAATTGAGAATTTTAGATCTAAGATATATTCATAAATCTAGGTTCGGGCTTAGGTAGCTCAATTAGGTCTAGTAGTTGATCAAACTGAATCAAGAGTTGGTTAGATGGGATCAATAATGCTTAAATTGACCAGCCTAATAGTATTAAGTCTGGGTCAAGATTGAGTCACGTGAAGACCTAATTAGGCTCAGTGGTTAGAGTCTAGATTGTAGGCTAACCCGATTGATTCTGTCTCAATAATTTGGTGTCTAAGGTGAGTTTGTTAAATACGACCGACTGATTTTTAATTGGGAGCTACTCGACTCAAATGCATTCTTGTCGAGTTAATGGCATATCCCTTTCACCCGTATCACTTACCTGGCCATGTTTGTTGACTCAGTTCTTATCTGAGGTGGTCAATAATCCAAGCTAACCCATGCCACTAGGTTAGTCATAATAGTTATGACTATGTCAACTCTAGTTTAATGAGACCTAAATCAAATCTTCCTAAGAAAACATTAAGTCTAAGGTCTTCCACCATTGTAGATGTGCGGGCCCTTTTTGGGGTTGATTGTTCTCAGCTGGTTATAGTGGCTCAGCTGCATCAGAAAGATGCAATCATGTCTGTTGGGCATTGGATGCTATAGGCTGGAGGATGAATTGGGCTCAATATTTTGGATACGGTGAGAGACTCAATTAGCAATCCAGTCTGTGCAAATGGTGGGTCTAACTTAACTAAGGAGTGGATCAATATTTCAGACACGATGAGATTCATGAATTAGAGACCAAGTTTGGGTACACCATGATTAGAGAATCATTGAACAAGAGTTGTTCAACCATTGGCTAACCCATCACCAATAACTATTAGGTGAGGTGATGAGTAAGTCGATGGGACCGCACCACCCACTAGAAATCATTAATCATGAAGATTTTTGCATCTCTACAGAACGAGTGTAGAGATCCAAGAAAATAGTGGGAGCTAATTTATTTAAAAAATAAAATCTTTTAATAAATTGGTTAAGTCTTAATTTCAATATCTAACTAGAAACTTTGACTCTCTACAGAAAAATGTCTGCATCCAACCCACTAGCATGAATCCTGGACACCCATAGACTGACCAGACCAAATTACAAGGATTAGCTTCAAAACTTCAAAATTATTTTGGGTTCCGAGAAGTTAACTCATGTATTGGACCAGGACCCTCCTACCTTACCAGCTCGTCCATCCACTGAATAGAAAGCATCTCTGGATAACTGGACTGATGAAGATAATAAGGCCAGATACTACATGTTGGGCTTGATGTCTGATGAGCTTTAGTGCCAACATGAAGATATTAGAACTGCTCACCAAATGTTGGCTCACCTACAGGAGATGTTTGGTGAACAAAGTCATGCAGCCAAGTATTAAGTCACTAAACGACTGCTCAAGGCTAAGATGCATGATGGGCAGTCAGTCTAAGATCATTGTTTGATGATGATCAAAGACTTGAAAGAGCTTGAGAAGCTCGGAGTGAGGTTGGACTTGGATCTGCAGAATGACATAATTCTACAATCCTTGACTGATGCATTTGGGTAGTTCATCATGAACTACCATATGTATAAACTTCAAAACTCCTTGGCCAAACTTTTGAATATGCTA
Source organism: Cocos nucifera (assembly GCA_006176705.1). Classification (NCBI taxonomy): domain Eukaryota; kingdom Viridiplantae; phylum Streptophyta; class Magnoliopsida; order Arecales; family Arecaceae; genus Cocos; species Cocos nucifera. Next base: position 202,804 of record QRFJ01000822.1, read on the forward strand.
GTTACTGCTGAGCTTTCTATGAAAGGTCTAAAGGCTCAGTACTTGCTATGAAATGGACTTCTTTCGAGAGAAAGTCTTTTGAAAAGAAGAAGTCTGTGAAAAAGCAGAAGGTGGAAGGAGGAAAGAAGAAAAAGGCAGAGCTGAAGAAGAAGGCCGCTGACAAAGAAAAATGTTTTCATTGCAACAATGACGGCCACTGAAAGAGGAACTGCCCTACTTACCTAGCCACCCTAAAGAAGAAGGAGGCAGGTCCTTCTAGAGGTATGCTCGTTATTGAGTCTAACCTTACGGTTTCTTCTGCATCCAGTTGGGTGCTTGACTCTAGTTCTAGTGCTCACTTGTGCACTTCTATGCAGGATCTTGAGGATAGCAGGAGGCTAAGGGATGGTGAGATGATCCTATGAGTTGGAAATGGAGCAAGGGTTGTTGCCGTGGCTATGGGAACATACCCTCTTCGACTACCATCTGGTTTAGACTTAGTATTAAAAGACTGTTATTTTTATGCTTGCAGCAAGCAGGAATTTGATTTCTATTTCTTGCCTTGCATTAGAAGGCTATGTAATTAGTTTTCTTAAGGACCATTATAACATTCTTTATGAAAGAAATAAAATTGCAAATGATTTTCTTATTAACGATCTTTATCAGTTACATGTTGATGTATCTATTTTTAACTTTGAGCAAAATATGAATGCCATAAAATCAAAACATCCTAGGGATAGTCCTAATGATAGGTATCTATGGCACCTAAGATTAGGTCATATAGCAGAAGATAGGATTAACAAATTGGAGAAAATTGGGCTATTGAGTTCATTGACTTTCGAGTCATATCCAATTTATGAATCCTATCTTCATGGCAAAATGACTAAGCTCCCTTTTGTAGGACATGGGGAAAGGGCCACGGATCTTCTTGCCCTAGTACATACAAATGTGTGCGGCCCATTTGATGTGCCGGCTAGAGGCAACTTTGTCTACTTTATAATCTTTATCGATGATTTATCTAGGTATGGGTATGTGTATCTTATGAGACATAAGTCTGAAGCATTTGAAAAGTTCAAAGAATTTAGACATGAAGTAGAAAAGCAAATTGAAAAACCCATTAAGGTTCTTCGATCAGATCGAGGAGGTGAATACCTTAGTCAGAAATTCCTGGACAATCTTAAAGAAAATGGCATAATCTCTCAATGGACTCCACCAGGAATACCTCAACTCAACGGGGTTTCAGAATGGAGGAACCGAACCCTATTAGACATGATCCAATCCATGACGAGCTTCACAAACCTCCCTGATTTTCTTTGGAGATACTGTTTGTTAACTGCAATATACTTACTGAATAAGGTTCCTTCTAAAACTGTTCCTAGCACACCGTATGAGATATGGCATGGTAAGAAACCAAGTCTGAGTCATCTCAGAATTTGGGGTTATCTGACTCATGTCAAAAGACAACAAGCGGACAAGTTAGACTTTAGGTCCTTTAGAGCTTGATTCATAGGATATCCTAAAGAGTCATTAGGATATTATTTCTATATTCTAGAAGATCACAATGTCATTGTGAGTCGACATGCGATCTTTCTTGAAAAATAGTTTATTCAAGATAGCGGCATTGGAAAGCAGATAAAGCTCGATGAGAAAGTCTCACAAGAGCAACGAGCTAAGGACCAAATGGAACCAAATCAGCTTAAGCCAATCCATACACTACCTCCTCCACCTCGTAGATTGAAAAGAATTTTTCGTCCCCTTGGAAGGTACTTAGGTACTATTTCAGAGGATGTAGAGGAAATATTCCTCATTGGTAATGGGGTTCATGGTGATGATCCCAAAATCTATAATGAGGCGATATCAGATATCGACTCCGAGAAATGGTTAGAGGCAATGAAGTCAGAAATTGACTCGATGCACTCAAACCAAGTCTGGACCTTGGTAGATCCACCAAAAGGTATAGTACCTATTGGGTGTAAATGGATCTTCAAGAGAAAAATTGGTGCAGATGAAAATGTGGAGACATTCAAGGGTAGATTAGTGGCAAAAGGTTATAGTCAATGCGAACAGGATACCTTTTCGCCAATAGCTATGCTAAAATTCATTCGTACATTGCTTACTATTGTAGCCTATTTCGATTATGAAATATGGCAAATGGACGTGAAAATGGCATTCTTAAATGGATATCTTGAGGAAGATATCTATATGGAACAGCCGCTAGGTTTCACATCCAATGATGATGATCACAAGGTTTTGCAAACTGCAAAGGTCCATATATGGACTTAAGCAAGCATCTCAGAGCTGGAACACTCATTTTATTGATGTGATCAAAATGTTTGGTTTCATCAAAAATGAGGAGCCATGTGTCTTCCAAAGGGTCAGTGGGAGCGCTGTTGTCTTCCTCGTATTATACGTGGATGACATCCTCCTTATCGGGAATGATTCCCCTGTTGACCATAGTTAAAATGTCTGGTTTATCTAAGAATTCTCCATGAAAAGACTAGGAGAAGCATCCTTTATTCTAGGAATTAAGTCTATAGAGATAGACCGAATAGGATGCTAGGGACTTTTATAGAAGATTGTACATAGAGGAAGTACTAAGAGGTTTAGTATGGAAAAAACTCTAGAGGAATTTAGTACCCTTCAAGGCATGGCATTCATCTTCCAAGAAGAATGTGCCCTAGTACACCTGAGGAAAAGAACGCATGAGCAAGATCCCTTATGCCTTCAGCAATAGGGAGCCTCATGTATGCCATGTTATGTACACGATCTAATATAGCCCATTGTCGTGAGTGTCACGAGCAGATATCAGTCGAATCCAGGTGAAGAAGAACACTGACTTCTGTGAAATGTATCCTTAAGTACTTGAGAAGAATTAAGGATATGTTGTTGATCTTTGGTAATGGAGAACTCTAAGTTTAGGGGTATACAGACTCGGACTTTATGTCCAATGTAGATGATCGAAAGTCGACATCTGGGAGTCTGTTTGTGTGCAATGGTGGAGCTATCAGTTGGAAAAGTTCCAAACAGACAGTGATAGCAGATTCCACCATAGAAGCAGAATATATCGCTACATCAGAAGCTATGAAGGAAGCATTCTGGTACAAGAAGTTTGCCACGGAGATCGAAGTGATGCCATCAGATGCCATTCCTCTGTACTATGACAATAATGGTGCCATAGCCCTTGCTAAGGAGCCGAGGTCTCACTAGAAATCCATGCACATCGAGCGGTGATACCACCTCATCCGCGATTACCTCGAGAAGGGTTACGTCGAGGTCAAGAGAGTCGACTCTGCAGACAATGCAGTGGACCCGCTTATAAAGTCGTTGGACCAGCAAAAGATTGAAGCCCATCTTAAGAAGATGGGATTTAGATTTGTAGCCAATTGACTTTAGGTCAAGTGGGAGTTTGTTAGATATGAGAGCCCTAGAAGCCAGAATTGGCTGACACTTGTAATACACTTCTAGGGGCAAAATTATAATTTTAACTATAAATAATAAAATGGGTTATTTTCTATCACATAAGTGTATTTAGAATCTATGATACATCCTTTGAGTTAATGGTAATGATAATTCTTATTTTCAAGAGTTAAAAATTTAAGACAAGAATTTTTATTATTAACTCATAAAATGCTCCTGACCGTAGGATCATCATGAGGATGGTGATTGATCCAGAAGATTAGTGTACAATCGCTTCTTTGTAGTAGATGAGTCTTAAGTCTACGATGTAGAGACACCAGAGCGAGAGTACAGCTACTCGTTAGAGAATGAAGGCACTGAGCATGACCATCTCAAGTAGTCATAAGAAAGTCTACCTTCTCGTGGATGACTGACTCGATATTGTAGTGGTGTGTCTGGTTCTTTGACCTGAGGTGCATCGACAGTTCACCTTGATGGTGTTATAGTTTGACTACACCATGACTCAGTCTCCTAGCCATTTGGAATCCTAAGGTGTATGTTGGCTATAGCATGTTTATTGTAGGAATTGGATTGCACCTAGATGGAATCTATCTACCTCAATGGATGAGGAGCAGTCCTATGATGATCATGAAAATAAGTCTATAAGCCGATGGCCATGGCAAAGAGTGAAATAATAGAAAGAGTTTCTATTAAGATTTTCACGTTGGACTTGAATCGAATGATTAAATCATATGATAGAAATTAGAGTTTGATGAGTTCACCTTAACCCTAATCTGATCGGGGCTCAAGATAGAAGAATTTAATCACACAAGTAGCTACATCGAGAGGTTCATTTTTAGTTTTCATGGGTTGCCACCATATGCTGCTAGTTGTCACTGGTGGATTTTGGGAGCAATTAGAATGATTTAGATGATCTATCATTCTAAGTTGTCTGAATCAGAAAAGTTCTGATCTATCGAAAGGAGTTTCGATGATGTCGATGATAGAGATCATGACATATCTCATTACCATACAGAATTGAACCTAACTAGGTCACACAAACAAGGGTTTGGATCTGAATATCATCAATTAGACTTACCTAGTTCAATTGATTTGAATAAGATTCAATTAGGTTCAAGGAAATCGTGCTAACACATGATTGAGCCTAACATTCTCCTTTCTCTATCATAAAAGTTGTCTCGACTAAGCCAAATGAGTTTGTGCTCACTCAGGTACTTTTACCTTGTCTGACTAGAGCTTGTTCAATTCAGAAAAGGGTTGTTTTAATTTATGAGATAAATTTGAGACAACACCTATCATTTTTCATCACCTGCTAATTTTTGTACTTTGACTTGGTCAAACGTTGACCTTTGACCCTTGGACATCTGCCCATGTGTCATGCACTTATTGGAGAGTAGATAGGGGCTTGTCCCCTCTTTGGAAATTGAAAAGAAGGAGGCACACGCCTAGGATGGCATGCATCCATGGATAGGGATGCTGGAGTCCCATACGGATGGGACTCCAGATTGCTTGTTGGATTCAAACTAGGTGACCCTCACCTATAGATTTTGACCAGTCTTAGGTGCTACCTTAGGATGAATCCGTGGGTCTCTCATCCCACCAATCAAATTTAGATCTGATTGAACGAAGCAACGTGATTGGCCGGGGTGATGCAGCACTGCATGGCATAGTAGAGTCTATAAATAGACCCTATCTACGTCCACTTTTAAAAGGAGTTCATCTTAGCCCATGCCCCAAGGCTATCCCTCTTCCTTCTCCATGCCACCATCTAGCCCTCTCCCTCCTCTCCATGCCCAAGGGAGTTGGGTTCTTCTGATTAGTGCGAGTCAGGCAAGAAAGGCTGACGTAAAAGGAAGAAGGCAACACTGCTGCAGAGACGATGGATGATCTTCAGAAGGTGTTTTGAAGATCCTCCAAATTAGATCCAGATCTGATTTTTGGAGAAAAGAAAGAGAAGGAGAAGATCTCTAGATCCAGCCTGAGTGGATACCGATAGAGGCCAAACGTTTGCGTGGCTAGATCCAGAATCAGAGCTTCCGTAGGATCATCAATGGGTAATCATATTACCCATGATCAAGATAAAAATTAATTTAGAATTAATTTAGTTTTATTTTCTTAATTATTAGTTTATAAATTAGATTTGAAAAGTGTCAGATTTGATCTGGATCTGAGAGGAGAATTTTTTTTGAAATATACCTCTCGATCCAATCATATCTGAATGAACCTGACCCGAAAAATCTGGATTTTCCTTCATGAAAGACTTCCCATGCATGAGAGAGAGACTCTCTGGTGCATGGGATTCTGGTATATGATGCCCCTGAAGTCCAATCAGTCTAGGTTAATCCAATTGAAGACCAAATCTAATTTGACTCAAATCAGACCTTAATTAGCCCAAATTGAAAGCCAATTCGAATCCAATTCGAATTTGGGTGCTAGGGTTTTCTACATGTGCTAGCATGTTCATCTTGCAAACATGGTCTAATCCAATGAGATCCTTAATCAATTCTCTTTGTGTGTGACCCATTGGGTTCCACATCTAGCAAGCAGTGGGTCTGGATGTGATTTGACCTAATCAGGTTAGAACTCAACTAAATCGATTTAGGTCAAAACTAGCCTACCCAGTTTTACCAATTAGAACACTTTCTAATTTAATAATCAAATTAAAATTTTTATTTTGATCAAATCGATAAGACATGATTGACGTCTAGCAACATATCATGGCTTTTCGAAAGAAGTAAAATTTTGATGCATATACCAAAAATATCCTTTAGTGGAAAGTTATCATGCAACTAAATTCTTCGATCATCCTGCATCCTGAATATGACTCTGGGTATGAAAATATGTCAAACCCAATATCATATTTATTTCTCTTTCAATCTTATGATGATGATTCATTTAATGAAATATTAGAAACCATTTCTAATTTTCATCATGCTTTGATCAAAGTCATTCATGACTGAGTCATGAATGAGTATGAACCAAAATATGGTTTCATATATACAAGATTCTATGGTAGTTTCAGATCAAAGGATTACATGCACAATTCCACTATGAGAACCATCTATTGACATGTAGATAAGACTCCATTAGATATTCTCAACTTGGATCAATTTAGTGAACTCATTCTTTAATGAGTACCCACATCCTTGTATTAGTGTCATACACAAGTGATTGTGAGATCAATCATCCTCTCAATTGAGCATACAAAAGATATTCTAGTCTCACCAGAAATATTGATCCCCAACTTAATGTTCCATCGATCAAGAATGTTTAAATTAGGATTTTAAGATTTTAGGTCTCACTGGTATGATCTCATCATAATCCTAAAATCATAGCCTTAATTTATGGGATTCATCATAATCTTAAATAAATAATAAGACACTGCATATATATGAGTTTAGAAGATAAAGAACAGCCCAAAAATAAATAAATAAATTTTTTATTGGCTTGAGGGCATATACCTTACAGATTGTTCTCGGTTAGATACAGTGGTTTAGTTGCATCAGAAAGACACAACCACATCTATTAGGCATAGGATGCTATGGATTAGAAGATGGGTTGGGATTAATATTTCAGATATAGTAAGGATCCTAATCAGGAATCTAGTTTGTGCAAGTGGTGGATCTGACTTAACTAAGTAGGGGAGCAATATTTCGGGCATGATGAGCTTCATGAATTAGAGATCGAGTTTGGATGCACCATGTTTAGAGAAATATTGAATAAGAGTTATCCATCATTGGCTGATCCATCACCAATAACTATTAGATGAGGTGTTGAGCTGGTCACTGGGACTGCACCATCCACTAAAAGTCATAAATCATGAAGACTTTCACATCTTTACTAAGGGAGTGTAGAGATCCAAGAAAATAGTGAGAGCCTAAATTTATTTAAAAATAAGATTTTTAAATAAATTAGTCAATTCAAATTATAAACTAACTAGAAACTTTGACTCTTTGCAGAAAAATATCTACATCAAACATTCTAGCCCAAATCTTAGATACCGATAGACTGGCCTGACCCAATCATAAGGATTAGCTCTGAAACTTGAAAATTATTTTGACTTTCAAGAATTTGTCCTATGTATTGGATTAGAAACTTCCCACTCTACCAGCTCGTCCGACTGCTGAATGATAAATGGTATAAATACACTAATAAAAATATTAAATTATAAAATAAATTATTTTATTTTAATAAATTAGTATTTTTATTGATCTTATGCAGGAAAGAAAGTTATCAATGTGAAGTGCTTAATTTTCTGGTTCAAAGAAAATAAATTTGAAGCAAAACGGACTTCAAATGAGCCCAGAATCAATTTTCAAAGAAAAAAAATTAAAGCTAACCGATCCAGACCAAATTGGTTTGAAAAATTGGCTCAGCTAGCCTGGCCCGACTATAACTAAACTGGTCTCACTGATGCCCTGCTTATTGAAAAATGTATCCTAAAGCCAATCGTTAACCTATTGATAGTTGAACTATTTTATAATTATAATTAATTTATTAATTAATAAAATATATTTTTGATACTTTTTTATCATAAAATAATCATCTTCTAATGAACTCCATTATTGTGATGAAGTTCTTAGAACTATTTAGCTTTGATAAAGAGAGAATTTATCGATTAGTCCTTAAAATAATTTACGACCAAATGATAGGTTGTTAATTAGGACGACAACATCTATCGAGTATAGGTCACTATATGCAATTTAAGTTGGTTATCCTCTTAACCAATAAATGTGGAGATACTAGTATGGCATACAGGTGAGATGTAAGGATACATCATCATTAAATGTGACCAACTCCAGAGCATTCTGCTGTTGAGAATGTCTCTGATAGGATATAGGTATGTCCCTTAGACTTGAGATTACCTTAGTGACTTGCAAGCAACTAACTATGCTTTAGTACTGAACTAACTAAATTTTTAATTTAGTAATGAAAGGCTTCTAGGCACGGTCAAGTACTTGCAAAGTCGGCATGTGATTAAAATAGAATTAACCACTCCAAGAGTTGGAGAAAAATGTATCACTGTATTTCAATATAGCAAAACCTTTGTCAGGATAATCCATCAGATAGATTTAATATTTTGAAATATAATGTGGACAACCTGATCAGAGTTGACAGTTGAACTCTGAGGGGTCCTACGAGCATTTTGGTTAAGAAGATGAATTATATGAAAATTATATCCACATGGGTTCTAAGGATGTTGTTCTACACAGTCGACCAATCTGACTGTCGGGTACATTGCTAGATGGTGATGGGATTAGTGTACAGGATGGAAGCACAGATTTCAAAGCAAAACTATGAAATCATACAAACCAAACCTGAACCCTAGGATGCACCATTAGATCATATAGCATGCATTTGTAATATAAAAGAAAGTATTGAACATACCTCTTATTGCTAAACCCTGAATTGACACTAATTACCGACAGCAGTCCGTCAGGGGTTCCACCAAGTGTCCATGAGTTCACCCTCCAATGTTGATCCATACGGAGATTTGATCAAGACACCAGCACCTCTGATTTATGTAATTAAAATTCTAATAATAAGAACTTTAATTAAATGGGCAAGACCTTCCTTAGCCTTTATGTCACCTTCCTTGCCTCTCCTTATCTTTCTTTCTTTTTCCCTTATCTTCTTAATTTTTCTTCCTAATCTCTTTGTCTTAAGATGACTTCTTATCTTTATAAGAACAAGATCTGGACAAGAGAAGGGAAGAAAGAAAATTGGATAAGAAGAAAATACTTGTAAAAAAGAAAGATAATTTTCTGAATCTCCAGACTCTCGGTGCGCACCCCTATTTATAATGTACGTAAGGGTGCCAACACATTTTCTCGTGCCCTTTCCAAATTATTATCTCATGTCCGTTTAGCCTATCTCATTCCTTATCAGATAATAACAACATGTAGACTTAGTCCAAGAGGTGGCTTAAAGTAGGACACTCGGACTAATTCTATGTAAGTTATTTATGAAGAATCATGGGCTTTTATTTTTGGCACCATCAAATTCTACCATTAGATCAGATAAGTAGGCCATCCAATGGCCTAAAAGTGGGATGCCCATTCAACAAAATAGTGTGGAGATAATCTTTGAATAGTCAAAATTCCAAGGGAGTTTGACCTGGTCCAAGAGGTGCCAAGGAAGAGTGGGCGGCAAGGAGTCCTTGAAGAGTGGGCAGCAAGGAGTCCCTTCTCATGCAAATATTAATCAAATAATGAAATATTTAACCTTCAAAAGGACTCTTCTGTGCTCCATATCTAATGTCCATGCCCATATGTAAATTTATGCAACATGGAAAAAGGGAGGAAAAGTCAAAGAAGGTAGGCGCCTACATAAACCCATGCACCAAAGACTCTTGCGCATGAATGACTTCCCACGAGCAAGAGAGAGACTCTCTGGCATGTGGGATTCTTGTATGTGATATCCTATCTAAAGCCCAATCAGTCTAGGCTAACCTAATTCAAGACCAAATCCAATTTGGCTTAAATCAGACCTTAATTAGCCCAAATTGGAAGCCAATTCGAATCCGATTCAAATCTAGGTGCTAGGGTTTGCTACATGTGCTAGCATGTTCAACTTGCAAACATGGTCTAATCTAATTAGATCCTTAATCAATTCTCTTTGTGTGTGACCCATTGGATTTCACATCTAGCTAGCAGTGGGTCTAGGTGTGATTTGACCTAATTTGGTTAGAACTCAACCAAACTGATTTAGGTCAAAACTAGGCTACCCAATTTGATCAATTAGAACACTTTCTAATTTAATGATCAAATTAAAAAAAATTAATTCAATCAAATCCACAAGACATGATTGGCATCTAGCAACATATTGTGACTTCCTAGAAAATGTGAAATTTTGATGAAAATACCAAAAATATCCTTCAATGGAAAATTATCGTGCAACTAGATCCTTCGATCACCCTGCATTCTGAATATGACTCTGGGTATGAAAATATGTCAAACCCAATATCATATTTATTTCTTTTTTTCAATCTTATGATGATAATTTATTTAATAAAATATTAGAAATCATTTCTAAATTTCATCATGCTTTGATCAAAGTCTTCCTAAATCATCATTTGTTTGAAGTAGGCAGGATGCAATTTTCCCTTTCCAGGAGTGATCGATTTCATGTTAATCTAATCACAACCTTCATATATAATCCATCATATCCAGATCACCCCATACATGACTAAGTCATGAATGAGTATGAACCAAAATATGGATTCATATATATAAGGTTCTATGGTAGTTTCAGCTCTAAGGATTACATGCACAATTCCACCATGAGAACAATCTATTGACATGTAGATAAGACTCCATTAGATATTCTCGACTTGGATCAATTTAGTGAACTCATTCTCTAATAAGCACCTATATCCTTGTATTAGTATCATACACAAGTGATTGTGAGATCAATCACCCTCTCAATCGAGCATACAAAGGATGTGCTAGTCTTATCGGAAATATTGATCCCCAACTCAATGTTCCATTGATCAGGAATCTTTAAATTAGGATTTTAAGAATTTAGGTCTCATTGGTATGATCTCATCATAATTCTAAAATCATATCCTTAATTTATGAGGTTCATCATAATCTTAAATAAATAATAAGACACTGCATATGATAAAATAAATGCCTTTATTTAAAATATCATTACATGAGTTTGGAAGACAAAGAACAGCCCAAATAAATAAATAAATAAATTTTGATTGGCTTGAGAGCATATTCCTTTCAGTCTTCCACTTGCACTAAAGCCAATCACCCTTATATTTTAATCCCACACAATCAAGGTGGCGATCAAACAGTTGCAGTGGTAAAGCCTTAGTGAATGGATCTGCTATGTTATTCTTTATGTCTACTCGTTCTATTACAACATCTTATTTTTTAATAATTTCATGAATGAGATGGAAGCATCTCAGAATGTGTTTAGATTTATGATGAGACCTTGGTTCCTTTGCTTGAGCAACAGCTCCAGTATTATCATAGTAAAGTGGTACTAGATTCTTAATTTTAGGAATAACACCCAATTTAGTGATGAACTTCTTCATCCAGACAGCTTCCTTGACGGCTTCACTTGCAGCTATGTATTCTACCTCAGTTGTTGAGTCAGCTACAGTTGATTGCTTAGTACTCTTCCAACTCACTGCTCCATCATTCAGAGTAAAGACATACCCTAAAATAGATTTGCTATCATCTAGGTCTGATTGAAAAACTAGAGTCAGAATATGCTTTTAGTTTAAAATCAGAACCACCATATACTAGCAAAATATCTTTAGTCCTTCTCAAGTACTTAAGAATATTTTTCACAGCTTTCCATTGATCCTCTCTTGGATCAGCTTGAAATCTACTTGCAACGCCTAAGGCATAAGCAACATTAGGCATTGTACATAACATGGCATACATTATTGATCCAACAGCCGAAGCATAAGGAATAGATTCATTCTATTTCTCTCTCCAGGTGTCTTTGGAGACATCTTTTTAGAGAGATGTATGCCTTGACTCATGGGTAAGTAACCTCTTTTACTTTCATCCATACTGAATCTTTTCAGTATTAGGTCAATGTACCTAGATTGGGATAAGCCTAGCATCCTCTTAGATCTATCTCTATAGATCTTTATTCCTAGTATGTAGGGTGCTTCTCCCAAATCTTCATGGAAAGCTTATTTAATAGCCATAATTTGACTGATAGCAACATTGGGATATCATTCCCAATGAGGAGTATGTCATCTACATACAGAACCAAGAAGACTATGGTTCTCCCACTAGTTTTCTTGTACACACTTGGTTCATCCACATTCTTGATAAAATCAAACTCTTTGACTGTTACATCAAAATGGATGTTCCAACTCCTTGATGCTTACTTTAATCCATAAATGGATCTCTTAAGCTTGCATACCTAATTTGGTCTCTTATTTGATTCAAATTCTTTTAGATGTGACATATAGACCTCCTCCTCAAGGAATCCATTAAGGAAGGCAATCTTCACATCCATTTGCCATATTTCATAGTCGTAGTATGCTGCTATGGCAAGCATGATCCAAATAGATTTGAGCATAGCAATAGGTGAAAATGTTTCATCATAATCAATCCTCTATTTTTGCCTAAAACCCTTAGCCACCAATCTGGCCTTATAGGTTTCAATTTGACCATCTGTTCCAATATTTTTATTAAAAATCCATTTGCATCCAATAGGATTTATATCCTCTGGTGCATCCACCAAAGTCCATACTTTGTTGGTGTGCATGGAGTCCATTTCAAATTGCATGGCAGCCAGCCATTTGTCAGAGTCCTTACTTTTGACTGCTTTCATGTAGGTCAGAAATTCGTCATTCTCAATGACTTGGGCTTCATTGTTCTCAATAATGAACCCGTATCTAACAGGTGTAAGTCACACTCTATCAGACCTATGGATAGGAGTTATGTGTTCTGGTTCTTCCATATTTATGTGATTATTTAGTTAAAAAAATTTTATTTATTTTTCTTGAACTTCACTAAGTTTAATATTTCTCCCACTATCTTTTTCTAGGATAAACTCTTTTTCCATGAAAGTGACATGCCTACTTTCAAAAACCTTTTGTTCAGTAGGGTGGTAGAATAAATATCCTATACTATCTCTAGGATATCTGATAAATAGACATCTATCTGATCTAGCATCAAGCTTATGTCCAAAATTTTTTTTGACATATGCTGGACAACCCCATATCTTAAGATACTTAAGATTAGATTTCTTACCTCTCCATATCTCATATGGAGTACTAGATATAGATTTAGAAGATACTCTATTCAAGATGTAAATTGCGGTCTCTAGGGCATGACCCCAGAAGGAAATAGGTAATTCAATGAAGCACATCATGGACTATACCATATCTAATAAGGTATGATTTTTCCTTTCGACTACATCGTTTGATTGCGATGTATAAGGAGATGTTCATTCAGAGAGAATTTCTTTAACTTTAAGATAGTCTAGAAACTCACTAGATAAGTATTCTTCTTCTTGATCAGATCGAAAAATTTTTATACATTGTCCAATTTATTTTTCGACCATACTTTGATACTCTTTAAATTTATCAAAGGCTTTGGATTTGTGTTTCATAAGATACACATATCCTAACTAGATAAATCATCAGTGAACGTTATAAAATAAGAGTATCCTCCTCTAGCTTGAGTTGTCATAGGACCACATACATCCGTATGTACAAGTCCTAATAACTCATTTGTCCTTTCTTCATGTCCACTAAATGGAGTCTTGGTCATTTTACCCATGAGACATGATTCACAAGTTCCTAATGATTCATAATCAAAAAGATCAAAGAACTTTTCTTTGTATAACTTGTTAATCCTAGCCTCACTAATATGACCTAATCGACAATGCCAAAGTAAAGTATTATTTATGTCATCTCTCTTATGTTTTCTATTTTCATCAATATGAAATATATTATCATCCAAACATAGAGTCAACAAACCATTGCTAAATATGCCAAAATAAATATTTTTATTAGAATATTTAATCAAGCAACCTTCGCTCGTTACATCAAGACTATAATCTTGTTTTAATAGTAGGGGTATAGATATAATATTTCTAATGATCTTAGGCATATAATAACAATTTGTAAGCTCTAAGATCTTCCTAGAAGGTAACTTCAATATATTTGTCCCTACAGCTTCTGCTTGGATAGACACTCCTCCAGTGCCATAAAACTTGAAGTCGCCTTTCTTCAAACTCTTAATTTTCTACAGCCCCTGCAAAGATTTGCAGATATGAAAACCATAGTCGGTATCTAATACCCAAGAGTTTGAAATAAAAGAATTTAATGATAATATAGTATGTATCTCATACATACCTTTTGGTACATTATTTGCATCAGACTTCACGGTTGCAAGGTAAGCCTTGCAATTCCTCTTCTAATGACCTATTTTGCCATAGTGAAAATAGGTTGTCTATCCAAAGACCTTCATCCTCTTTTTCTTCTTATTTATACCACCTTTAGGATTCAGTCTTCTCTTTGAACCCTTTTTTCCTACCTTCTTCTTGGAGATCCCATCCACAAGAAGAAGAGCCTTATCCTTTTTGATATGGCTTTCTGCTGTCTTAAGCATATTTAATAGCTCAGGCAAGAAAGAATTTAGTTTGTTCATGTGATAGTTCACGACAAGCTGAGAGAATGATTCTGGGAGTGATTGCAGGATTAAATCCTGACTTAACTCTCCATCCATAATAAAACCTAATTGACTTAATCGAGTAATGAGGTCAATTACCATAAGAACATGGTTTTGTATGGATGTTCCTTCTATCATTCTGGCATGGAATAATTACTTAGATATCTCATATCTAGCTGTCCTACTCTGCTCTCCATAAAGCTCTTTTAGATTGAGTAATATGGACTGAGTGTCCATGCCATCATGCTACCTCTATAATTCATTATTTATGAAGGCAAGTATGATGCATTTGATAGTAAGGGAATCATTTTGCCACATCTTGTGTGTGGACTTAGCTTCATCTGTAACATCTTTCCCTAATGGCTTAGGATCAGGGGCAGCAAGAATATAGGAGAGTTTTTCTTGATTGAGTACTATTTTTAGGTTTCTCAGTTAGTCCACATAATTTGGACCAGTCAATTTATTTGAATCCAAAATTGAACGCAATGAAAGTGAAGAAGCCATTTAATCTACACAATAAAGAACAATACATAAGCAAACAACTCATGATGACATACATAATTAAATTAGGACTTTAATTTAATTATATCTTCCACTATTTAATCGAAAATCATAACCCTCTAATTGATTTTTTTAGTGAGAATAAGACCCTAATTCCTTATAAAAGATCTTGTGGTTGCACAATAAATCTGTTATAAGTTTAAAAGTAGGAAACTCTTTCCAATTGCATTTTATGCAACTCTCGATAAAAAACTCTTGCCTCTAAAACATTAATAGCCTTATGTTAGTACAACAAACTTTAATATTTTAGTTAAGTAGAATCCTTCATTTCTATACAGTCAAAATGAAATATAACTGCTCTTGTGGTTACACAACAAAGCAGTATATTCAAAATACTGTAAGCATCTCAATGCACTAGATTAATATTACATCATTCCCCATGATAGATCTTGGGGTTACACAATAAAACTAATATGGTTATAGACATAATAAGGATCTAGCATGAAGGAAGGCCTTAATGTAATGAATATAACACTAAGCATTTCAATCTAGAATTAAATTTATTGAATCGGCTAGGTAAGTGGGAGAGAGATGAGAGTCTCTCCATTGCTTTTCTTAGACACCAATAAATTGGCCAGGTCGGACAACGAAACTAATTAAAAAATCACGTTCTCTTTACCAATCATGAACCACTTTTCCTAGACACCGACTGACCAATTAGATATCCAGATTGATTTAGCTATTGGTTAATTACACTACAACTTAATATAATTTTAAAGAGGGATTTAAATATTCTCGATACACATCCTAAATGCATGAAAATATTAATTATGATAAAAAATATTAACATGTAGACTTATTCTAGGACAACCATCATTACATAGTAAATTCTTTCCACTATGTCAGGACAACCTTTATAGAATAATATATACATCATAATCTCATTATGATAAAAAATAAAAATATGATCACATCATATAAATAACATGCTAATAAAAAAAAGATCATATCATATTTTCATTTATGTCATTATAATATAAGCAAAGCAATATATGATTTAACCTAATAAGGCTTGCTCTGATACCACTGATGGGATTGGTGTACAGGATGGAAGCATAGATTTCAAAGCAAAATTATGAAATCATACAAACCAAATTCGAATCCTAGGACCACCTTATTAGCAATTAAATTATATAGCATGCATTTGTAATATAAAAGAAAGTATTGAACATACCTCTTATAGCTAAATCCTGAATTGACCCTAATTGCCGACAGTAGTTCGTCAGGGGTTCCACCAGGTGCCCACGTGTTCACCCTCTAACATTGATCCACATGAAAATTTGATCAAGACACCAGCACCTCTGATTTATATAATTAAAATTTTAATAATAAGAACTTTAATTAAATGGGCAAGACCTTCCTTAGCCTTTATGTCAACTTCCTTGCCTCTCCTTACCTTTCTTTCTTTTCCCTTGTCTTCTTAATTTTTCTTCCTAATCTCTTTATCCTAAGATGACTTCTTATCCTTATAAGGACAAGGTCTGGATAAGAGAAGGGAAGAAAGAAAATTGGACAATAAGGAAACACTTGTAAGAAAGAAAGATAATTTTTTGAATCTCTGGACTCTTGGTGTGCACCCCTATTTATAATGTACATAGGGGTGCCAACACATTTTCTCACACCCTTTCCAAATTATTATCTCATGTTCCTTCAACCTATCTCATGCCTTATCAGATAATAATGACATGTAGACTTAGTCCAAGAGGTGCCTTAAAACAGAAGGACTCTCAACTAATTCTACGTAAGTTATTTATGAAGAGTCGTGGGCTTTTATTTTTGGTGCCGTCAAATTCTACCATTAGATCAGATAAGTAGGCCATCCAATAGTCTAAAAGTGGGATGCCCATTCAGCAAAATAGCATTGTGATAATCTTTGAATAGTCAAAATCCCAAGGGACTTTGACTTGGTCCAAGAGGTGCCAAGGATGAGTGGGCAGCAAGGAGTCCCTTCTCATGCAAATATTAATCAAATAATGAAGTATTTAACCTACAGAAGGACTCCTCTACACCCCATATCTGATGTCCACACCCATATGTAAATTTATGTGACATGAAAAAAGGGAGGAAAAGTCAAAGAAGGTAGGCGTCTACATAAACCCATGCGCCAAGGACTCTTGTGCATGAATGACTTCCCACGCACAAGAGAGAGACTCTCTAGCATGTGGTATTCTGGTATGTGATGCCCCATCTAAAGCCCAATTAGTCTAGGCTAACCTAATTCAAGACCAAATCCAATTTGGCTTAAATCGGACCTTTATTAGCCAAAATTGGAAGCCGATTCGAATCCGATTTGAATCTAGGTGCTAGGGTTTGCTACATATGCTAGCATGTTCAACTTGCAAACATGATCTAATCCAATTAGATCCTTAATCAATTCTCTTTATGTGTGATCCATTGGGTTCCACATCCAGCCAGTAGTGGGTCTAGGTGTGATTTGACCTAATCTGGTTAGAACTCAACCAAACCGATTTAGATCAAAACTAGGCTACCCAATTTGACCAATTAGAACACTTTCTAATTTAATGATCAAATTAAAAATCTTAATTTGATTGAACCCACAAGACATGATTGACGTCTAGCAACGTATCATGACTTTAGGAAGATGTGAAATTTTAATAAAAATACCAAAAATATCCTTCAATGAAAAATTATCATGCAACTAGATCCTTTGATCACCCTACATCTTGAATATGACTTTGGGTATGGAAATATGTCAAACCCAATATCATATTTATTTCTTTTTTTTAATCTTATGATGATAATTTATTTAATAAAATATTAGAAACCATTTCTAATTTTTATCATGCTTTGATCAAAGTCTTCCTAAATCATCATTTGTTTGAAGCAGGCAGGATGCGATTTTCTCTTACCAAGAGTGATCGATTCCATGTTAACCTACTCACAACCTTCATATATAATCCATCATATCCAGATCACCCCAAACATAACTAAGTTATGAATGAGTATGAACCAAAATATGGATTCATATATATAAGGTTCTATGATAGTTTTAGGTCTAAGGATTACATGCACAATTCCACCATGAGAACCATCTATTGACATGTAGATAAGACTCCATTAGATATTCTTGACTTGGATCAATTCAGTGAACTCATTCTCTAATGAGCATCCATATCTTTGTATTACTATCATACACAAGTGATTGTGAGATCAATCATCCTCTTAATCGAGCATACAAAGGATGTGCTAGTCTTGCCAAAAATATTGATCCCCAACTCAATATTTCATCAACCAGGAATGTTTGAATTAGGATTTTAAGATTTTAGGTCTCACTAGTATGATCTCATCATAATTCTAAAACCATAGCCTTAATTTATGGGGTTCATCATAATCTTAAATAAATAATAAGATACTGCATATGATGAAATAAATGCCTTTATTTAAAATATCATTACATGAGTTTGGAAGACAGAATAGCCCAAATAAATAAATAAATAAATTTTGATTGGCTTGAGGGCATATTTCTTTCAGATGGTCACTTCGATTGGTATAGAAATTTATTTTTATACTATCAACTTATGTTCAGACCTATGAAGTCACACATATTAGAGTTCACAATCTGATTGGATGGTTGATCAATGATTAAAAATCATTCTAGAATTAGATGATCAATATGATTGATGTTTAATCTAGTGCAAGTGTTATAGAAGGATCGATTAGCAATTCAATTGATAATTGACTTAATTTAATTAAATCAAAGGGCTGAGATTAAGTCTAATTAAATTTAATTTAATTAGATTTAGTTTGCACTTAATTGGATCAAGTCTAATTGATTTATTGGATAAGCCAAGTGTAAGGAAGAACTAGTCCTAGTTCAACTAGGACTTGGGTCAACCCAATTTTTTAATTTGATTAAAAAATTAAATCTAATTTAAATAAGTTCTTAATTAGTTTAGGATCTAATTCAATTGAGTTGAATTTATTTTGATTTGACTTGATTTTAGAAACCATGTTTGAACAAGCTAAAATAAGAATCCTAGTATGACAAGGATTCCATATCTTATGCCACCTTGACCCCACCTTGACCCCATGCCATTCTTCCTTTATTTTTGGCATTGAATCCCCTCTCCCCAACCTTTCACACACATCCCCTCTCCCTCTCTCTCTCTCTTATTTGGAATAAGTTATGGACATTGGCTTAAGAAGGTAAGTTGTTGTGGTTTGTTTGGATTCTATGTGATAGAATCCCAACAAACTTGGATTCCTTTCCTTGTACCATCCACACCTAATTTTCTTTTTTTATTTTCCATGGTAAAAGAAGATATTTTGTGTGCTAATCTCAGGTGGTCCATGACATGGGATGAGGAGGGGGCACCCAAGTGTTGGGTGCCCCAACAACCTGCCTTATATTGACCTGCCTTGTGTAGGAATTTGACCTAGACAAGGCTCTTTCATAACTTATTATTTAAAATAATTTTTTATTTAAATTTTTTATGAAACATAAACCTTTGAGATAGGTTTTGGGTGTGTGAAAATTAGAGGAAAAGAGTTCTTGGGCGTTGGGTTTTCATAGATACCAATCTTAGTGTCTAGGTGAGAGAACATAGAGGAAGAAGAGAGTCTTCTTCTAGGATTATCTTGTTTCTCTTTTTTCTTCCTCTTTTTTGAGATTACTTGAGAGTGTCTTAGATCAGTAATCTCTCCTTATTCCTCTTATTTTAGAAAGAGTCCAAATCTAGAAGAAGAAAGCATCAAATTGACCATCAAAGAATGATCAGCACAATACTAGCATACTGTGCTAATTTCCTATATCAGGACTTCTGATCATGATTCGTGGGCTTGTATGGATGACTCCTAGAGGCCGGATGCATGTGTGTCTTGAAAAATCATCCTCAAGTCTAGATCAGTAAGTTAGAATATCTAACTTGCACAAGTAATAGATCTGATCTATTCTACATACCTGCATTAGATGTAGTGTAGATGCATGTTGACGTGATCAACATATTTTATTTTCCTTCTTATGTTTAATTTTTAATTTAATGTTATGTCATAATCATATAATAGGATACTAGATCTAGGGTATTCTCTAATATTTAAAATTAATTTTGATTAATTTTAGTCTTTCACTACTTGATCTTGAAAAAGTTTCAAGATCTAGCCCTGAAACCCTAGATCTACTTCATTTAATTGTTATCAAAGCCTAGGTTATTTATTATATAATATTTATGCATATTTAAATTATTTCTTAGATTTAATCTAATTTATAATCTAATTATTAAATCTAAAATTAAAAATTAGATTACACAAACTGATTATAAGGTTGTCCTGTTGTAAGGTTTATCCCTTACAGTAGAGAGGTTGTCCTAGTTCATGTAGATCTGCTTCTTATCATAAATTTATAAGATATGATCTAATTTTATTTAAAATTTTTAGATTTAAAATAATTTTAGATTTAAAAATAAAAATTTTAGATTGGATGGACTGCTATAAGGTTATCCTATGTACGATTTATCTCTTACAGTGGAGAGGTTATCCTAGTACGTGCTGATCTAAAACATTGATCATAAAACTTTAGATTAGATCTATGAGATTTTATGATCTGATTAAAAATATTTTAATCTAATTTTAATCATCATAAATATGTTAGATTTGATCTAAGATAATTTATGATTGATTAGAGTTGAAATTATTTTAATTACATAAACCTGTTTAGATTAGATCTAAAGTAGTTTCATGTTTATCTTTCTTGCATATTAATTATGAATCAAACATGCAACTTGGTTGGTAGAACCATGTTGTAAAAATATTTTATAAATATAAAAATCATTTTTGAAAAATAGAATTCCAATCCTCAGCCCAAAACTTAATTAAGAATTAGAAGTTATTTGATTAGGATCTAGGATTGTGAATTGAAGATGTTAAGATACAAATCATAACACATCGAGTTAAATGGGTTAGTGGGGATTAGGTCCATTAATTGGATTAGACCTAGGGTTAGATTAAAGAATGGACTTAATTAGAGAATTGACTAAATTTAATCAATTATTGTCTTAGATTAGATCAAGAATTCTCTAGATCAATTATAATAGTTGTAGTTGGTCAAGTCCATGTCTTTAATAAGATCCAAGATCAACTTGATTCTTGGCTATGCAGTCTAGCATGAATTGTTAGGTTGATCTAATTGAAACTAATTAAATTAGTTGGTGTTTAAGATAAACCAGACCGGTAGTCTTTAATTGGTAGCCCACTTACCTGGCCATTTTTGATGGTGTTTAAGGCAAGCTTTGGCAGACCATCCCATCGATCGAACTTACCTAGCCTCTTGATGAGATTATGCTTTAATTGGATCACTTGACTATTTGAGCTAACCCATGTCAGCTAGATAAATCTGTGTGATTGATTTAGGTGCTCCTAGACCAGCCTATAAATGGTCTTTCTTAAGCTGACTTGGTGAAGCCAATGGGAGGATCATAATAAGCTGGTTCATCTGACCTTTTCTCTTCCTTAAATTAAAATCCTTTAAAATTATTACGCCCTTAAAATGAAATAGTTATGTTGATAACTAGATCATAGCCTCCTATTAAGTGGATGATAATGGGTCCATCAGTTGGATAATCATTGGAGGCCTAAAGGTCTGATGCTTATCGACTAATGGAATTATCATTCATTATATGATTTCTTGACTACATCTTTCTAAATGGTGGTTAGGTTAGCCAACCAAAGTTGGGCCTAATCATTCATTAGTTAGATAGGCCAAGTATGGTCATGTTAATGGTTGGACCTAACTAGACTTTTTCAGTGGAGGCCAAAGCCTACTAATTAGGGACCGGGGTAGAATTTAATTACTAAAAATTATTTGAAAAAATAATTGATTACGAACCTACCCTTAGATGTACATGGGTTGGCCAACCAAAGTTGGGCTTATGTGCAGTTTACATGGATTCTAGTATCCACTAAGAAATTAGGGTAATTTCTCGAATTGGAGGTAGAGGCTATCAATTTGAATAAAATAGTGGGAGAATTTTTGGATTAAAGTCCAAATCTTTAGGTTTAATTAATCAATTACTAATTAGGTTATGATTTTTCTTTGCGCAGATATATTCACTTTTCTATTACTTCGATCATTATTAGACAATGATAAGTTGATGGGACCTAACTTCGATAGCTAATACTAAAAGTTGAAGATAGTCCTGGAGCATGAACGGATCCTATATGTGTTGACGGATCCTGCACTTGAGGAGCCAACTCCTAATGCACGTGAGATAGTCAAAGATACTTATTAGAAGTGGCTTAGTGACTGAATCACGGTGTGCTGCATTATGCTGGCTGCCATGAGTGATGAGTTCAGTCATAAATTTGAGATGGCTCAACCAAAGGACATGCTTCTAGTATTGGAGGATTTCTTTGGCACACCCGATGACGTGGAGAGGCACAAGACTAATTGTACCAACTTCAATGCTAGGATGCAGGATGGTGCTTCTATCACTAATCATATACTGTACATGATCGAGCAGATCGAGTGATTGAGCAAGCTCAGCTTTTTCTTGCATAAATAGCTTGAAAAGGATGCAAAATTGAACTCACTACCCAAGTCTTTTCTCCCATTCCTCACTCATTTCAAAATGACAAAGGCTGAAGTAGATTACCATGGGTTACTGGGGTTACTTCATAACTTTGAGAAGGATTACCAACTCCACAAGGAGTCGATGAACTTGGTGGGAGGTTCGTCTTCTGGTTCTCGATCCTTTAGGAAAGAAAAGAAGAACAAGAAGAAGAAAGCAAAGAAGGTGCAAGTTCAGGCTGGAACATCTATGTAGGGCCAGATCAAGAAGATCAAGCCTGATAAGAGTCAAGCTGAATGCTTCTTTTGTAAAAAGCGAGAGCACTAGAAGAGGAACTATCCTCAGTACATTACCTTCCTAGATCCGAACAGGTAGAGAAAGAAGCAAGCTATTACTGGGCAAGGTATTTATATGATAACTTCTTGTAATTTCTCTATTTATGATATTACTGACTAGGTATTGGATACTGGTAGCCCTTACCATATTTGTAATTCATTGCAAGGGTTGCAGGTCAGTAGAAGATTCGAGCAATGTGATAGGTTCTTGAACGTTGGAGATGAAAGATTAGTTCTAGTTCTAGCTTTAGAAATCTTAAAACTTGTATTTGAGTCCCATACAGTTGTTCTTAGTGATTGTCATTTTTATCACAGTTTCTTTTTAAATGTCATTTCTGTAGGCCTTCTGGCCAAAAATGATTATGAAATTTTAATAAAGAAATAAGTTTGTAATATCATTATGAATGGTATTACTATTTTCTATGGATATTTGAACAATGGTGTGTATATGCTATCACAACCTATTAACATAGTCTATTCAACTGGCAAGCATCCTAGAATAAATAGTGTATCAGATATCTACTTATGGCACTGTAGGCTAGGTCATATAAACAAGAATAGGATAAATAAATTGACTCAAGAAGAAATACTCAAAGTTAGTGATTGTGAATCACTTCTAACCTGTGAGTCCTGTCTTCTTGGTAAAATGATCAAGTCATCTTTTACTAAAAAAAATGAGAGAGTCACTGAGATCTTAGATCTAGTACATACTAATGTATGTAGACTAATGAGCATAAGTGCTAGAGGTGGATATTTCTACCTCATCACTTTCACAGATGATCTATCCAAATATAGATATGTCTATCTAATGAAACACAAGTTAGATCCATTTGAAATATTCAAATAATTCCAAAGTGAAGTAGAAAAATAAACTAGAAAGAGTATTAAAATTCTTCAATCTGATCGAGGAGAGGAATACCTTTTTGATAAGTTTCTCACATATCTAGGAGAGAATGAAATTTTCTTTCAATAGACTCCTTCAAGAATACCATAGCATATTGGTGTGTCTAAAAGAAGAAATCAGACTCTATTAGATATGGTCTGATCCATGATGAATTTTGCCAGCTTGCTAATATCCTTCTAGGGATATGCACTCGAATCGACTTGTTATCTATTAAATAGGATTCCAAGTAAGTCTATAGTTAAGACTTCATATGAGATATGGATAAGATGTAAGCCAGCACTTTCACACCTTAGGATTTGGGGGTGCCCGAGTTATGTCAAATGGTTAGTTACAGATAAACTTGGACCTAGGTCTGACAAGTGCATATTCATTGGATACCCAAAAGAGACTAAAGGGTACTATTTCTACCATGCTGATGAGCAAAAGGTGTTCGTTAGCCTTAAGATAACCTTTTTGGAAAAGGAGTTCCTTAGTGAAGGAATTGTTGCCTCTAAGATAGAACTTGATGAAGTTCAACAGGTAGAAAAATTGACACCTATACCTGAACCTGAGTTGGATTTGATTAGATCAGATCTAGAGCCTAGTGTACCTATACCATTAAGATGATCCAGTAGAGTACCACGTCATCTAGATAGATACTATAGTTTCTTGATCTAGGATGGTGATCCCATCGAACTCGATGAGAACGATGAGGATCCGATCACCTATATGGATGCTATGCAGAGATCTGATTCTGAGAAATGGCTTGAGGCCATGAAATCCGAAATGGAGTCCATGAAGGTCAATGATGTGTGGATGTTGGTTGACCTACTCGAAAGGTTAAACCCATTGGATGTAAGTGGGTCTTCAAGAAAAAAAAGGATGCAGATGAAAACGTGGAGACCTATAAAGCCCATCTAATTACCAAGAGATATCATCAATGTTATGGTATTGACTATGATGAGACATTCTTCTCTGTGGCAATGCTCAAATTCATTCAGATAATACTTGTGATAGCTACTCATCTGGATTATGAGATCTAGCAGATGGATGAGAAGACAACTTTTCTAAATGGAGAGCTGATTGAAGAGGTGTATATGATACAACTTGAGGGCTTCACATCCATAGATGAGTCCAAGGTGTACAAGCTTTAGAGATCCATTTATGGATTGAAGTAAGCATCTCAGAGTTGGAACATGCAATTTGATAAGGTGATGAAAATATATGGCTTCATTAAGAATGGAGAAGAGCCCTGCATTTACAAATGGATAGATGATCTAGTTGTAATATTTCTTATCTTGTATGTGAATGATATTCTCTTAATCAAGAATGACATCCCCATACTGTAGGAAATAAAAGTCTGGCTGTCATGACAGTTCTCCATGAAGGACTTGTGTGAAGCATCCTACATTCTAAGGATGAAGATCTATAGGGATAGATCTAAAAGGATGCTTGGGTTATTTCAGTCCACATACATAGATACTATATTGAAGAGGTTTAGCATGAAAAATTCTAAAAAGAACTGTTGGTGCAGAATCTGGTTGATGCTATATCGAGCTGGAGTTGAGGAAGAAGAGATCACCACTGATAACCTGCAAAATAAAGTCTTGTCCGGAGTTGGTGGTGGTGGCTCCGATAGGATCCTTCGACGATCAAGTCAGCTCTTCTGGCCAATAGAAATGGAGTACTCAAAAAAGAATTTAGTAGAGTTTTGGAAAGAAGAAGAGAGCTTAGAAAAAATATATCTGGAGGATCCCTTTTTATAGATGGAGCCTGTAGCAGACTAATAGTGACAGCCGTAACCGTCCGATAGTGCGCCACTCGAGGCCGCTGGGATTTGTTATGGAGAGAGAGGTATCGCCTATAGCAAACTGATAGTGACAGCCATAGATAGTGATAGCCATAACCATCCGGTAGCGAGCTACTTAGAGTCGCTCGGGACTACGTGGAGTTTGTTATCGAGAGAGGTGTTCGTTGTCGTGATGTGCCTGTTCGTTGGGATTTAATGGTCAAAGTTCGAAGGAAGCAGGCATTGGTTGCTGAAGAACTTTGACATATATCAATTTTAGAGGAGTTCAGACTCCTAAAGAGAATACAGCTAGAGCGGATCATCTGGGAGGAATGCTAATTGAAATTTGAAAGTAATCCGCTGGAGGAATTTAGATGGAGTTCGATTAATGAAGAAGTTCAGAAGAAGTCCGATTGATGGAGAAGTCTGAAAGAAGTCCTACTAATGGAGAAGTTTGGTTGAAGGAGAAGTCTGAGAGAAGTTTGGCTGAAAGAGAAGTCCAGAATGAGTTCGACTGCTGGAGGAGTCCGAAAGGGGTTCGATCACTGAAGGAGTTTGGCTGCTGAAGGAGTTTGACTACTGAAGGAGTTTGACTACTGAAGAAGTTTGAAAGGAGTTCGACCACTAGAGAAAGAATTTTTGATCGAAGCTCTTTCATGATTATCAATTACATTAGGCTAAGCATCAAATCGGACTTTAGTCAGAGCAGGATCTATCTCCAACACTAGTCCCTCCGCTCTTGAGTTCAAAATTTGAAGAAAGGGGGTACAAAAAAGAAGACCGTCGAAGTTCTTTTCTGGACTCTATATTTGTTGAGCTTGAAGCTCGGAGGAAATCTTATCTTCTATTGAAGTTGAAACTTGGGGGAGATCTTATCGTCGATTGAAGTTGAAGCTCAGAAGAAATCTTATCACCTATTGAGGTAGAGAGATCTTATCTTCTTTTGAAGTTAAAGCTCGGAGAAGATCTTATCTCCTATCGAGGTTGAGAGAGATCTTATCTTCTTTTAAAGTTGAAGCTCGGAAGAGATCTTATCTCTAGCTGAGGTTGAAAGAGATCTTATCTCCTGCTAAGGTT